>OZ018322.1:129760199-130102699 GCA_963969495.1 Ceratothoa steindachneri | reverse complement strand
GAATTTTGGAGGGGAGCCAAAATTTTCTAAAACGATCCATAGTAGTCCCCTATTGACTGTATCAAAAGCTTTTTGAAGGTCAATAAAAGCTATGTAGAGGTCTGTGTTTTGCTCATTGCGCTTCTCCTGCAGTTGTCTTGCAGATAATATCATGTAGTAGGTGCTCCTGTCCTTACGAAATCCGCAGTGTTTCTGGCAAGGTGCTCTCTGATATATGGCGTCATAATCTCACAATCATAATTCTTGTCATAAGTTTAGAGGCCACGCATATATGTACATGCCGTAATACAATGCTAAAAATGAGTCCATGGAATTAGTTCTTTAGTTTCTTGTATTATTAATTTCTAAATTTTAATTTATCACTGCTTCGTTAATCACTTCTAAGTTGTATTACTTCTATTTATTACTGCCCAATTAATCGCCGGTTTTTTATTAATAGTGTTTAAATTATTTAAATGTAGCACATTTGCACTGCTCCATCCCTAGAATGAGAAGCCTCCTGTGATGCAAGGCACTAGAGTTTCGACCACCTTCTTTTATCCAGAAGGATCCACGACCGGATGATGAAATAGACATAAAGGTCAGTGTGACCATCGCTGCTCGGGCTAAGGGCACCACGAGCCTGTCCTCTTTTGGGGAGAGGTGGCAGAAGGGATTATGTTTTGACACCAAAGAGCATTCAGGTGGAACCCTTCGTCACCTCGGGGGAGAGGGACCTGTTCCACGTCAGAGGTATGTGGATATAGATACCCATCGGCAGGATTCCTTGGAACAGAGAGAGTGTGTATTGTGCTGCGAAGATGGGAGAGGAAAGAAAGCAGTGTTGTAACTGGCTATTGCATGCGATGAGGCGTATAAGATCTACCCAACCCAGTACAGGGCGTCGACCAATTGGTCGCCAGATCTCTGCGTGCGCTCACGTTTGTGTCCGCTCTTGGCGGGATTGAACCCGGCACCGCGACGTTGGGAGACCAACGTCGTATTCACTCGGCTACCAAGAGCTCTTTATCTTGTGAAGCAGAATTTGTTGTTGTAAGGTGCATCAAAATGGATTTAAATGAACCAGATGCAAATGACGAGTCTGATGCAACCGAGTAACGCGGTCGAAAAATAAATCAGTGGCTGTAAAATGATTTCAGAGTTATGGTGACTCTCATAACAGCGTTTAAACGCGGTGATGGTACGAAAGTTAGGAGGTTTCAAAGGGATTTAGATGAGGCTCGGATGATTTTAACGGGTTTAACGGAAAGATTTACTGCCCAAAAATATACGACGGAGAGGACAGATTGATTGTACTTTGTATTAAAGTCACGAGTTTTTTTTGTATTAGTTAACGGTCTGTTTCGATTTTGCATCCAGAGGGAAGGTAGGTGTTTAATGGGGAAAAAAGTAGTTGTAGTATTAGAGTGGAAATTTTAGGCAACCTTGAGTTGGTTCGTCAAATGAGATCAAGTATTCAAGACAGATCTTTAAAGAAATTTCCAGGGAGTATGAGAATTTCGATGATTTACACGCCAAGGGGTGGGCAAAGGTATATCAAATATACCAAACGACTCTCTTTAATTCGCAAAGGGAGTGGTTTTATGGATGTAAAAATTAGCCATGGAAACTTACTTGGAAGTTTACACAGTTGTATTTCTAATTGGGCAAAACTCGTGAAAGATCGAGAGTCACGAGCTACTAAAAGGAAAGGGAGAACTTATGGTCGATGTAATCGGTCATATGGTTTGCATTAAGATAATTAATGGGAAAAAGATTAAGCTTGTAGATATCGTAGATTAAGGTATCGAAGAAAATAATAACGAGGTGATGCGTGTAAGGAAGAGAGCCGTGTAGTGTCCATTTGTAATCCATAAATGAATTACTCAGTTATTCTAACACCGATATTAGTTTAAATTCCTTAGCAGCATGCTCGGTAATGATATTGAGGGTCCGCTGAGAAATTAGTGTAACTAAGGAGGTCTTGGCGTTGGCTAAATAGTACATGTTCACTCCCTTAATATAAAATGACCACGCGTTCTAGATAGTCATTAATGAGAGTGGCTTAAGAATGATATGGTCAACGCTCTCAAAATGCCATAACTTTTCACGAGATTCATCTAACAACTGATATTATGGTGGTTGGCCTTGTAAGTTCTATGGGAATGGCGTGATTACCGACGGTGATTTGTAACCGAGTTTTGGTACCACTCCTGGAGTAACCAAATGGGCTTCTAGATCCGGCTTGGCGACTGCCGGTTTGCTTCTGCTGGGAGTGCCTGGTAGTCACGAGGCACTGAATACATATTAGACCGCTTAATACATTTAATATGAATTTAACATAATAATATATTTCCCAACTTTACTTAATTTAATTTATTTACAATGTTTTACAAATTTATCAAATTTAACAATTGTTGAATTATTAAACATAAGCAATTTAATAATATTCTATAAATTCCTTTAACATATTTCTTCGATAGAGGTGGGTTAAATATAGAGCGTTTTAAAATATTAAGATAGAAGTTTGGGAGATTAATTTATAGTAAAATTGGTTTTATTCTAATCACAGATATCTTAATCTTACTGAAGCAAGTTATGCCTTGCATGATTGCCAAATGTCACCATTTCTCTTATTTCAGCACTTTAAAAAGTTATGGCAAATTGAAACAGATTTATATTAAATATATAGAAGAAATGAGATTGTAATTATTGTCTATATACTTTTGCCTAAATTTTATATTTACTAAACCAAAATTATTATATTCGAGGCTTTCGTTTCTTTTTTTTTAATTGCTTAGTGTCTTCAAATAATAGAAGGAAAAATAATTTGGTTACTTGTACAAATAAAACTTTATTCAGGAGATTGAGAGACATTTAAAGTAATTCACCTTAACTGTTTAAATCCTGTAACGTTAGGAGATATTTATAGCTTACGTTGACAGTATTTGCTATTTTAATTTTTATTAATTACATTTTAGGCCAGTCGTTGAAATTCATGAAGCGAAGATTTCAGGATTCGCTGAAAATTGTGCATGAGCTAGCTTCACCTATCTAAGTTATCCTAGTCTTAGGTTTTGAAAGCTTGTTTAAGATTTTTAGTTTTGTACAATTAAGTATTATGTTTGCTCGCTTGTCCAGATTGTACCAGCTTAGGGATCAATCAATAAATTCGGTTCTTTGACCAAAGTCTTTTCTGACTTTCAACTTGCAGAGGTAATAATACCTTAAGGGCCCAGTGCTATTCTCAGACTACGCATTCAGATTCCTTGCCGTCAAATGTGTCTTTTCGGTTCAAAGTGCGAACCCATAATAAGATTTCATAAACTTTCAGTGTTTATTTCTGAGGTACCTTTGAGCCATATACCATCCTACGATATGGTTCTAACACCAAAATAAGTTTGTTTTTTAAGCTAAATAATCACTGATTATACGACATGACAATCTCTAAACTTTTATGTGAGTTTTCAACGAGATAAAGCGTCCTCCGTGGTGATGCCGAAAAGTTCTTTAAGGAACTTTCCGCCAAGATTGATCAAAACCCGACTCTCTGAGTACTTTGAAGTTTATGTATTTTCAATCTCATAATGAGAAACAACCCAGGACCCAATCTACCACCCAAGCAAAGAAGTCAACTGATATAAGTATGAATATACTTGTAAAATAGGAGACTGTGAACTCCAACCTCATTCATATATCGGAATGACCAAAACAAAGCTAACACGAAGAATGACCTATCACTTAAGCAACGGTGCCCCAGGACACATACGTTGAAAAAGCATGGAAAACAATTGGACCGGAAGTCACTTGAAGAGAATACCTAAATCTTAGCATACGCCCCAAACCGACGACAATTGCTTATATTAGATACCATATACATGAAGGAAAAGCAGCCGCAATTAAATATCCAAACAAATGCGCAATTCATCTTGCCTTCTTCCCGTCCGCCAGCCCCTAATAATAATCCTTTCCCATCTTAGGCATGTGACCATTCTAGAGTCTCAAACATTTAAATAAATTCCATTTTCTATAAATATGTTCGTATAAATGTTAACACAACTAATCACATATAAAAGCTATGTATCTTATTCCCTAGTCACAATTATTTAGCCTTTGAAAATTATATAGGTATCTATCGAAACGTGTCAGGCTAATAAAGAATTTCGTTTTGATAAGTGAACAAGTTTTCTGCCCTCGTGCTTCACGACTTTCTAATGGAATTTGGGGAACTAATCCACGGGTTAAGCCAAGACCACAAACGGTATATATATATATATATATATATATATATATATATATATATATATATATATATATATATATCATGAGCGCGATAGAGAAAAAGGAATATTTTTTTTCTTCGGAAATAGTTATTTCCTACTTTGAAAAAAATCCTTGCTGGGTTGGGATTCGAACCAAACACACTGAGACAGCGAGCAACCACTTTGATCTCAATAAAAGCGAGTCTTTAACCACTCGGCTACGCGGAAGAGCAAAAGCTTTTAAGGCACGCTTCGCAAGGTCGATCGGGACTGTGAAGTGAGAGAAATTAATTGGTAGTTCAAAGGACAAAGGATAAATTGAGTTAAACACGCGGCGAATACACAATGTAGATCTCTCATGACCGCGAGAGGAAATAATTATTTCCGATGAAAAAATTATCCTGTTATATATATATATATATATATATATATATATATATATATATATATATATATATATATATATATATCATCGTCATCATTATCATCATCATCACTAACTCTATAATTTAAGAAGGGGATTTTTTTGAGTATTTGAATAATAATTTCATCTTGGTTTGGTTATGACTTAGGTTTTTATCAAAGTTATTTCTAATAATTCTTTTATAATATCAAAAAACAAAATGATGAAGTTCAGAAATAAATATAAGTATCGAAATTTTGTGAATTTTTTAAAACCCAAAGAATTACAAATGGTGAAGTTCAGAAAATTTATTCTTATATATCTTCTTCTATAACTATATTTTATCAACGTGATATTTTGAAAGGGGGCAAATTTAGTTTAGAGTTCCTTTTGAAAATGATTATAATTGGCGAAGTTCAGAAAATTTATAAAAATTTAACCATGGCTGCCTTTTTTCAGATTTTAAATTTTAATCTTAGTAGCGAAGCCATTGCCTGGTATATATATATATATATATATATATATATATATATATATTTCATATTTCTTTAATAAAATGTCTTTTCACTGAAGTGACGGCGCGACTGTTTTTCCTCCGTCTACCTTCGCTATTTTAAAATTCGAGAAAAATATTCATGAATATATTTTCCAAAACTTCTTTAGATATTAAGTTAGCATTGATTTTAGATATATTTAAAAAATGTTTTATAATTTCAAATACTTAAAAGAATTTCATAGTTCTTGTAGGAATTTTTAAAGGTTAATTTTTTAAAATGAATAATTACTTTCACTTGTATTTCAGAAAGTATTCGTAATCATAATTTCCAAAGATTATAAAAGTGCAGATTCAACAGTGAGTTTCCAAAGTTTATCCCTAAAAAATACTGTTGCCAGGAGGATTGATTTTATTCTTCCCAGTGTTCAATTAAGTTCTCTGTTTTACCTATTTGTGGCAGAAGATTATCTAAAGACTGTTGTATATCAAGCAAGTCTTTCAGACGCCGGTCAGAGTTTAACACTTGATATGTTTAAAAAAAAAATGTGCCCGTGATATCTTTTTAATATCTACGAAAGGAGCAGCCTCCGCTTATCGCTGTGCTATCCATAGCATAAGCTTCTACATAGATGATTACCCTTCCACCTGATAGCAAAATTATTTTAACCAAAGGGCCGCTCAGCGAGAACAAACAATAAGGTTACTATTTTGAATGCAATTGTTCTCTTAGCAGGAGAGGAATTGGTAAGAGAGTTATTACAGTTTTAGTTTGGTCACTCTCAGCAGATGTTTCAAACAGCAAAGATACCTACCATGGTGCGATACTAAGTACCAGAGAACAGAGCCAAAGTTAAAAAAAGATTTATTGTGGAGACAACTGCAATGCAAATTTAGGAAGTGTAAAGGTGCTCATATTGTGAATAGCTGTCTCAAAAATGAAGTTGATGTCGATCGAAGTTAATATTTTATTCTTTTAAATTTATTCTATTTATGCATTTATACTGTGCCTGGTACACACCTAAAAGTATCCAATAAACTTGTAAGTAGAAGAAGGTTCTCCATTACGGGAATACGAGATATTTTTTCTTTGCTAGTTGTAAAAAGAATTCTCCAGATGTATGAAGGACTGAAGTCATACTTTGCTCATTGTTCATTAAAATATCTCTGAGACAAAGTATGGTGAAATAAATGCTTTGGTCATGGAAAATGTTTAATATGTTGAAAATTCACATGGGAGAAAGATAAGATACCTTTATTCCCAATGGTGGATAAAATGTTCTTTTGAAAAAAAGGGAGAATGCCAGATTGACGCGATTATGAAAATAATTACCAGTCTTAAATTGGAGCTGAGGAAAATGATTTAGTGGTGGGGAACATTTAGGAAAGAAGGCAATGTTTTCGTGGCGTCGGCTGACTTGAAGTAGCTTCTGAGAAAAATAATGAAACGCTTGGAAAGGCGGAAATCTATGGTGAAGATTTGTTTGATCCGCTTGTTTTTATTAAATTTCTATGGTCATCAAAATGTGATGAGTGGAAAGTAAAAATAAATAAGTTCTAAAGAAAAATGGCTAGAACTTTTCAACCGCTTAAGGTTTCAAATATTTGTATGCCTAATCTCAGGAACGTTAAGTAGTACATTTTTCTTACGAGGTACTTCTGCCAGTGTTGAAAAATTATTTTTAATGATGAATATAGGATTTGTTCTCAAGAAAGAGACCTAGTGAATGAAGCAACCATAAAAGAACTATTTAACTCAATAATGTCTTGAATTCCACGTCTTTAAAAAAACTAATAAATATTTTTGGAAGAAAGTTCATTCAAGCGAAAAATATGAATAGTAGAAAGTGTTCGGTAAAAATTGTTAAATAAATGTATATGTTCCTTGCATTGCTAAATTAAAAAATAATAGATATAAACTCTCTTATCTTTTATATTTTGCGTCAGACCCGGAACTTAAAGAGTGTTGGGTTATGAAATACAATTTATATCACGCAAGAACGTTAATCAATGATAAAAAATGGAAATTGTCCCGTTGAAGCTTGAAAATTAATTAAGTCTGCCTAAACAACTAATTCCATACTAAATGAGTCGACTAGATTGAAGATTTATAACGTACAATAACTTCCACGCATGGATGCTCTAAAGAGGAAAATAAACATTTGTCATCCACATAAACGTGGGATAAAGTAAGATGAAGGGCATCATAAACCGTTTTCTCACAAAATGATGCAGATGCCCATCGACGCTCATTGCGTATTGCGATATCAGGAGCAAAACTTTCGGGTACGCGCCGTCCATGGCTAGCAGTCCCATATCTAAGTTTAATCATCCTATACCACAAGCAACGGAAGGCGATATGGGTAATCTTCTTGTTCCATATACAAGCGTACAAGAGTCAGGTATTTAGTATCGCTAAAACCTTTGCATATGAAATAGAAATTTAGGAATGAATGAATCCTTGATAAAGCATAAAGAACAAATAACAAGAAGTCGTCCATATATAATCAAAAACAAAAATGTCATCCACATAAGAAAAAAAAAACACAAGAATATCGGATCGTTGTGCCAGAACTTTTTTTGCACGAGTTTACTTATATTTCTTTACTTTTGACTGTTATCCAGTGAAGTATATTTTGAGGGAAGCATGGTTTCGAAACCATGCTTGCCTGTTTGTTTTCTGCGCTTTCTTTTGTCTCTATTGTTGTTTGATGTGTAGTTTATTCATCGTGCTATTCATCGAGAATGAATGAAGTGGCTCGTTATTCAATTTCTTACTCTACCCGGAAACAATTGCTTTCCGTGGTTTTACTTTAATTGCTGTGATTCGTTTGGTTGATTTCATCGTGTGCCAGATTCGTCTTTCCTGATACATGATTAGTACATACAGAGTTTTGTGTATGTATTTTATAAGTTTTCTTAAATATTAAACTCATATCATCCCACGTTTTCCGTTTTATGAGCGAACTCCTCCACCAATCTTATTCCCTACCACCAAGCCCTCATTTCATGTTTCCCGCCCTCGCGTACATGATTCTCACTTTACGACTTATGACTTCTAAGCTCCTCAAGCGTTGTTTTAAAAAGTCTACGTTATCCCTCAAATCTCCATTGAGAGAACAAAAAGCTGGTGACCATTTTATAAGTAGTCAAAATTTAATTCATTAACCAACGAGTTACTGAAAACTCTCTCTGGAGGATGCAAAGAAAAAGAATTAAATCAGTTAATTTATAATTTAAAGATTTTTTTATAATAAATGCAATAAGTTGCAAGAAAAATAAATGTAGTGTTTACAAATTCGGAGTCTTCCCCGAATTTGTACGAACAGAATAACGAGTCGATTTTTATTGATCTTTATACTTACAGTGAGATTATTTCAACACTTATTTGATTATCACTCTGAGATTCCCGAGAATTTTGAGGTAATTGAATGCAGTCACAAAGCGCGATAAAGAGGTTTGAGTTGTATGAGAGTTACAGGAACATAGGGGACTAGAATCGGGAAAGGCGTCGAGTGCAGAGCCGGCGCGTAGATTTACAGACAAAACGAAAAGAAACAGAAGATGCGTTGATAAATTGCTTATATAAGAAAATGACAAAACCGATCTGAAATATGTTCTCTCTCCAGGTTGAGACTTGTCAATGAGAGAGTCAGAGGTTTTGCATTGCTCTCTTTTTTGAAAATTGATGTAGTAAAGTACGGGGACATGTCCACTGTCATCGGCCTTGCCACAAATCGCAGGAAAACAAGGCTGGGTGGTTGTGGCCACAGCGAGGTTACAACGCGAATACATGTACGCCAGTTAGAACTTCTCTGTCTATTTGTATCCTTGTCTCTGTCCTTTTGGTGTTCGCTGTTGACTTTTATTTCATCTGGTAGTTGAGGAAATAAAAAGAGACTTGTCACTAGAGAAAGAAGGTCCCAACCCAGTGATTATCAGGCATTTTCGGGCACCGCCTGGAGGAGTTGGGACATAATATTTTATTATTTTGAATCCCAGATTCATTGCTCAAGTAAATACTAGGTTACCTTGGCGAACGGACGTATCCATTCGTCGCTCCCCGCTCTGAAATATATTCCTGATTTTACATGCATGTTTCTTGTTTTTTATAGTGCTTCAATAGTTCCTGTTTCTTGTGTTTATAGTGTTTTAATAGTTGCTTTATAGAACACATTGTTTTCTGCACCGTTTGGTTATTTGTCTTTGTGCATAAATTTCTATTGACCCGCCAATTGCTTTAAACTAATCAGTGCAGTGTCCTTGCAGTCACCAGAACAAAACTGAACACAGCTAGGTTTATCTCTTTATTTTATTATTATTTTTGTTTTTTCTCTTAATTCTTTATTCATTTTAATTCAATTTATTCTAATCACTTCATTTTAGACTGTGATCTGTGTGTATTCACTATGTTGCTTCTCTAAATTTGACAGTTTTATTTCCCTACTTCTTGTTTACGCGACATTCTACCTCGAAAATTTCGATTCACTTCACTTCTCTGTATTCTTATTGTACGAACATATCACAAAATACACAACTCTCACACAATCACACAAGTAAGAGAAATACGAATTACACACATACATTTCCTCTCAGCTCTTCTCCTTTTCTCCTTGCGAAGATAAGTGTATCTCCTCTTCTTTTTTTTTACCTCGTTGCATATTTAATTCAATTAAGTTTGATCCCATTGTTTCATCATTGACTGAACCGTTGAGGGTGCGTGGATTTATCTCTGCGCTGATTCTCTAATTTTGTACAGTTTTACAACTTTTTTCCTGTTTACTAGGCATTACGGCTTGAAATTTACATCTCATTCTTCCTCTGTATTCTAATTGTACACGCACACACATACATTTTCGGTCATTCCTCTTGATAATCCGAGGAAGCCTTCAGTTTCTTTGACCGTGTTAATAGCCTAATTGCACTCCCCCAATTCTTCAGGAATAATCACTTAATTAATTTAGCTTCCGCTGCCTGGATTAACCCGGCATTCCCATCGCTCATCTCGTTATCCTTGAAGTGTAATTCTCCACAGGAATATGCCGCCAAAAAAGCGGACTTGCTCGGTCTGTAATGGCGTTTTCCTGGTTGCCCACTTCGCCGGAAAGAGTGCAGGCTGCAGAGGCTGCGAAATGAGAAAGGATTTGGAAATCAAAGTTGTCTCTCGAACAGGAAATAAAGGCGTTGTGATTTTATGTGCAGTCCTTGAGGAGGCAGCTCGACACGCAGGTAGAGGAGGGTCCGTCTGGAGATGACCAAGCGGATGACCAGTGACCCCCCAGTCTTGGCTGATTCCGATACTCAGGTAACAGAAGGTGCACAGCGAGATAAACGACCTTCGACCGCGGCTAATCCAGCCTGTCAAGATAGCCTATCTGGTCGGCTTTCTTGAACCAGGGATGAAGGGGTCGTTACGGTTCGAGGAGGAGCCCTTCCGAGTCGGTCTAAACAGAGACTGCCAATAATCGTGACTAACAAAGTTTCCGTTATGAGTACAGAGCAAAACGATGAATCCGAAGTTTGACTTGTAGAGGATTCTATAATTAGGGGCTAATTTGAGGAATTCTGCTGCAGAAAACCAACCAAACGGACGAAGTATTGTTATCAGGAGGATGAGTTGAGGATCCTGTCGATTCAATGGAAGATTTTACAAGCGAAAATTCCCAAGACACAGCATATATAATAAATATCAGTACTAATAATGTTTTATCTACAAGATCCAAGGAACCTTCAGTAAGGTACCACCAACTGATGTGGAAGGTGAAAGAAAGGAGTGGGAACATGGCTTTTACAGGTATGCTTCCCAGAATAAGTGCGGCAAATGTTTTGTATGGAAGACCATCCTATATTAAAAACTCTCTTAAATCTCTTTGCAATGAAGAGGGAGTGTACTTCATTGATTTGTGGGGTGATTTTTACGAACAAATGGGGCTATTCTGGCGAAACGAACTTCATCTAAATGAGGTGGGGGCGGCAAGGCTGGGAAGAATAATTAATAATTCTCTTGTAAATTTTCAGACAGAACAGCATCGGAGAGTAGAGAGCACATAGGGGAGAGTGGCTTACCACGCCTTAATAATAATGTACCCTTTCGAAAAACAAATTGACGCGTTTACTACTGTAACATGCGGAATATTCGAAATAAGATCGACGAATTTAAATGTTTAGTGGACTAACGCAGCTTCGATATTATAGCAATAACGGATTCATGGGCGGAGACATTTAGAAGAGACTATATCGGCGAATTGCAACTACCAGGGTATAAATTAATCAATAAAGACCATACGCATAAAGGAGGTGGAGGAGTACTACTGTAAACCAAAAATCATAAGAGTTTAAAGGAAAGTAAAATTGACTCTCCCAAAGAAGTTAAGGTGATATGCACTGAAATAAAATCGAATGGTTTTTCAATAAATATCTTTGTAGTGCATAGATCCTCACCACAACAGATTGAGATTGACACGGAATTATATAACATTATTGGAAGTGACATTAAGAATAATTGCATTTTATTAATTGGAGATTAAATTGTAGAAATATTAACTATGAAACGTTATATGCGGAGGGGGAGGGGCAGAGGCTATCGGGGTTTATGGAAGAAAACTACTTAACGCATTTAGTCAATGAACCAACCAGAGGGGAAAGTATAGGTTCCAGCGATCACAAATCAATAGAGTTCGATATTAATAATATAAATCGTAACAAGGTAAATTATGACATTAAAGTGCCAAATTTTAAACGTGCGGACTTTAATGGATTCAATCGCAAGTTTTAGAGAGATCAAGTGGGATTCAATCTTAAGAAGTGTTAATCAGTGTTGGTCCTTTTTCACTGAGCATTTTAGAGAATTAGATGAGAAATTCATTCCGCGAAAAAACAAACAAAACGCCTCGAGTAAATCAAAATGGTGGAATCCTGATATCAAAGTCCAATTGAAGGAGAGGAACTTTGCATACAAGCGTCACAAGCCTAACTCATCGGAAGAAAATAGTCAAATTTACTTAGCCCGACGAAAGGAATGTCAGAAGGAAATACGAAGCGCTAAAAGAAAATATGAAATTAAACTTGCCAAAGAAAGTAAACATCACCATAAGAAGATTTTCGATTAAGTATACAATAGAAACCCGATTAAGGAAACAATAGGACCTATCAAAAATGATAATAACGAATTAATTTCTAATAGAGAAAAGGTGACCAATATATTAAATAACTTTTTTGCATCGGTATTTATAAACAAAGAGTAACATAATATAACACGAACGAACGACGTGATACACTTTAACGAGCATAACCTTTTAACCGATATCGAAGTCTTCGAAGCAGAAACCGAGTTTTATATCAGTAAGTTAAAATCCAGTAAATCTCCTGATACTGATGTATTCTATCCGGTGCTTTTGAAAGAAATTCGAAACGTTTTAGTGGGACCGCTAACGAATCTTTCAAAAATGTTTATAAGAAGGTATCGTGCAATTAGATTTTAAGCTAGCGAATATAACTACTATTTTTAAGAATGGAAAAAGATAACTTCCGCCTAATTATCGACCCATAAGTTTAACATCCATCGTAGGTAAATTAATGGAATCTGCATTCACGATCGGGTGATCGATCATTTGAAAGCACATAATCTCATAAATGATAGTAAAAACGGCTTAGACAGAAATGTTGATGTTTAACTAATCTCTTAGAATTTTATGACAGCATGATCAAAAGCTATGGAGAAAGTATATCTTTGGACATAGTTTACTTAGACTTCGCTAAGGAATTTGACACCGCCCCTTATAGGCGATTACTAACTAAACATTTTGCTCATGGAATTGGGGAAAATCTCCTACAACGGATAGAGTCGTGGCTAAGGAATCGTAAGCAGAGAATAGTTTTAAACGGTAAATTTTCGGAGTGGAGAAATGTAACTAGTGGCGTGCCCCTGGGGTCTGTGTTGGGACCATAGTTGTTCCTTATTTATGTAAACGATATGGACACTGGCCTACTTGGTAGATTATCCAAATTTGAGGACGACGCACAAATAAGGGGTAACACTTTAAATGAGAACGGTAGCAAATTAATTCAGCGGGATCTAGATAAAATCTTCGAATGATCTAATAAGTAAAATATGAAATTCAATTTATAAAAATGTAGAGTTTTGCACATAGGTCGAAATACCTCAAGGTTTAACTATGAAATGGGTGGTAAAAATCTTATATCCGTGAATGAAGAAAAATATGTTTAGACGTGCGGGTTTCAAAGGATCTTAAGTTTAACATACAATATGAGGAAGAGTGTAAGAATATGAACGGAATGCTTGGATTTATTGCGAGAAGTTTTCACTACAAACACTAAGATATAATCATACCTTTATATAAAAGTTTAGTAAGGCCACACCTGGAATACGCGATACAATTCTGGTCACCAAATAAACACGTAAACATCGATAAAATAGAAAGAATTCAATGCGGGCAACTAAACTAATTCCCTCGATTAGAAATAAGTCGTATATCGAAAGATTAAATATACTAAAATTCCCGACTCTCGAAACTAGGCGATTATGAGGTGATTTTATCGAAATATTCAAAATTTTAAATAAATTTGAAAACATAAATTATGAAACAAAATTTAAGCACGACCATAGATGGTATCACACTTAACAACGGTTTTAAATTCAAAGGACGACGGAGGTTTCAAACGAACATACCTAAAAGAAAATTCACGTTTAAAATCATCGATAAATGGAACGCACTCCCAACGTAGGTAGTAAATGGTAGTAGTGTGAGTAGTTTTAAAAACCAAATAGACCGTTATTTTACGAATAATGAGATTGTTTAAATACGGAGCCCTGTTATGGGTTGAATGTCGCGTGAATAAGCATCGTGACGACAATGTCCAAGGGATGAATACTAGCACATTAGTATAGAATGGGAGTGGTATTTGAGTGGACTAAGTAGTCCTTGCTGGCTCCTTGTAACTATGTAACTATTTAACTATTTTCCTGGAAAAGGTCTGTATAATTTCCGTCCAAGTTGGAGTATGAATTTTTGCGTGTGCTCCTTTTTGATGGTTGATGTGTGGGTCATGTGTGCAAATGTGGAATACACACCCCCATTACATCGAACAGACTCTCCCCCATAAATTTATGAGAGAATAAAGTAATTATGTATATTGAATCCATATACCAGAACTCATCGAGGTGTTTATCTTGGCAAATTCCTGTATAATCTCTTTTGAGAGAAGATTAAAAAAATACACTTCCAAACACACCTTAAATTACTTTTGCCACACTCGATTCTATCTTTAGTCCAAGAACAATGATAGCAAATGACGAAGGATTAGGCGTTATATATGGCAGTCCAATATATGTATAAACACAAAGTAAAAACCAAGAGGCTTATGATTGTCTAAACAAATGTTACCGTATAAGAATCCGTGTACGATTTTAAATCGTAACTCGCAGTCACTTTGAGAACTCCCTCGTGATTTATGAATGGCACTTACGAGGGGCGGTCAATAAGTTTTGCAAATCGGTAGGAAAAAGAGAGGAAGGGTGATGGCTGTTTGTGGGGGTGTTAGGACAAGTTATGACAAGTCAAGGCCTGCAGCCGCACGCTCCTGCCTCGTCTATTTAAGAAGCGGTAGGTGATCGCAGATCGTCAGTCACGAATTTTTGAACAATGGAGAAGGTTGAGCACCGCGCAGTGATCAAATTTTTGACCAAGGAAGGCAAGAATGCAAAAGAGATCCATGAACGCATGTTTGCAGTTTACACCGACACCGCCCCTTCCTATGCAACCATTGCTCGCTGGAATAGGGAGTTCCGCCATGGTCGTGAGTCCCTTGAAGATGACCCTCGTCCAGGACGTCAATCAGACGTGACCAACGAGGACAATGTGGCCCGTGTGGAGAAGATGATCCTCGAAAATCGACGGGTGAAGGTCCAGGAAATCGAGCGAGAACTTGGAATATCGCATGGAAGTGTTATCAACATAATCCACGACAATTTGGCCCTGACCAAGGTCTCTGCTCGTTGGGTCCCTAGAAACCTCACGACCCATGATCGACTCCAACGTCGTCAAAGTTCGGAGGAGCTGCTGCTCCTGTACAACCAAGACCCGGCGGGATTCGATTCACGCATAGTGACAGGTGATGAAACCTGGGTCCATTACTGGGATCCCGAGACCAAGCTCAAATACATGACCTGGAAGCACAGGGGCTCTCCAACCCCCAGCAAGTTCCGGACCCAACCCTCAGCCAGGAAGATCATAGCCACCATCTTCTGGGATTCTGAGGGAGTGTTGATGGTGTACTATGCGCCTCGTGGAAGGACTATCACAGGCCAATATTACGCCGAGGAACTGGCTGGGTTGAAGAAGTGCATCCGTCAGAAACGGCGCGGCAAGTTGACACGCAGTGTCCTGCTCCTCCACGACAATGCCCTTTGTCCACAAGGCCAGAAATGCACAAGCTGCGCTGCGCGAGTGCGGATTCGAGGAGCTTAACCACCCCCCTACAGTCCAGATCTGGCCCCTAGCGACTACTTTTTATTCCGCCAGCTCAAGGCTGCACTGCGTGGACGCTGGTTGGGGGACGATGAAGATGTCCAGCTCGCCGTCCAGGAGTGGATTGAAGAGCAGTCGGCAGATTTCTGGTTGTCGGGAATTCGAAGCCTCAGGGACAAGTGGCGCAAGTGCATTGAAGTCGAGGGTAGTTATATTGGAAAATAATAAACCACTTTTCCTCATATCTCGTTTCCTTATATCCGAATTGCAAAACTTATTGACCACCCCTCGTACGTAGCCTAAAGATTCTGAAAATAATGTAAGCAGCGCGGCTTTCTTCATTGACTAAAATGGAATGACATAATTCAAATTCTCAGTTGCTACCATGCATTCGGGGGACCTTTTGAAAAAACCTCTTTCAAACAATTTTATGCCCAATGGAGTAACTGCATTTAAGGCAACCGTGGATGAATTATATGAGCTTGGAGACATAAATGCTATAGCGTCCAAGGATGTTATAAGTATTTTATGAGAAATGGATTCCTTAGGTTTGATCCCTCAAACATGGCCTCAGATGTTCAAAACGTGTAATCCGATTTTAAATTGACGGCCGAATTCCGTGACGGACGGTTTGTGATGGGACTACTATGAGAATAACATCCTAACTTATGCGACAATTATGCAATTGCTAAAACTAGGCTGTGTAATATGACTAATCGACTAAGACAAAGAGACATCTCAAAACTAAACCCTTAGGACGAAATCTTTAAACAGTAATTGAACAAAGGGTCCGTACATAGAAGAAGTAACTCAAGGAGCCTTTATATAGAGGGATCTAAGATACATCAATAGGCGCACCATGCAGTTATCAAGGATTCTGCTACCACTCACTTGAGGGTATTTTTTGATTGCTTAGCATGTAAAACGAGTTTGAACGACTGCTTGTATCTGGGGCCATTTTTTGTTAATAATTATTAACAAAAAATGGCCCCGAGAAATCCTATCGCCACTAACTTGAATGATTCCCGAGCAGCTTTCTCTTCCAAATGAAGGGCTGATTCAAAGTCACCATCCTTAAGAAGCTCTCGAACCCAAAGACCAATGAAAACTCCCTCTTTTATCTTAGCTTCGCTAAGTGAGGGGAGTTTTTATGTTAAATACTTGAATCCCTGACAAGATTTGTCCATAGATTTTACAAAGTTTTTCATGAATCACTGTTTTATGTGTAGTAGTGGTAGCAAAATTTTGTTTGGTTTAGTGAGAAGTGGATGTAGAACATTTTTTATCCCAGGCTCCAATGATTGACGAGGTGGCCAGTCTCTCCTGATATAGTTGGAACCTCTTTCACGGCTGTCCCATTAACACATAAAGCAGCAGTACTTGGTGTATCCGCCCTACAAGCCCATCACAAGAGCAACAACCTTTAAGTCACTACAGAGCTGCCATTAATGTTAATTATATTTTATGCATTGCAACATATGCTTTATATTCTCATAAGTTTCTTTCATAAGTGATGCATAGCCCACAGGAACTGATAGTTTACTATTGCCGGTGTGCAGCAAGACACCTTTCAGACTAGTTTTCGATTAACCATTGAACAGCCTCCAGTGTCTGGGTTCGTAGTCAATGCCAAGTGCTTCCATCAGATCCAGTGGTGGCTCGTTTATAGGCACTGCGAAACTGCAGCACCCCCTATTTCCACCCGATAATATCGATAACATTCATTATAATGCGTCCTATTTTAATTCTTTCTTTATACTTGTACATTATGTAATCCTTAAGCTTAATGTCAGTAGCCATCCCCTAGTTTATGAAAAAGTCCAAAGTTTTGTATAGAAGTGTGCGCTTCACAGTTCCAGTGACGCCGTGTTTGGCTGTTATGCGCATACTCACATGTTCTAGATAGGAATCTGAACTCTAGGGAGAGAGGGCACTGTGGCTCACGCAGTGCCGACCGTGGTGTACTAGTGGAAAGTAGTGTTTCTTTTTGACTCGTTCTGTGTTGTACTTAAAGACGTGTTTATATTCTTGAATGTGAAAAAGTGTAGAATATTTAATTCATATTTTTAAAGGTTATTTTATTAATTAATTGAGCTGCAGAGATTTATCTTGGAAAATAATCTAGAAGATGTTTTTAGTGAAATTACGAAAGTAATAAAAATCTTCTTGACAATTCCCATGACTAAATCAGAGGCAGAAGGAGCATCATGAATTCTGAAAGATTAAGGGCACTTGCAGTGCTCTCAATGGATAAAAATTTCACGGTAGTCATCCAGAGGTCAAGGAGAAAATAATTAATCTTTTCGCGCAAATTCAAACAAGAAAGGATGGATTTCGTTTTAAATAAATGGATCAAGCTTGGACTGTAACAATTTAGGCTATTAGTAAGTAAAAAATGTTTTTGATTTGTTCTGTTTAGGATTTTATCAAATTTATCTATAAATTTCCTTTTCATATGTTTATTTCCTTTTACATAATATTAAAACAATGCTAAAGAAAATCTGATGCAACACTCCCACTTATTTTAGCTACGAGCCGCCACTGATTTGTATTCAGACCATTAATATTGTTCCAGACCACTAAATCACCCTTCATTACGAAGAAATTGTTGAACTGCTGCTGACAGTCACGAAATTTTGAAATTTTTACATCAGCTTGTGGGAGATTCCACTGTTGAAGACGAGAGTCTAGCAGCTCTGCCTTATTCTTGGGTAGTTGCAGATCCCTGACAAGGTCATGGAGTTCCACTTGTGTTATGAGATGTAGCCTAGAGAAGTATGCTTCATTGAAATTTGGGTCACTGTAATCTAGCACCCTCACCCTTCTCTGCTTCCTCCTCAGAACTTTCCTCATCTGACTCGAAGGTTACCGAAGTTGGTGCATTAGAAACAGGTAGACCTTCTCCATGTGGAGCTGGGCGAATAGCTGATGGAATGTTTGGATATTCAATGGACTCCTTTTTCTTTTTTGACAAGCCCTTGTGTACTGGAGGTACCATGCAGAAATAAGAATTGTTTGTATGGTCTGTTGCTCCTGCCACGTCATTGGCAGAGCAAAAATCATTCATTTCCTATTCCTGTTCAACCTTTGGCGAAGGTTAGTAGCACAAGTGTTGCAGCATATGTGAAGAACCCAGTTCTTATCCTGGTCACCAATCTTGCATCCAAAATTTAAGTGATATGCCTTCCTAACCAGGGCAGTTATACGGCGTTTCTGTGATGCAAAGGTCACTCCACCACAAATGTAACAGAAGTTGTCTGACTTATTCAGACAACTACGAGCCATCTGAAAGAAGAAAACAATAAATAATTAGAAGATCAACATAACATTTATTCATAAATTTATCGTTATAATACAGAGCATGACAGCTTAGCAGAAGTATTTATATCATTCAGTAGGAAAATAAAATTAATATAAAATGTCTCATGCATATCAATAGCTTGCTCAATGAACATTTATTATAAGTTTAAAAAGTAATGACTAGGAAAACCTTTCACCTTAAAATGTAAACTTGTACAGCATGGCCAACTTCTATGATTTCTGAAACAATACTGAAGGGTAGTGAGACTGTGAGTGTGGTAAGAAACACACACTGAAAGAAGAAAACAACGAATAATTAGAAGAGAAACAGAAAATTTATTCATAAATTTTTCATTATAATATAGAGCATAACAGCTTAGCAAAAGTAATTATATCATTCAGTAAGAAAATAAAATTAATATAAAATGCCTCACATGCATATCAATAGCTTGCTCAATGAATATTTATTATAAATTTAAAACGTGTTTGACTAGGAAAATCACCTACCTTTCACCTCAAAATGTAAACTTCCGCAGCACATCCACCTTCTCTGACTGCTGGAACAATACTGAAGGGCAGTGAGACTGTGAGTGTGGTAAGAAACACACTCTGAAAGAAGAATGCAACAAAAAATTAGAAGATAAACAGAAAATTTATTCATAAATTTGTCATTATAATACAGAGCATGACAGCTTAGCAGAAGTATTTATATCATTCAGTAAGAAAAGAAAATTAATATAAAATGCCGCACATGCATATCAATAGCTTGTCAATGAACATTTATTATAAGTTTAAAAAGTATTGACTAGGAAAAACTTTCACCTCAAAATGTAAACTTGTACAGCACGACCGCCTTCTATGACTGCTGGAACAATGCTGAAGGGAAGTGAGACTGTGAATGTGGTTAGAAACACACTGCCGCAAGCCTGTTGGAACCTGTTATGACACGTAGGCGTATCTGAAAATAGAGCTAACAAACAATTTTAACCATGGTATTCATTATCAGCGACCTAAAATTAGTTGAAAACTGCTACTCTGGTCTAGGAACCATTTTGGCTGTTGACCAGTGTAATTTATTCCACACTTTAATACGGTTTAGGAAACATTCATTTGCCTGTATGCCTGATATAGATAGAGAAAGCCTACTTTCAAATGCTCTTAAAGGACGAGGATAAAGACTGCGCGTTTTTTTATGGTAGAAGTGTCCTATGGATTCTAATAGCCCTTCTTTACTTATTGGTATAAAGTTGGGTTTTGTGGATCAACCAGTAGCCAATTTTTGTTAAACACCTCAATTCTTCAGTTAATTAAAGAAAAGGGCGCAGGTTATTCGGAGTGTTAAAAATGAGCCTTTATGTCGATAATTTACTTTGTTCTATCAATACAACGATAGGTATACCTCAATTTTATAAGGTGTCAAAGGAAGTTCTGAGTCAGGAGGGCTTTAACCTTAGAAACTGGTACTCTAATTCTTCTGATATTAATAGTCTTTGTAAGAAGCATAACAAATTGGTTAAAGAGACTATTATGGTTCTTGGTCTGAGCTGGAATACTGGAATTGTTGAGCTCTATTCCTCAATCCGAACATACTATTTGGGAGCCAAAGTATAAGCCATGTGTTTAAGGAGTATAAACTCCATTTATGATTCATTGAGACATCTAATCCTAGTAATAATACTAATATGCTTCTTAATCAAGAGTTTGTGGGAAAAGAGATTAGAATGGGACCATGTTTTAGACGAAGAGAGCCAGTCACAATGGAACCATTTAACACCCCAACTGAAGAAATACTGGAATGTATCAATTCCTAGACAAGTTTTACCCTTGAGTAACCTAGAGTTGCATTATTTTGCAGGCTCTATATAGTTCTAAGGTATATTGGGCCACAATCTACTATGTATTCGGCGATAAGGTTTGCCTCGTTATGGCTAAAGAAAAAATCGTGTGTAAACTCATTACCGTTTCTAAATTATAATTAACCGCCGCTCTTTTAGCGGTTCTTCTTTTACAGGAAATAAAAAAAAAGCGCTTGATCCATTCTTAGGTGAAATTTCACCCTGGTAAGACACTCAATTTGTCCTTCAACAGGTTTGCTCAGATTCATGTAATGAACCATACGTGAAAGACGAGGTGCGGAAAATTAGAACACTCTCTCATGACCATGAGTGGCGTCATCTAGTGACATCTCAACCCCTGTGACTTGCTCACCAGGGGGCTAAAAACTAGACCATGAAAAAATCCATGTGACTTAAAGGGCCAGAATGGATTTTAAATAGTGAATTATGGGCGGAACGGGTACGCGTATCAAGACCACCATTCTTGTTTTCAGTTTCTTTTTCCTCCTGAAAGGTAAGATTGTTCCTAATACTTTTTCTACCGGATCTTACTGCCATAACATCACAACAAAGAAATACAAACCCGCGATGGATCCCTGTATAAAGGAAGTTTAAAATGAAAAATACGGAGAAGAGAGAAGAGAACTTTTCTTCAAGGTTAATGGCCCTATTAGCCAAATTCTCCAGCTACCTTTATTCCTCGAAGCAGGTCTTATTTGGTATAACGGGAGAATAGATTTCGCTAATCTACCCTACCAGACTAGGTTCCGAGTTTTTTTGGCAGGAGACCATCGCTTCGTGGAACTATTACTACTGTATCACCACCATTCCTACGGACACCCAACGATCGGTCAACTACTGTTGATCCTATGTAGCAAGTATTGGGTGCCACGTGCCCGACAGGTAATAAAAAGGATAACAAGAAAACGTTACACCTGCAATTAGGTGCGAATAAAAAGTTACGGGACGCCAGATGATCCCTCATTACCCACAACTAGAGTAGAAATGGCGCCACCGTTTTCCACTATTGGTATCGATTATTACACTGGAGCTATCCGGATAAAGTGAAAAATGGGGACGAAAAAGGTCTATATCCTTTTGTTCACTTGTGCCGCTACTCAAGCACGTCCATCTAGAGTTAGTAGCTCACGAGGGTTTCGAACCCTCTATTCGAGCGTTTCGGCGATTTTCGGCTCAATATTCTATACCTAAGAAAGTGCATAGCGATAATGATGCTACATTTCGTGCAGCGGCTATATACTAAATACCGCTCATGATAGGGAAAGAGTTTAGGGGCATAAGGTAGATATTTCACCCTGCCAAAGCGCCATGGTATGCAGGTTTCGTGTAAAGGTTAGTCGGCTTGACCAAGAATATACCCTTAAAAGGATCTTGGGTATAGGATAGTGGGATGGGATAAAATTTTTAACCTCTTATCAGACTCGTTAACCCCTTCTGATCTTCTATATGGTTTTATGAGGCTTCTTCTGCAGCTCACTTTTCGAGATGATGATCATCCAGAATATGGGATACCCTTTGCTTTAACCAACTGGAAATGGAGAGAATGTGCCACTGAACTTAAGCTAGGTGGCACTATAAATATCTAGTGGCTCTGAGGCAGACAACACTCACGTCTCGACAGGGAGCATTTCCTACTGTCAACTACGTGGTGCTCTTCCACATGAAATTCGGGGGCCATAACAAGGCCACTATCGAAATTATACCCACTAGAGATCAAGGCTCAGGCATCGGACCTCCTTAGGGTCAACATCCACCAGGCATGGTCTTGCCTTCGGGCCCCCCAGCGGGTCAACTTCCACCAGGTATGGTCTCGCATTCGGACACACCTAAGGGAGGACTCCTACCAGGCATAGTCTCATGTTCGGATCCACTTGCGGTTCAGCTCTCTTGAAGTATTGTTTCTGCCTAAGATCCACCTGTGGGTCAGCTCTGTGAAGGTCTTTGCCCAGGACGTCTCGCCGCTTCTTTAGATCGGAAAAGAATACGAGTAATATTGAACTAATTTAACGTCGATTTACCACTTGATGTGTATCTTTTGGTTATGTTACGCCGCTTTACGTACTGAGGATCTTTTTCCTTTAAACCTTCATGTTGTCCTCGCTATAATGTAAATTTAAGTCATTTTCCAATAAGCCTTACTATTAATTAGTGGTTTATTTTACTATCTTGTTAGTTGCGGATTGTAATTTTCTTCTTCTTTTCATTTGCAACGGTAGGCTACTCGAATTTGTTTAGCTATGTATTTAGATTATGTTGGGGAAAAATCTCTATATTCTTGTTGTTCCCTTGAATTAAATCTCTGTTTTTTCAATATCTACTCCTCAACAACGTACTACTTGGTTCTCAGCCAATATTCTGCATCCAAAGAAGCTCATATGAGCATTCAAGAGACGATTTGGGGATTTCCGTTCTCGTGGTGCAAAGACCTCAGCTACCTCTTTGGGAAGTGCACAAAAAGTTGGATCTTTTTAGATATGCACAACAAAGTTGGATCTTTGGGAAATGCATAAATCAAAGTTGGATCTTTGGAAAAAGCAAAGTAAGGATTTCATCTTTGGGAAATTAACAAACCAAAGTGAATCTTTGGGAAATACCTAAATCAAAGTTTGATCATTGGGAAATGCACAAATAAAAGTTGGATCTTTAGGAAATGCAGAAAAAAGTTGTATCTCTGGGAACTGCATAAATCAAAGTTGGATCTTTGGTAAAGGGAAAAATTAGGATTTCATCTTTAGGAAATTAACAAAGCAAAGTTGAATCTTTGGGAAATGAATTATTTGGATTTGATCTTTGGGACATGCACAAATCACAGCTAGATCTTTGGGAAATACGTAATTCAAAGTTAGATCTTTGCGAAATGCTAAGTTAGGATTTCATCTTTGGGAAATGAACAAATCAAAATTGAATCTTTGAGAAATGCACAACTCAAAGTTGAATCTTTGGGAAATGTACAAACGTTAGATCTTCTGAAAAGGCACAAATCAAAGATGGATCTTTGGGAAATGCACAACTCAAAGTTGAATTTGGGAGAAATGCATATATCAAAGTTTGATCGTTAAGCAATGCAAAATCAAAGATGGGTCTTTGGGAAATGCGCAAATCAAAGTTGGATCTTTGGGAAATACAAAATTAGGATTTGATCTATGGGAAGTGCACAAATCACAGTTAAATTTAGGCAAATGCACAAATCAAAATGGATCTTTGAGAAATGCAGTAAATCAATGTAGAATCTTTAGTAAATGCAAAAATCAAACTTAGATCTTTGGGAAATGCCTTCTACTGTTCACGTACATCTAGAGAGCAGAATGGCTGCGCGTTGCCAAGCGTATACGTATTTTAAAGATAAATAAAAAGGTTGAATTTTGGATGTTCATTATAGTATTTTAACTCCTTGGTACCGTTTTTGCGCACCTTTGGGGAGCAGCCACAGAACTGAAGCCCTCCCCTCACTACTTCCGAATTCTCTCCTATCCGATTACATTGAGAAACCAGACATCCACACCATAAACCCAACTCACACAATATTTCAATTAAACACACAGCCAACACCGAAAGCCAACTCCGAACACTGGAATCCCTTTACACTAGATTTACAAACCCCACTTTAAACTAGAACGCTTGCTCCTTACCACTACAACTATAAACACCCAGGAACCACGCACGCTCAAACCACTCCCACAAAAAAACAACCCATATCGCTCCAACACTTTCATTATCTCCCTTTTCTACAACGAAGACACAAAAAATAGATAAATCTCAGTTTTTATTTAAAAAAATGAGAAACAAAACATTTCCCATTCCCTCATAGTTAAAACTGCTACATTTTCATAATTTGAATACAGCCACCTCTGCTGCTTCACATTTCCATTATGATTTATTTAATTTGATAAATATTCTAGAAATTTCTTATCACTAACTCTATAATTTAAGAAGGGGATTTTTTTTTAGTATTTGAATAATAATTTCATCTTAGTTTGGTTATGACTTGTTTTTTTTTATCAAAGTTCAGAAATAAAATAAGTATCGAAATCTTGTGGTTCTTTTTTTTATAAAAACAAAGAATTACAAATGGTAAAGTTCCGAAAATTTATTTTTATATATCTTCTATAAACTTATATTTTAGCAACGTGATATTTTGAAAGGAGGGGGGGGGGGGGATTTAGTTTAGAGTTCCTTTTTAAAATTATTATAATTGGCGAAGTTCAGAAGACTCATAAAAATATAACCCTGGCTGCTTTTTGTTAGATTTTAAATTTTAATCTTAGTAGCGAAGCCATTGCCTGGTAGTAGAAAAATAAAAGCTACTCTTAAGATTTGAACGCTGAGAGAATACACCAATAGGCAGATGATATTTGGTGTTCAGGCTTTAAAACACTTACAGTTAGCAATATATATATATATATGAAAAAGCTCACAAATTGCACGTGAGTCAAAGTTATGCAGATACACCCACAAAGGAAAAGTAAAAAACGATTCCAATCGCTTTCGTCTTTATTCTTAAAGACCTTTTCAAGGTCAAGGAATGAACAGGAGGCAGGACATATATTGCCTTAAATAGTCGAAGTGGGGATTAAACTACTCCCCTTTAAGCACTAATTAAGTGGTTCAAGATCCTGAAACAACTTTATTTAAGATTTTATGTATGTAGTGATAATGGGGTCTAGCAAGAACAAACCAGGGCTAAGATTGAAATTTGGGAACGCGTTAATTGAGATACATTCTAATATATTTCTCAAAATATAATTACTGCCTTTTATGACTGGTTTGGCACTGTTGTAGTTAATGGTATGGTTAAGATTGTACATATGTAGAAAAAGCGCAGATTGTTCACTGTGATTACGTACATTGATTGGTTTGATGTTGCTTAACCCGGACATTTAGTTCTTTCCCGGTTTGTCCATAATAACATTTTTAGCAGTTGTTGCAGCCTATCGAATAAACAATGCCAGGTCGGGGGTGAATTTTTGACAAGGATGCGATAAATTGTAGTCTCGTACTTAAAAATAAAATTTATGTTCAGAGGCCTAAGTAAACGAGGTAATTTAATGTAAATATGGTTATAGTTTAAAACTAATAAGTTTTTGGCCTGAAACTTAGAGATATTATCATTAGTTTGATAATAGGAACGCTTGGCGGACTTATAACAATTGTCGAGAAATTACAAAGGGTAGCACAAATTTATCCCTATTTTATATATTCTATCGACTTTTTTGTCTAGGTATTCCGGTGAGACAATTATAAGGGCACGCAAAAACATAGAGGAGAAAACACTTTGTTTGATGTTATTATGGTGGTTAGAATAAAAATGTATATAAGAGTCTATGGCTGTGGGTTTTCTATATATTTCATATTTAAAACAATGGTTTATCCGATGAATTAGAATATCTAGGAAAGGGAGTGTGCGATCTTTTTCAACTTCTAAAGTAAATTTAATCGAGGGTGTCTAGGTTTAGTGAGTGGGTAATCCCAGTCCCACTTCCTGGACATATATTTTATTACCGCACCGAGGTGAAGCGGAGGTGAAGCGTATCCAATACACCTACCTTAGTCACTTCCGGTGAATAAAAATAACCCAGGTGCGTACCTTTTGATCAAAACTAAGATGATGATCCCCTGAGGGTGTCCCCATTCAGTAAAAGCCAACCATCGGTGGATCGGAGTAATATTGAGATTTAAGCCGAGGGGATTGCTTAATAATTGCCAAAGGATCGTCAAAAATAGTTAAACACACGGATACAAAAATAATCTTTAATATATATGAATTTGAAATAAGCAACAGCGTATATAAATATAAATAGAATTAATCTTGCACTAAATAAACAAGTCTACAAAAATGTCGTGGGAATTACTTGAAAATTACTCACTGGGATGCTTGCGACTTAATGACACCCGACAGCATGAATGAAATAGTATTATTGAATTAAACACTGAATCCAGTAAGCACTTCTAATACTCGAGGTTACGGGCTTGGGATGCGAATTCTAGTTCACAAATAAACTGGTGAAGTTAGAAGAGGGGATAATTCAATTAACGATACCTTTGAGTTCGTAAGTATTTTTGAAGGGGACGGTGAAGCTTTTCTTCTGGTGACGATGATCGCACCTAGTCCGGCCGTCCAAGGTTACCAAATGAGAGGATAATCCTAGACCGGTGATATAATGATCCTATGCCGGATCACGAAGGTGAGCCAAACGGTGACTCAAATCGGACTTCTTCCTCGAAGTACCTGTCCGATTATTCGGCTTTTGGAGTGGGTAGCCAAACCGATTACCTAGCTATGTCTAGGGTAATCCGTAGAACAAGGTCCTGTGTAACCTCAGACTCAGAAGGGAGGGGGGGGGGGGTCTGCGAGAAGTTTGGCACCTACAAGTACCGTTATGGCAACAACCAATTCCCCGAGAAGTTCCTTCCGTGCAGTGGGCGAACGGTTTCCTTTGTGGATCGGGCTCCACACAAACTCAACGTAGGTACAAGATCCTCTGCCTGATTCCAGGGAGAAGTTTTCCTTTTATTTGCCTCGCGAGCAGAAATCGAGAGAAAGAATCGAATTCTTGTAAAATCCGTATCGTCGCCCGAAAGACCTTTTTTCATCTTTGTGCAGACAGTATGTCTTTCACGCCTTCGACCCATCTCGGAGTTTACGGTGGCGCGAAAAAGGGCGACAGAGAATTCGAGGTGAGAGGTGCATTTAGAGATACGAGAGGGCACGCAGCTTGTGTCGGAGTATTTCTGCGTACACTTATGTACGCGGTATTTAAACTTCTACAGAGGGCACTAAAGTGTGAATTTTAGTAAGAAATGTATTAATATTTAAATTATTAGGCCAAAAGCAAAGGATGTCATCAACATATCGCTTCCAAGATATAGGGGTTTCATTAATTTAGGAAAGTATTTTAGATTCGAAGAATTCCATGTATAGGTTTGCGAGTACAGGGGACAAACAATTCCCCGTTGCTATTCCAAAGGTTTGGCGTTAAAATTCTCCATTAAAGGTAAATTTGCAATTGTTGATGCAAAAGTAATGAGTTTAATGAGAGTAGAAGCGGGTATATGGAGAGCAAGGTTCAGAGGTGGGTAGTCTAATCCCTCCGTCCACTATTTAAGGCAATATATTCCTTGAAAAGGACTTTAAAAATAAAGACGAAAGCGCTCGGAATCGTTTTTCACTTTTCCTCTGTGGATGTATCTGCATGCATATATATATATATATATATATATATATATATATATATATATATATATATATATATATATATACATATATACACTACCGATCAAAATAAGAGAACAATTTTCCTTTATTAAAATATTTTAAAAACTATGATTAGTAGGTAAATGAAATTTCCATGGTACGTGAAGGCAGAAAGGCATGAATTTAATATATCGTATGAAGATTGCATATGACAATCTTATATTCAAGAAATTATACTAAATTAACTAACATAAAAAATGACATGTGCAAAATAAGCAATCGATTTTTTGAGGAACATTCTAGAGTTTCTTAAAATTATCTGGCAACATTTTTCTCAGTAAGTAAGAATTGCACAGCGCCATTGTTGTCTGACTTACTCTGCAGAGATGCCACTGCACGTAAAGGTGACTCGATCTCCATCAAAGAATTGTTCGCTTGAAGACTACGGGCAGGACTCTTTCTGCGATTTCGAGAGAGGTAGGAAGGTCTAAAAGTGGTATTTGGCGCGTTCCTAAGTTATACAATGAAAAAAAAACAAACTATAAATATCCTGCAAATGTCGGTCTACCCCGCAGAACCACCGTCCGAGAAAACAGAGCTATTAGGTGCTTTTCTATGAAGGATCCCTTTCAGACTGCAGCAGGAATTTCTCGAAAAATTAAGACCAATGAGGGCAAAGAATTAAACCGTTTTATAGTGTTCCGTCGCCCCAATGAATCTAGTTTTATGCTCGTTCACCAGCAATCATACCAATCATCAGTAAGAAGCACCAGATGGAGAGACTTGAATATGCTGAAACTCATCTTGTTGGGATGGATGAAGATTGGGAGAGAGTTAATTTCAGCGAAGAAAATAAAATTTAATTTAGTTGGATCTGATGGCAGAAGCTTTGTTAACACACATTTGTTTAACACATTTGTTAACTCTAAATGTGTTAAAAATTCTGCCAAGCATTTAAGAGGAAGAGTCATGGTATGGTATGGGGGATGTTTAGGTTTGAAGGAGTTGATCTGTAGTGCGAATATTCGGATAATTGGAACGGTAAGTACGAATGTGTATCAAAACCTCGTAAAATAACATTTATGCCTTCAAGCTGAGCATCTCTGAACTAGCAGCAGCATTTATGTAAAACAGCACAATACGCCATGGTGCAAAGCGAGTAAAATACTATTTCAAACAAGAAGATATCGAAGCAATGAAGTAGCCTGCTCAAAACCTCTGGAAGATCATTGAAAACCAGCAGCCTTCAATTATAACGGATTTATCGACGAGAATCGAGTAAGAATGGAACAAAATTTCACCAGAATTTTGCAAGCAGCTGATGCGGTCCAGTGGTCGTTGTTGCGCCGAATTAATAGAAAACAGAGGCTTTCATTTTACAGTCAGTGTTTTGAGTTTCATTGTTGTCAAATTTTGCTATATTTCTTGTATTTGCTTGCTGAGCAATTCTGTAAATGATCTTTCTATCATTTTGTACGTGTCAATATTTTATTTTGTTAGTTTATTGAGTTTTTTTTTTAATATACGATTGTGTCTATATGGAATTTTCATTTACGTACTAATTATATTTTTTAAAATATTTTAATATTCGGAAAATCGTTCTCTTACTTTGCTCGGTATTATATATATATATATATATATATATATATATATATATATATATATATATATATATATATATATATATATATATATATTGCAAAAAAAAACTCACAGTAAAAATGAGAAGCGGATTCCAAGTACTTTCAAACTTTGTTCAGTTCATTCGCAAGGAATAGATAAAGAATTACTTTACAAGAATGGTATTTATAAGAGAAAACTAAGCGACGCTCCGCGTACGTACACTGAAAGGATACTAAACAGATTGGGGGTGAAAAATAGAAATAAATTATCAGAAAAGAGGTATTAAATACAGGTACCAAAGGGTAAAGACTATGAATTCATATATATGAATCTATTCATAGTTATATGACTTATATTTCTACAATTCACACACACACACACTCTCTCACTCGTGGATATTTTGGAACAGATCTTATCTATATGTCTTTACCTTTCGGTACCTGTATTTAATCTCACTTTTCTGATAATTTATTTATACTTAGTTTTCTCTTATAGTAATAATAAATCGATGAACTGGACAAAGTTTGAAAGTACTTGGAATCCGATTTTTATTTTTACTGTGAGTTTTTTTTTTTGCAATATATATATATATATATATATATATATATATATATATATATATATATATATATATATATATATATATATATATATATATATATATATATATATTATATATATATAAAAAGGCTCACAAAGTGCACGTGAGTCAAGGTTATGCAAATATACCCAGAAAGGAAAAGTGAAAAACGATTCCATACTTGAAAAGGTCTTTAAAAATAAAGACGAAAGCGCTCGGAATCGTTTTTCACTTTTCCTTTCTGGGTATATATATATATATATATATATATATATATATATATATATATATATATATATATATATATATATATATATAAAACCAATGACGAAATATGATCCAATAAATTTTTCTTAATCCATTCATTCAAAACAACGTTTCGAGCTTGTGCGCTCATATTTTGTTTGATAGGATATGTGACAATTCATTAGCAATTTAACAATAATGAGAAATATAGCTTTAGATTACTTACATGAATTGATTGTAATAACTGTGTAAATTAGGGTGAATGATTAATTCACTCTTTAAAACCTACTCTTAATTCAGATAATTCATCCGTTCCTCTTCATGTTCTGTAAAGACCACAATCTACCAAACCATACTCAATATTATTGTTCAAATATTCGTCAGTTGAAATTTTTCACCGGTTAGTGTTGAAGTGCGTTCTTCACTATAGTTACCAAAAACCTTTTGTATATCATAACTTTGCAGTATTATTTATTTAAATTGCATAGAGTGAATTAAGCATTCACCCTAATTTCCACAGTTATTGCAATTAATTCATGTAATCTAAAGCTATATTTCTCTTTATTGTTAAATTGATAATGAATTGTGATATTTTCCTAGGAAACAGAAGGTGACCGTACAAGCTCGAAACGTTGTTTTGAATAAATGGATTTAGAAAAATGATTGGATCATTTTTCTTCAGTGGCTTCATCTTGAAAATTAAGTTGCGCCTCGCCAGCAAATTGCCCCATTGCTTAATATATATATATATATATATATATATATATATATATATATATATATATATATATATATATATATATATATATATATATACAATCCTTTTCTTTTGTTTCCAAACCGCTAAACATAATTTGCTTCTACAAAGGCGACGATGGCGCCATTATTAAATATTTCATTTCTTTTGATCTTTGCAGAGCCAATATACATATATATGGTGTGCTCGTCTGACACGGATTCCCAAGGCCTTTATTTATTTATCTATCTTAATGGATAGATAGACAGTATAGCGGCACTCAAGTTCCACCTATACGTAGATTGTGACTTAAAGTAATCCAAAGGCACGAGGCTGGTATCATCTGTACTAGGAAAATAACATAAGATTCCAAGACACTTTTCCACGTCAACTGTATAAAACCAGTAACCACTGGTTTCTCTCTACATGAGAGATAGATAGATAATTCTAAAAACCCGTTTTGGAAGTAATGAAGTAAAGAGACACAGCTAAAAATGTTAATATACAATGCATTAAATAGATATCCGAATGGAGAGCTCTGTCTATCGATGGCAGTTAATGGTGTTCTTATCTGGTTGCGTGACTCAAAAACCATTTTTGATAGGTGATTTAATAGCATTTATTATCAATTAATCACCCCCATTTTCTGAACGGTGAGGTCATTTTTATAAAAGAGTTCATTTACTTTCATCGTCTTTATTTTCAGAACTTTCAACTTGTTAAATCACTATTTGATGTAACTAGGCTTTGTTCACACTAGGTGACGTCTTATGACATCATGATTTATTTATGCTACGACATGTCAATTTGGAGGGACACATTTCGACGTTACTTTGTTTTTCTTCTTTTTTTTCGGTTTGATTTCACTTTGTTTCGTTTTGTTTGTGTATAGTAAGTTTTGAATGCTTTGGGGTGTTTTGTCGTTACGTGTATGTCATTACAATGTTTTTCATGGTTGCACACTTTTCCTCAATTCTTGATAATTTTTTTCATTTCTGTCTTTGTTCTTTTTCGTCAAGAGAATGACCGTCTAATTAGTTTGTTTGGCTGGTTGTTTTCCTGTTTGCATTTCCTATCGCTCCTTCACACACAATTATGGTCGGACCATAGGGTGCATAGTTTTAAACTTCCAGATCCCAAAGTTAAATACATTCGTAGTTTAAAGCAATTAGAAGACACGTAATTACGAACTCGCCCTTCGCCTTTCGCAGTAGTTCTTACTTTGGGGTTCTTCAGGTATGACCACACATTTTTGAGGGGTTGTGAATTTGATGGGAAGACTTCTCATTATGTATCTAATCTCAATTGAGCTCTTTATTTTCTTCATCATTCTTACTTTCACACATTTTCACAGCACTTAACTACACCAATTTATTTTCAAATCTATCCTTCTAAAGGAACTAAGATGCTCTCTCTTTTTTTATTTATATTCAATAATAATAATAATGATAAAAATAATCTCTTGCATGACCCTTCGATTTCCTTTTCTTAAAGGGAGAATCGCCCCCTCCCCTCCTTATCAGTGAATCGCCCTCCTACACACACATATGCACACAATTTCTTATCAGTAAATCTTAAGCTTTCTCAGTATTAACCGGCCTTTAATATCGGTTAGATTAAGACCTTGATTTAATGAAAACTCTTATCTTTCATTCATTTATTTCCATCCCTGTTCTACATTCAAAGAAGCCACCTTATCTTCCGTACATTCCCCCCATCTACTCCAAGCTTCCACACACGGAGAGACTTATCTCCAATTGAAACTACGGCATTTACATCAATATAGATTTGTATAAAACATTTAAAAGATGTTCTGGGCTCAAAACGACCCTTCTCAACAACGCATGCATAAACTTCCCACGTTCATACTTGCATCAAACATTTTCGCTTCCTCCATCTCATTTCTCCTCGCGGGAGCTTTAGCCTCACAGATGGTTATAGACCATGTATGCACGTACACACAGTTCTAAAACACAAAGTCAACAACGAGAGTGCTTTCGTTCGTATGTGTTAGGGTGTGTGAGTGTACGGTAGCATTGACTGCCAAAGAAGAATTATATATTGATACATCAAAGTGAGCGGCAGATGATAAAAAGCCTATCATTTTAATAGAGACCCTTTTATGGTAGACCCCCCCCCCCCTTACTTTTCTGTTTGACAGAAAATCAGCGTGAAGGAGTAAGAGAAGAGAGGAAAAAGTGCGGGTGCAATGGATATTGAGTTAGTAAAGGTAAAACACAGACAGACAAATCATAGCGCCTCCCCATCAGTTTGAAGAGAATCAAAGAGTGGGTGAGAGAGAGCAAAGGGCATAGGAGTGAGTGATGTAAGAGTGATTAAAAGAGAAGGCTCTAAGAGTGTTGAAAGAGATGAGTGTAAATTAGTGAGTGACAGAGAGAGGGGGGTATGCGAGTAAGTGAGAGAGAGATGATACAAGAGTGAGTGATTGATTGTGAAAGAGGGTATAAGAGGTTGAGAGAGAGGGTACGAGAGTGAGTAAGAAAAAGAGAGATGGTATGAGAGTGAGTGAAAGAGAGAGAGAGGAAGTATGAGTATTGGAGAGAGGAGTGTATAAGAGTAAGTGAGAGAGAAAAAGTATGAGAGAGAGGGTATGAGATTGGGTGAGAGAGAGAGAGAGAGGGTATACGAGTGAGTGAGAGAAAGTATAAGAGTGAGTGAAAAGCAGATGATATGGAACTGAGTGAGTAAGAAAGAGGAAGGATATGGGAGTGATTAAGAGAGAGAGGAAATGAGGGTGAGTAAGAAAGAGAGGAAATGAGGGTGAGTGAGAGGGATAAGGTATGAGAGTGAGTGAGATAGAGGACATGAGAGTGAGTGGGAGAGGGAGATGGTATGACAGTGAGTAAGTGAGAGAGAGAGAGGGAGAGGGGGGATTGGGAGTGAGCGAAGGTGATGGTATAAGAGTAAGTGAGAGAGAGATGGTATAAAGTACAGGTGAAATAAAGGCTAAGTAGGTTAAGGAAAAAGACAAACAGATAATTCATCCTGTTTTCAGATAATCAACGAGAGAGCACGAAAGAGTGAGAAAGGTGAGAGAGAGGATGAAAAGTGTATGCGAAAAAAAACTGTATAAGAAATAGTAAAACACAAACTGACAAATCAGAGAGCATCTCCTGTTTGAAAAGAATAAGAGAGAGAGAGAGAGAGAGAGAGAGAGAGATAATGTGTGTGGAATAGAGAGAACGAAAGTATGGGTGTATAAATATTGTATGAAAGAGAGGAAGGGTAATTAAAGGTAAAACACAGACAAATCAAAACCCCTGGCTTAAACCAAAAACCCCAGAACAAACAGAGATAAAAAATAGTGTGTGTATTAATTTTGACGTTCTCTATATCCCTTTCGCACACCCCACCTCCTCTCTTCTTCTCCTTTGCCATCTCCTCTCCCTTGTGTAGAAGAAAAGGTAATGTCTCTTTGATGATTTCCCTTTGAAACTTTGTTCATAATATTTCAAAGGAGAATCAGCTATACAAAGAGCTTTCGCATTCGCCGATTCGTCCCATGTTCGCTATTTCCAGTCTTGAAGCCAATACTGCATTAGGATCAAAATTGTTCGCCCTTTTATAAACGTGGCATAAAAAGAATACTCGCAGGCAAAACACGCACATAAAATACGTCGACGCATGCACATAACTCTACACGCAAAGCTTAGATAGCAACATTTACGAAATAATTGTGTTTACCCCCCTCGCCATGCTAATAAAATCGGGCCTCTCTAAACCATGTTGGCTAATTAAATAAATGGCCTCGTAAAAGTTATTTGTCGTGTCACTTTAAAATGTTTTAGTATTACGAGTCACTTTCATTACAAGACTTTTTTGTTCATTTTCAGGAAATGAACATTTATGATGAACTATGAATGGAATAAATGTCGTCTGAAAATCATTCGCTTACCCCAACACCTTCTTTACTTTATCGAAAATTGAATTAATAATCAAATATACTAGAGTCAGTGCTAAGTCAGATAGAATCTTTTAAATAATACACATTTTTATTTAAGTTAATACTTAATCCCAGAAACTCAGTTAAATCTAGACCCCTGAAACGCGCCAATAAATTCCAGCGCCTTCACAAGAAGAGCTGGAGAAGACAATACGAGGAACAGGAGCTAGAGAGAACTCCTTACCGGATACATGGCTAAGGCTACCAGTCAGGGGGAAGGCTACAGCAACCAGTCGGTGTAGGGGGGAAGGGGGGGCTATACATAGTTACCGATCGGAGGAGGGCTAAAATGAGGAAGGGGAGAAAAAATATGTTGCATCTCTCATGATATGAGCAGTGATGATCTCATACACCTCACACACACACACACACACATATATATATATATATATATATATATATATGTATATATATATATATATATATATATATATATATATATATATATATATATATATATAGAGAGAGAGAGAGAGAGAGAGAGAGAGAGAGAGAGAGAGAGAGAAAGAGAGAAATGGAGGAAATAAAAGAAGTTGCGACTGACAAAAGAAGAGAAAAAAAGAATATATTGCGCAGCCCTTTGATGACGTAATTTAGCTTTGAGTGGACTTTGAGGAAAAGGTGGGGTTGTGGTGGAGGCATGAAAGAGAGAGGGAGATGGTGGAAGTAGGGAGGCTTGGAATTAAAATAATGGAGAAAGGGCAAGATGGTGTGTGGCAGATGAAAACTTGTGAAGTTATGTAAAGTGGTAAAGTGGTTTAAGAATAGTTTTTATCCAAACACTTAAGTTTGGGCTTAATTGCTAACCGTTTTAATCCATCTTAACATTCACGTCTTTATATTTTTAATAGTGTTACCACTAACAATGATTTTTTAATACTGTTAACACTAACACAGTATTTTAATAGTATTACAACTAAAAGTATTTTAATAGTGTTAATACTAACAAAAGGTATTACCACTGAAATTATTTATGTCCGTATTACCACTAATATATAGCCTTAACATTAAAAAAGAATTTTAATGTTTGCACCAACAAGGATTTTAATACCATGAACGATAATTTTTAATAGTGGTTTCACAATGATTTTTTAATGTTATTTTAACTAATGACGATTTTTTATAGTGATACCACAAATAAATATTTTCAATAGTGTTACCACTAACAACTTTTTTGTGTTACTACTAACAAGGATTTCTAATAGTGTTACCATTAACAAGGATTCATAATAGTATTACCACTAACGAGGATTTTCAATAGTGGTAACACTAATGAGGATCTCTAATAGTGTTACCATATACATGGGGTTTAAATACTGATACCAATAAAAAGGATTTTTAGTAGTTGACGACTAAAAAGGATCTTTAGTAGTTACTATTAAAAGGCTTTTTATTATGTTAGCCGTAAGAAGGTTTTAAATAATAATGGTTTGATCCTCGAGCCGTTTTGCCACTCATGCGGAGGTGATGACGTGAACTGGATATGAAAGAATAGAAGTCCCCAAATGGAATCGTCAATGGGGTTTATTTAAAATAAAGAAATAGAATAGTTTCCCCAAACGACCCCGATCACCGAGGGATTCTTTGGCACCATCGCACCTCCGAAGTGTCAGAGTCACCACTTCAAAAGATAATTAGGCTCAAAGACAGAGGATGAAAGACATCTTCCTCCGACCCCTCCTTCATTCAGACACTCCACCCCGACTCACAACCCTTTCACTCCCGCAACCAGGATTTCCTGCCTCCCCCCCCCCCCCTATTAACGGCCTCCGTAAAAAGATGAATCTTGCATTTTGGAGCTCAGAAAGAAAGCATTCAACTACACATATATTCGCACAAAGGAAATACACTGCGAACTTTCTGACATGTAGGATTTGGCTGAAATGTATTCGCGGTCAGGTAGTGAGAGTAAGGAAGAATTTAATAGCATTGTATCTTAGAGTGATTGAATATATGCCTGGATGAGAAGAGGTGTGAATAAGTGGTGAAGAAGTGAAATGCATAGAAGAAGGATGGGATTCAAAAGGAGACGAACTTTTACAAAATTGTTTAGATTATCTTTCGAAGATGTCAAATCTCGCAATACTGAATTATCTGTGTGAACACACACACACACACACACATGTAGATATAAATAAATGTATAGTCATGGAAAAAAGTTTTGGGACTATTATATTTTTTTTATAAGAAAATTAATCGAATTAATAAAATGTTGCATTTATTTTAGTATCTTTTTATCATAATTTGAAAGTGGAATATATAAGAATTTAGAGCACAAACCCATTTTATTAATAAATACATTCAATTAATGAGCGCATTCAATATTTAAAATGATGTCTCTTGCTCTTCAGGATTGCTTCAACTTGTTTTGACATGATGGAGACAAAATGTATGATGATATCTTAACTGACATTGCTCCATTTGTTTATCCAAATACCCACACAACCGCTTACAATTGAATGGCTTGTATTTATCAACTGCGTTTTCTTATCCTCCATAAATTCTCCATTGTGTTCAAATCGGGCGAATTCTCAGGCCAAGGTCCCAAAAGATCGATGTTATTTTCAGCCAAGAACTTTTATATTGCTTTTATCAAGGTGCGCTATCAGGCTGAATTGTTGGGAAAAGGTGGTGGTAAAGCAGGTTTTTGTACTATTTTGAGTTGATGGCAGTGTTATTGAGACAAAATGTTAGTGTTCTAGTTATTAGAAGTAGCCCCAAAGATGGAGTATCCGGGGAATATCCCTTTGTTTCCGTATTCAACAGCCCATTTTTTTATATTTCCTACAAAAGTAGAGCCTATCCGCTCGGTTCTCCTAAGGGAGAGGAGGCGTCTTCGGAGCCCTTCTCGAGTTGAGACCTTTGTCGAAAAGTATCTGCCTCACTCTACACGCTGAAGCATTCACGCCTATTCCTTTCCAATCGTGAGCAAGTTTGGTACTGGAAGCACCTCAATCCTTGAGTTGGGATCTTCCTAGTCGCGTTTTTCTTTGCAAAGAGCCAATCTGGAAGTGAAAAATATTCAAACCTTTATTTTTACCAAAAAGATGACAAAAGATTACGGCAAGCAGTAATCAATCTTGGGTATGAAAAATTGAAGAATAAGATTGAAACTCATTTATTTCATACTTGACATAATACAAATAAACATTTTTGCGTATATTCTATCAATAATCAATATTTTATGTGTCCTTCATTTGCTTTTATAAGCGCTTTTATGCTTTTTGCATACTTGAAACTAATTATCTGCCACTCTTCATGAATTTTAGCTGTTAATTCACTTTTTTAGGAACATTTGTGCACCCTCACTGTTGTGCCTAAGTGTGACCACAAATGCTAAATAGGGTTGAGGTCTGTAGATTGAGGGGGCCATTCCATCAACGTTACCCCTTTCTTTTCAAACTAACCCTTTGAGACTCTAGATGTGTGGCATGAAACATTGTCTTGTTGGAAAATTAAAAATTTTATCTAAGGATAAACCTGGTCTAACATGCTGGTGTAAGTGTTGGAATTCATTCTGCCCTCACAAGTGAACAACAATCTGAAGACGACTTGCAGCCCCAAACCATTACACTGATACCTCCAAATTTGACTTTTGGGACAACACATCTCGGATCATAAACTTCCCAACTCTTCGAAGAACATAAACAGCTCCAAGGGTTCCAAAGATGTGAGGAGAAATACAAATTTTACTGATCATTTTTGGCATCCAATAAAAATGTGCACGGGTGTAATCAATTGGTGGAAACTAATGTGGAGGACTTACTTTAAAGTTGCTTTTATCAGACCAAACAACTTTAACCCAATCATCATCAGTCCAATCTTCATGCTTTTTTGCCCAAATCAATCGCGTCTTCTTGTTCACCTGAGATAGCTGTGGTTTCTTACTAGCCTTAGATCCTTTGAGCCCAGCTTCTAATAGCCTTCTTCTAACTGTGGGTCTTGAAATCTCTTTGTTTGTTGCTGTCCGAAACTCAGCAGCTACATCACAAGAGAGATCTTTCCTATCGGCCAGAGATGTCCTTTTCAGCAACCTCTCTTCCCTCGGAGTTGTGCACCTTTTGAGACCTTAACCATCACGGTTCTTGAAAGAATTGTACCTTTTAATGGTTGTTTGGACACCGTTTCTCGAACATTTCAGTTTTCGTGCAATTTTGAATTGCAATGATTTGAGCTCTTTGGGCTTCAGGAATCTGTTTTTTTTTTTCGGAGACATTTTTAACAAAAAAATAGCCCTTGTAAATTAACAATAAGATAATCACTGAAAAAAATAGGAATAAACGTTAGTATCACACATTGAATGGAAGAAGGTTGCCCCAACCATTTATGCACAATATGCAAAAACGCATTAAAGTGGTTAGAAAAACAAAAGGAAAATATATAAAATAATAATTATAGATGAGATATACTCACTCGATTGTTGATTATATTGTTTTCAATTATTATGTGAATGAGTTCATTTGATTTCTCTATATTTTTTATACCTGCCCCATAATTTTGGCCAAGGCTATATATATATATATATATATATATATATATATTTATATATATGCGACTTGTTGCTCCAAAAATGTGCTTGAAAAGTCCTCATCTAAAGGGAGGTTAAAAGATTTCACTTAAATTGTTGAGCAAATGAACGAGAATCGTGAGACGAAAACTCGAGGATCTGAACAAGGTAACTTTGTGTGGCAGAAGGACTCAACAACAAAGGCAGAAAAGAGCCTTTGTTTGTGACAAAATGGCTGGATTTATGGCGGGGTTTTGTTGTTTGTTTGACAGTTTCCGACGTGGTGAAATCTTCCCCTAGACTGTTTTTGTGTGTGTGGTTGATAGAGAATTTGGATGGGAGTTATGTATATTGGTGTTTACCGATATCCTGGTGTTAGTGGGCGATGGTGAGATGGATTTGGAAATGTTGATTTGGACTTTTGTTAGAATATCTGGGAAGAAGCGCGTAAACTTAAATAGCTAAACCAGTATAAAGTGTAATGGGGTTTGATGGAAAGAGTAGATTAGCGTGTAAGAGGGCGGGGTTCATAGTCCGCACCTTGACTACGTTGTGTGTATCGTTAATGAAAATGGTATGAGTACCGTAGAGTGATAAAAATGGCTTGAATGGTACGAACTTCTTAGTGGTGATCAAAGCGGTAAAGAGTAGTAAGCCTCTAGGTGTTGAATGTTCAAGATAATTGCAAGAGAGAAAGAGCAAAAGGTTGACAACTTAAGTGTATGAAGGAGGTTAGAGTAAAAGTGAGCGCAATGCAAATGGAATATTTGAGAAGGGTGGTTTGCATGCAAAAGGTAGAAAGAGTGAGGAGCTGTGTGCTAGAGATGTAAATGGTGTCGCTAAGGGTGGAAATTAAGTTGTAAGTGTGAGTGTGCCGATGTGACTTTGGCATGTAAGAAGAAAGGAGGGCAATAGACTGTTGAAGAGAATATAACAGAGTGAACCTCAGGGTGTAGTGTGAGGTGGAAGACCAGGTAAAAGGAGGGTAGATGGTGTGAATAGGTTTGAGAGAGATAAGCATGACCGAGGAGGAAATGGATGATATTATGTATGGTGTATGACAGGTGTAAATGTAGGGGGATTGTGAGGAAGTGTTTACCTGGGGCCTTCTGCCTTTGGATGAAACTTAACTGAAAAAGATGCGGCAGCACATATGACGGATACTTTTTTTGCTGGAAGATCCGATCTTTGTTGGGATTCATGAATGGATGCAAATGTTGACCTAGCAGTGAATCGTGGCGGTTACCCGTCAATGGCATGCTTAGGTGGATCAACGGACTCAACCCATTAGGGAACCATCATCAACCTGCATGGTGGCTTATTGACAACTCGGTGCCTGTTGCCAGCTCTTCAAGGTCATATTAGCGACGTCAGTATCCCAGGTCTCTGGAGAGTCATCAGCTCCAATATCCCATAAGAGGTGAAGACCGCTGAACTGACCTGACAGATATGCGTTTGGTACTCCTTTGCATTGAATGCAGATGCAATTTGATCCAGTGTTACTTGTCTGTTACCATGGAAAATTCTACCCTGATACTGTGGGTCACGACCATTAAATACCAGTGATCTGCTACTGCGCTGTCGACGGTGGGCTGTGATGCCTTCAGAATTGACATTCAACACCCCTCGAAGTCCCATCTGACTGGCACTCACTTCCAACCACCATTCGAACTCTGATAATTCGTGTGGTCTTTCCATGAGCAACCTAGGCGGTGTTCACACTGGCCAGATCTCAAATGATACAGTTTGACAATTTCCATGACGTCATGATGGTGCGATACACCATTACATTTACATACTACTATCCCATGACGTTTGCAGTCGCCAGATGGGTACCTAAAAAAAAAAAAGAAATCCAATGACGTTTAGCACTATATTGTATAGACAACCATCTACCCTGTCGTTGAACCTTAACACGTTGGCTGCCGTGTGACTCGCCGGCAAGTCACACAGCATTTCCATTGAAGTGCTTCGTGACCCGCAGGCGAATCACGCTGCATAATATGTTGAACTTTAATTTTCTTATTGGCAATGCGCATGAAGTGTTCCAAAGGAGTTCTGGCACCTCCACAAGGCGTGTTTTAGAACCATGTGAGATGATCTCATCAGATCTTTTGATTCGAGGAAAGGAAAGGGTAATGAAGAAAAACGTTTATTTATATTGAAAAGATATAAAAACCATACGATACCTAAAGAAAACTTTCCTTTACATCACCCACACCCTAAATGAAGCAACTTCCATTTCAAATGAACCATTCCATTTGTACCAAAGACAAAATCCATTTGAATTCTTTTGTATATGAAAAAAAAAAGTAAACTCAAAACCAAATTTATTCTTAGTGGCTTTTATTGAAGCACTCCAAACACAAAGAAGGTTTTCTCTCACACTTAGCGCAGTTGGTAGACACCTTCTCACTTTCTTCCATTGCTTCATGTCTACCAACACACTTTTGCAACTTTGAGTAGCACCTTGTACATCTTTTGCGGATTCTTCTCTATCTGGCATCCTTGGTTTCATATTCCTCAAATGTGTGTTTTACTCACACTCGAAGAATGCTGCATTTGAGGTACTTGTTCTTGACACAAGTTCTCAATGTTAGATTGTCTGAATTCTGAAATTTTCTGATCCTTTATTTGGGTTTCTTTATAAATGATAATCGCATTTATTACAGCAGTATTGAGAAGAATTTGAATGCAACTTTATGGTACCATCTAATTATTTTTCGAAGTCGTAAAAAGTAGCCAGTCATTTTGGTCTGCAATAACGATGCCTTGTTTTACAGAATTATACGCGACAATCATTTTTGGTTTCATTATTTCTTCACTGTTGAGATTTTTCCTACCAGTACTTACAATCTTCAAGTCGTATTTGATCGAAAGCATTGATACTTCCCGCTTATCTTTCCATTTTGCTACAATTCTTCCATAATTATCTTCACGTCCTATAATTTCACCTTTTTTTTTAGTTTTGCTGCTGTTGCATTTTTTGGATTACCCTTTCGATTTTTGCGAAGAGTTCCAAGAAGATGCGTTTGCCGTTCAAGTACTGCCTTTGCCAGAGAGATAGACGTGTAGAAATTGTTTGTAGCAACAGTTCTCCCTTTCATCAAGTACTTTTCTGCAAGATCTAATACAATTTGAGCACTGTGAGTAGTTCTCACAGTCGGCTTACCTCGTTGTTTAGAATCCGCTTTCCCAGTATACACACAACTAATATATGTATAACCAATTGTATATTTCCATGCCATACTTGTGAGCTTTATTTGGATTGTACTGTCGGAATATGAGAGGACCACGCCAGGGAACAAATGCTTTCGTCAACTTCGATCATTTCCCCTGGAATTTTGGCTGCAGTGAAATTTGTTTCAATCATTGCAACCAAGTTTCTGAGTTTAGCCAATCGATCAGTTCCGACTGCCTCATTGTCAGCAAAATGGATAAATCTCAATAGTAGCTGAAATCCCTTACGTCACATAATCCTAGGAATTAAATTGTTTCTAAAGAATCTGTTCTTACTCCAATAATGTGGAATTGTTGGATATTTTAGAATTCTCATATACATCACAATCGCCCCAAATTTCTTTATTTCTGCAGCATCTGTATTTTTCCAATCTCTCATACACGAGATTTTCTACGTACATTTCTGCTCATAAGCACATGCTGGGCATTCCTATTTGTCTGCCCATAAGCACATGCTGGGCATTCCTATTTGTCTGCTCATAAGCACATGCTGGCCATTCCTATTTGTCTGCTCCTAAGCACATGCTGGGCATTCCTAATTGTCTTTTCATAAGCACATGCTGGGCATTCCTATTTGTCTTCTCATAAGCACATGCTGGGCATTCCTATTTGTCTGCTCCTAATCACATGCTGGGCATTCCTATTTGTCTGCTCCTAAGCACATGCTGGGCATTCCTATTTGTCTTCTCATAAGCACATGCTGGGCAATCCTATTTGTCTGCTCATAAGCACATGCTGGGCATTCCTATTTGTCTGCTCCTAAGCACATGCTGGGCATTCCTATTCTTCTTCTCATAAGCACATGCTGGGCATTCCTATTTGTCTTCTCATAAGCACATGCTGGGCATTCCTATTTGTCTTCTCATAAGCACATGCTGGGCATTCCTATTTGTCTGCTCATAAGCACAAGCTGGGCATTCCTATTTGTCTGCTCCTAAGCACATGCTGGGCATTCCTATTTGTCTGCTCCTAAGCACATGCTGGGCATTTCTATTTGTCTGCTCCTAAGCACATGCTGGGCATTCCTATTTGTCTGCTCCTAAGCACATGCTGGGCATTCCTATTTGTCTGCTCATAAGCACATGCTGGGCATTCCTATTTGTCTGCTCCTAAGCACATGCTGGGCATTCCTATTTGTCTTCTCATAAGCACATGCTAGGCATTCCTATTTGTCTTCTCATAAGCACATGCTGGGCATTCCTATTTGTCTTCTCATAAGCACAAGCTGGGCATTCCTATTTGTCTGCTCATAAGCACATGCTGGGCATTCCTAAGTGTCTGCTCCTAAGCACATGCTGGGCATTCCTATTTTTCTTCTCATAAGCACATGCTGGGCATTCCTATTTGTCTTCTCATAAGCACATGCTGGGCATTCCTATTTATCTGCTCATAAGCACATGCTGGGCATTCCTATTTGTCTGCTCATAAGCACATGCTGGGCATTCCTATTTGTCTGCTCATAAGCACATGCTGGGCATTCCTATTTGTCTGCTCATAAGCACATGCTGGGCATTCCTATTTGTCTGCTCATAAGCACATGCTGGGCATTCCTATTTGTCTGCTCATAAGCACATGCTGGGCATTCCTATTTGTCTGCTCATAAGCACATGTTGGGCATTCCTATTTGTCTGCTCCTAAGCACATGCTGGGCATTCCTATTTGTCTTCTCATAAGCACATGCTGGGCAATCCTATTTGTCTGCTCATAAGCACATGCTGGGCATTCCTATTTGTCTGCTCATAAGCACATGCTGGGCATTCCTATTTGTCTTCTCATAAGCACATGCTGGGCATTCCTATTTGTCTTCACATAAGCATATGCTGGGCATTCCTATTTGTCTGCTCCTAAGCACATGCTGGGCATTCCTATTCGTCTTCTCAAAGGCACATGCTGGGCATTCCTATTTGTCTTCACATAAGCACATGCTGGGCATTCCTATTTGTCTGCTCCTAAGCACATGCTGGGCATTTCTATTTGTCTTCTCATAAGCACATGCTGGGCATTCCTATTTGTCTGCTCATAAGCACATGCTGGGCATTCCTATTTGTCTGCTCCTAAGCACATGCTGGGCATTCCTATTTTTCTTCTCATAAGCACATGCTGGGCATTCCTATTTGTCTTCTCATAAGCACATGCTGGGCATTCCTATTTTTCTTGTCATAAGCACATGCTGGGCATTCCTATTTGTCTTCTCATAAGCACATGCTGGGCATTCCTATTTGTCTGCTCATAAGCACATGCTGGGCATTCCTATTTGTCTGCTCATAAGCACATGCTGGGAATTCCTATTTGTCTGCTCCTAAGCACATGCTGGGCATTCCTATTTGTCTGCTCATAAGCACATGCTGGGCATTCCTATTTGTCTGTTCCTAAGCACATGCTGGGCATTCCTATTTGTCTGCTCATAAGCACATGCTGGGCATTCCTATTTGTCTTCTCATAAGCACATGCTGGGCATTCCTATTTGTCTGCTCCTAAGCACATGCTGGGCATTCCTATTTGTCTTCTCATAAGCACATGCTGGGCATTCCTATTTGTCTGCTCCTAAGCACATGCTGGGCATTCCTATTTTTCTTCTCATAAGCACATGCTGGGCATTCCTATTTGTCTTCTCATAAGCACATGCTGGGCATTCCTATTTGTCTTCTCATAAGCACATGCTGGGCATTCCTATTCGTCTGCTCCTAAGCACATGCTGGGCATTCCTATTTGTCTGCTCCTAAGCACATGCTGGGCATTCCTATTTGTCTGCTTATAAGCACATGCTGGGCATTCCTATTTGTCTGCTCATAAGCACATGCTGGGCATTCCTATTTGTTTGCTCCTAAGCACATGCTATGCATTCCTATTTATCTGCTCCTAAGCACATGCTGGACATTCCTATTTGTCTGCTCCTAAGCACATGCTGGGCATTCCTATTTATCTGCTCCTAAGCACATGCTGGGCATTCCTATTTGTCTTCTCATAAGCACATGCTGGGCATTCCTATTTGTCTGCTTCTAAGCACATGCTGGGCATTCCTATTTGTCTGCTCCTAAGCACATGCTGGGCATTCCTAATTGTCTTCTCATAAGCACATGCTGGGCATTCCTATTTGTCTGCTACTAAGCACATGCTGGGCATTCCTATTTATCTGCTCCTAAGCACATGCTGGGCATTCCTATCTGTCTTCTCATAAGCACATGCTGGGCATTCCTATTTGTCTGCTCCTAAGCACATGCTGGGCATTCCTATTTGTCTGCTGCTAAGCACATGCTGGGCATTCCTATTCGTCTGCTCATAAGCACATGCTGGGAATTCCTATTTGTCTGCTCCTAAGCACATGCTGGGCATTCCTATTTGTCTGCTCATAAGCACATGCTGGGCATTCCTATTTGTCTGTTCCTAAGCACATGCTGGGCATTCCTATTTGTCTGCTCATAAGCACATGCTGGGCATTCCTATTTGTCTGCTCCTAAGCACATGCTGGGCATTTCTATTTGTCTTCTCATAAGCACATGCTGGGCATTCCTATTTGTCTGCTTTTAATCACATGCTGGGCATTCCTATTTGTCTGCTCCTAAGCACATGCTGGGCATTCCTATTTGTCTTCTCATAAGCACATGCTGGGCATTCCTATTTGTCTGCTCATAAGCACATGCTGGGCATTCCTATTTGTCTGCTCCTAAGCACATGCTGGGCATTCCTATTTGTCTGTTCCTAAGCACATGCTAGGCATTCCTATTTGTCTTCTCATAAGCACATGCTGGGCATTCCTATTTATCTGCTCCTAGGGCACATGCTGGGCATTCCTATTTGTCTTCTCATAAGCACATGCTGGGCATTCCTATTTGTCTTCTCATAAGCACATGCTGGGCATTCCTATTTGTCTGCTCCTAAGCACATGCTGGGCATTCCTATTTGTCTTCTCATAAGCACATGCTGGGCATTCCTATTTGTCTTCTCATAAGCACATGCTGGGCATTCCTATTTGTCTGCTCCTAAGCACATGCTGGGCATTCCTATTTATCTGCTCCTAAGCACATGCTGGGCATTCCTATTTGTCTGCTCCTAAGCACATGCTGGGCATTCCTATTTTTCTGCTCCTAAGCACATGATGGGCATTCCTATTTTTCTGCTCATAAGCACATGCTGGGCATTCCTATTTGTCTGCTCATAAGCACATGCTGGGCATTCCTATTTGTTTGCTCCTAAGCACATGCTGGGCATTCCTATTTATCTGCTCCTAAGCACATGCTGGGCATTCCTATTTGTCTTTTCATAAGCACATGCTGGGCATTCCTATTTGTCTTCTCATAAGCACATGCTGGGCATTCCTATTTGTCTGCTCCTAAGCACATGCTGGGCATTCCTATTCGTCTGCTCCTAAGCACATGCTGGGCATTCCTATTCGTCTGCTCCTAAGCACATGCTGGGCATTCCTATTTGTCTGCTCATAAGCACATGCTGGGCATTCCTATTTGTCTGCTCATAAGCACATGCTGGGCATTCCTATTCGTCTGCTCCTAAGCACATGCTGGGCAGTCCTATTCGTCTGCTCCTAAGCACATGCTGGGCATTCCTATTTGTCTGCTCATAAGCACATGCAGGCAATTCCGATTTGTCTGCTCATAAGCAGCGCATGATTGGCATTCCTATTTGTCGTCTCTTAAGCACATGCTGGGCATTCCTATTTGTCTGCTCCTAAGCACATGCTGGGCATTCCTAAACGTCTGCTCATAAGCACATGCTGGGCATTCCTATTCGTCTGCTCATAAGCACATGCTGGGCATTCCTATTTGTCTTCTCATAAGCACATGCTGGGCATTCCTATTTGTCTGCTCCTAAGCACATGCTGGGCATTCCTATTCGTCTGCTCCTAAGCACATGCTGGGCATTCCTATTCGTCTGCTCCTAAGCACATGCTGGGCATTCCTATTTGTCTGCTTATAAGCACATGCTGGGCATTCAGATTTGTCTGCTCATAAGCAGCGCATGATTTGCATTCCTATTTGTCTCCTCCTAAGCACATACTGGGCATTCCTATTTGTCTTCTCATAAGCACATGCTGGGCATTCCTATTCGTCTGCTCATAAGCACATGCTGGGCATTCCTATTTGTCTGCTCATAAGCACATGCTGGGCATTCCTATTCGTCTGCTCATAAGCACATGCTGGGCATTCCTATTTGTCTGCTCATAAGCACATGCTGGGCATTTCGATTTGTCTGCTCATAAGCAGCGCATGATTGGCATTCCTATTTGTCTGCTCCTAAGCACATGCTGGGCATTCCTATTTGTCTTCTCATAAGCACATGCTGGGCATTCCTATTTGTCTTCTCATAAGCACATGCTGGGCATTCCTATTTGTCTGCTCCTAAGCACATGCTGGGCATTCCTATTCGTCTGCTCCTAAGCACATGCTGGGCATTCCTATTCGTCTGCTCCTAAGCACATGCTGGGCATTCCTATTTGCCTGCTCATAAGCACATGCTGGGCATTCCTATTTGTCTGCTCCCAAGCACATGCTGGGCATTCCTATTCGTCTGCTCCTAAGCACATGCTGGGCATTCCTATTCGTCTGCTCCTAAGCACATGCTGGGCATTCCTATTTGTCTGCTCATAAGCACATGCTGGGCATTCCTATTTGTCTGCTCTTAAGCACATGCTGGGCATTCCTATTTGTCTGCTCATAAGCACATGCTGGGCATTACTATTTATCTGCTCCCAAGCACATGCTGGGCATTCCTATTTGTCTGCTCATAAGCACATGCTGGGCATTCCGATTTGTCTGCTCATAAGCAGCGCATGATTGGCATTCCTATTTGTCGTCTCCTAAGCACATGCTGGGCATTCCTATTTATCTGCTCCTAAGCACATGCTGGGCATTCCTATTCGTCTGCTCCTAAGCACATGCTGGGCATTCCTATTCGTCTGCTCATAAGCACATGCTGGGCATTCCTATTTGTCTTCTTATAAGCACATGCTGGGCATTCCTATTTGTCTGCTCCTAAGCACATGCTGGGCATTCCTATTCGTCTGCTCCTAAGCACATGCTGGGCATTCCTATTCGTCTGCTCCTAAGCACATGCTGGGCATTCCGTTTTGTCTGCTCATAAGCACATGCTGGGCATTCCGATTTGTCTGCTCATAAGCAGCGCATGATTGGCATTCCTATTTGTCTGCTCCTAAGCACATGCTGGGCATTCCTATTTGTCTTCTCATAAGCACATGCTGGGCATTCCTATTCGTCTGCTCATAAGCACATGCTGGGCAATCCTATTTGTCTTCTCATAAGCACATGCTGGGCATTCCTATTTGTCTGCTCCTAAGCACATGCTGAGCATTCCTATTCGTCTGCTCCTAAGCACATGCTGGGCATTCCTATTCGTCTGCTCCTAAGCACATGCTGGGCATTCCTATTTTTCTTCTCATAAGCACATGCTGGGCATTCCTATTTGTCTTCACATAAGCACATGCTGGGCATTCTTATGTATCTGCTCATAAGCACATGCTGGGCATTCCTATTTATCTGCTCCTAAGCACATGCTGGGCATTCCTATCTGTCTTCTCATAAGCACATGCTGGGGATTCCTATTTGTCTTCTCATAAGCACATGCTGGGCATTCCTATTTGTCTGCTCATAAGCACATGCTGGGCATTCCTATCTGTCTTCTCATAAGCACATGCTGGGCATTCCTATTTGTCTTCTCATAAGCACATGCTGGGCATTCCTATTTGTCTTCTCATAAGCACATGCTGGGCATTCCTATTTGTCTGCTCCTAAGCACATGCTGGGCATTCCTATTTGTCTTCTCATAAGCACATGCTGGGCATTCCTATTTGTCTTCTCATAAGCACATGCTGGGCATTCCTATTTGTCTTCTCATAAGCACATGCTGGGCATTCCTATTCGTCTGCTCCTAAGGAAATGCTAGGCATTCCTATTTGTCTGGTCCTAAGCACATGCTGGGCATTCCTATTTTTCTGCTCCTGAGCACATGCTGGGCATTCCTATTTGTCTGCTCATAAGCACATGCTGGGCATTGCTATTTGTTTGCTCCTAAGCAAATGCTGGGCATTCCTATTTATCTGCTCCTAAGCACATGCTGGGCATTCCTATTTGTCTGCTCCTAAGCACATGCTGGGCATTCCTATTTATCTGCTCCTAAGCACATGCTGGGCATTCCTATTTGTCTTCTCATAAGCACATGCTGGGTATTCCTATTTGTCTGCTTCTAAGCACATGCTGGGCATTCCTATTTGTCTGCTCCTAAGCACATGCTGGGCATTCCTATTTGTCTTCTCATAAGCACATGCTGGGCATTCCTATTTGTCTGCTCCTAAGCACATGCTGGGCATTCCTATTTATCTGCTCCTAAGCACATGCTGGGCATTCCTATCTGTCTTCTCATAAGCACATGCTGGGCATTCCTATTTGTCTTCTCATAAGCACATGCTGGGCATTCCTATTTGTCTTCTCATAAGCACATGCTGGGCATTCCTATTCGTCTGCTCCTAAGCACATGCTAGGCATTCCTATTTGTCTGGTCCTAAGCACATGCTGGGCATTCCTATTTTTCTGCTCCTGAGCACATGCTGGGCATTCCTATTTGTCTGCTCATAAGCACATGCTGGGCATTCCTATTTGTTTGCTCCTAAGCACATGCTGGGCATTCCTATTTATCTGCTCCTAAGCACATGCTGGGCATTCCTATTTGTCTGCTCCTAAGCACATGCTGGGCATTCCTATTTATCTGCTCCTAAGCACATGCTGGGCATTCCTATTTGTCTTCTCATAAGCACATGCTGGGCATTCCTATTTGTCTGCTTCTAAGCACATGCTGGGCATTCCTATTTGTCTGCTCCTAAGCACATGCTGGGCATTCCTATTTGTCTTCTCATAAGCACATGCTGGGCATTCCTATTTGTCTGCTCCTAAGCACATGCTGGGCATTCCTATTTATCTGCTCCTAAGCACATGCTGGGCATTCCTATCTGTCTTCTCATAAGCACATGCTGGGCATTCCTATTTGTCTGCTCCTAAGCACATGCTGGGCATTCCTATTTGTCTGCTGCTAAGCACATGCTGGGCATTTCTATTCGTCTGCTCATAAGCACATGCTGGGAATTCCTATTTGTCTGCTCCTAAGCACATGCTGGGCATTCCTATTTGTCTGCTCATAAGCACATGCTGGGCATTCCTAATTGTCTGTTCCTAAGCACATGCTGGGCATTCCTATTTGTCTGCTCCTAAGCACATGCTGGGCATTCCTATTTGTCTTCTAATAAGCACATGCTGGGCATTCCTATTTGTCTTCTCATAAGCACATGCTGGGCATTCCTATTTGTCTTCTCATAAGCACATGCTGGGCATTCCTATTTGTCTGCTCCTAAGCACATGCTGGGCATTCCTATTTGTCTGCTGCTAAGCACATGCTGGGCATTCCTATTCGTCTGCTCATAAGCACATGCTGGGAATTCCTATTTGTCTGCTCCTAAGCACATGCTGGGCATTCCTATTTGTCTGCTCATAAGCACATGCTGGGCATTCCTAATTGTCTGTTCCTAAGCACATGCTGGGCATTCCTATTTGTCTGCTCCTAAGCACATGCTGGGCATTCCTATTTGTCTTCTAATAAGCACATGCTGGGCATTCCTATTTGTCTGCTCATAAGCACATGCTGGCCATTCCTATTTGTCTGCTCCTAAGCACATGCTGGGCATTCCTAATTGTCTTTTCATAAGCACATGCTGGGCATTCCTATTTGTCTTCTCATAAGCACATGCTGGGCATTCCTATTTGTCTGCTCCTAATCACATGCTGGGCATTCCTATTTGTCTGCTCCTAAGCACATGCTGGGCATTCCTATTTGTCTTCTCATAAGCACATGCTGGGCAATCCTATTTGTCTGCTCATAAGCACATGCTGGGCATTCCTATTTGTCTGCTCCTAAGCACATGCTGGGCATTCCTATTCTTCTTCTCATAAGCACATGCTGGGCATTCCTATTTGTCTTCTCATAAGCACATGCTGGGCATTCCTATTTGTCTTCTCATAAGCACATGCTGGGCATTCCTATTTGTCTGCTCATAAGCACAAGCTGGGCATTCCTATTTGTCTGCTCCTAAGCACATGCTGGGCATTCCTATTTGTCTGCTCCTAAGCATATGCTGGGCATTTCTATTTGTCTGCTCCTAAGCACATGCTGGGCATTCCTATTTGTCTGCTCCTAAGCACATGCTGGGCATTCCTATTTGTCTGCTCATAAGCACATGCTGGGCATTCCTATTTGTCTGCTCCTAAGCACATGCTGGGCATTCCTATTTGTCTTCTCATAAGCACATGCTAGGCATTCCTATTTGTCTTCTCATAAGCACATGCTGGGCATTCCTATTTGTCTTCTCATAAGCACAAGCTGGGCATTCCTATTTGTCTGCTCATAAGCACATGCTGGGCATTCCTAAGTGTCTGCTCCTAAGCACATGCTGGGCATTCCTATTTTTCTTCTCATAAGCACATGCTGGGCATTCCTATTTGTCTTCTCATAAGCACATGCTGGGCATTCCTATTTATCTGCTCATAAGCACATGCTGGGCATTCCTATTTGTCTGCTCATAAGCACATGCTGGGCATTCCTATTTGTCTGCTCATAAGCACATGCTGGGCATTCCTATTTGTCTGCTCATAAGCACATGCTGGGCATTCCTATTTGTCTGCTCATAAGCACATGCTGGGCATTCCTATTTGTCTGCTCATAAGCACATGCTGGGCATTCCTATTTTTCTGCTCATAAGCACATGTTGGGCATTCCTATTTGTCTGCACCTAAGCACATGCTGGGCATTCCTATTTGTCTTCTCATAAGCACATGCTGGGCAATCCTATTTGTCTGCTCATAAGCACATGCTGGGCATTCCTATTTGTCTGCTCATAAGCACATGCTGGGCATTCCTATTTGTCTTCTCATAAGCACATGCTGGGCATTCCTATTTGTCTTCACATAAGCATATGCTGGGCATTCCTATTTGTCTGCTCCTAAGCACATGCTGGGCATTCCTATTCGTCTTCTCAAAGGCACATGCTGGGCATTCCTATTTGTCTTCACATAAGCACATGCTGGGCATTCCTATTTGTCTGCTCCTAAGCACATGCTGGGCATTTCTATTTGTCTTCTCATAAGCACATGCTGGGCATTCCTATTTGTCTGCTCATAAGCACATGCTGGGCATTCCTATTTGTCTGCTCCTAAGCACATGCTGGGCATTCCTATTTTTCTTCTCATAAGCACATGCTGGGCATTCCTATTTGTCTTCTCATAAGCACATGCTGGGCATTCCTATTTTTCTTGTCATAAGCACATGCTGGGCATTCCTATTTGTCTTCTCATAAGCACATGCTGGGCATTCCTATTTGTCTGCTCCTAAGCACATGCTGGGCATTCCGATTTTTCTGCTCCTAAGCACATGATGGGCATTCCTATTTTTCTGCTCCTAAGAACATGCTGGGCATTCCTATTTGTCTGCTCATAAGCACATGCTGGGCATTCCTATTTGTTTGCTCCTAAGCACATGCTGGGCATTCCTATTTATCTGCTCCTAAGCACATGCTGGGCATTCCTATTTGTCTTCTCATGAGCACATGCTGGGCATTCCTATTTGTCTCTTCATAAGCACATGCTGGGCATTCCTATTTGTCTGCTCATAAGCACATGCTGAGCATTCCTATTCGTCTGCTCCTAAGCACATGCTGGGCATTCCTATTCGTCTGCTCCTAAGCACATGCTGGGCATTCCTATTTGTCTGCTCATAAGCACATGCTGGGCATTCCTATTTGTCTGCTCATAAGCACATGCTGGGCATTCCTATTCGTCTGCTCCTAAGCACATGCTGGGCATTCCTATTCGTCTGCTCCTAAGCACATGCTGGGCATTCCTATTTGTCTGCTCATAAGCACATGCTGGGCATTCCGATTTGTCTGCTCATAAGCAGCGCATGATTGGCCTTCCTATTTGTCGTCTCCTAAGCACATGCTGGGCATTCCTATTTGTCTGCTCCTAAGCACATGCTGGGCATTCCTATTCGTCTGCTCATAAGCACATGCTGGGCATTCCTATTCGTCTGCTCATAAGCACATGCTGGGCATTCCTATTTGTCTTCTCATAAGCACATGCTGGGCATTCCTATTTGTCTGCTCCTAAGCACATGCTGGGCATTCCTATTCGTCTGCTCCTAAGCACATGCTGGGCATTCCTATTCGTCTGCTCCTAAGCACATGCTGGGCATTCCTATTTGTCTGCTTATAAGCACATGCTGGGCATTCCGATTTGTCTGCTCATAAGCAGCGCATGATTTGCATTCCTATTTGTCTCCTCCTAAGCACATACTGGGCATTCCTATTTGTCTTCTCATAAGCACATGCTGGGCATTCCTATTCGTCTGCTCATAAGCACATGCTAGGCATTCCTATTTGTCTGCTCATAAGCACATGCTGGGCATTCCTATTCGTCTGCTCCTAAGCACATGCTGGGCATTCCTATTTTTCTTCTCATAAGCACATGCTGGGCATTCCTATTTGTCTTCTCATAAGCACATGCTGGGCATTCCTATTTGTCTGCTCCTAAGCACATGCTGGGCATTCCTATTTGTCTTCTCATAAGCACATGCTGGGCATTCCTATTTGTCATCTCATAAGCACATGCTGGGCATTCCTATTTGTCTGCTCCTAAGCACATGCTGGGCATTCCTATTCGTCTGCTCCTAAGCACATGCTGGGCATTCCTATTCGTCTGCTCCTAAGCACATCCTGGGCATTCCTATTTGCCTGCTCATAAGCACATGCTGGGCATTCCTATTTGTCTGCTCCCAAGCACATGCTGGGCATTCCTATTCGTCTGCTCCTAAGCACATGCTGGGCATTCCTATTCCTCTCCTCTTAAGCACATGCTGGGCATTAGTATTTGTCTGCTCATAAGCACATGCTGGGCATTCCTATTTGTCTGCTCTTAAGCACATGCTGGGTATTCCTATTTGTCTGCTCATAAGCACATGCTGGGCATTCCTATTTGTCTGCTCCCAAGCACATGCTGGGCATTCCTATTTGTCTGCTCATAAGCACATGCTGGGCATTCCGATTTGTCTGCTCATAAGCAGCGCATGATTGGCATTCCTATTTGTCGTCTCCTAAGCACATGCTGGGCATTCCTATTTATCTGCTCCTAAGCACATGCTGGGCATTCCTATTCGTCTGCTCCTAAGCACATGCTAGGCATTCCTATTCGTCTGCTCATAAGCACATGCTGGGCATTCCTATTTGTCTTCTCATAAGCACATGCTGGGCATTCCTATTTGTCTGCTCCTAAGCACATGCTGAGCATTCCTATTCGTCTGCTCCTAAGCACATGCTGGGCATTCCTATTTGTCTGCTCATAAGCACATGTTGGACATTCCTATTTGTCTGCTCCTAAGCACATGCTGGGCATTCCTATTTGTCTGCTCATAAGCACATACTGGGCATTCCTATTTGTCTGCTCATAAGCACATGCTGGGCATTCTAATTTGTCTTCTCATAAGCACATGTTGGGCATTCCTATTTGTCTGCTCCTAAGCACATGCTGGGCATTTCTATTTGTCTTCTCATAAGCACATGCTGGGCATTCCTATTTGTCTGCTCATAAGCACATACTGGGCATTCCTATTTGTCTGCTCCTACGCACATGCTGGGCATTCCTATTTGTCCTCTCATAAGCACATGCTGGGCATTCATATTTGTCTTCACATAAGCACATGCTGGGCATTCCTATTCGTCTGCTCCTAAGCACATGCTGGGCATTCCTATTCGTCTTCTCATAAGCACATGCTGGGCATTCCTATTTGTCTTCACATAAGCACATGCTGGGCATTCTTATTTGTCTGCTCCTAAGCATATGCTGGTCATTCCTATTTGTCTTCTCATAAGCACATGCTGGGCATTCCTATTTGTCTGCTCCTAAGCACATGCTGGGCATTCCTATTTGTCTTCTCATAAGCACATGCTGGGCATTCCTATTTGTCTTCTCATAAGCACATGCTGGGCATTCCTATTTGTCTTCTCATAAGCACATGCTGGGCATTCCTATTCGTCTGCTCCTAAGCACATGCTGGGCATTCCTATTTATCTGCTCCTAAGCACATGCTGGGCATTCCTATTTGTCTGCTCCTAAGCACATGCTGGGCATTTCTATTTATCTGCTCCTAAGCACATGCTGGGCATTCCTATTTGTCTTCTCATAAGCACATGCTGGGCATTCCTATTTGTCTGCTTCTAAGCACATGCTGGGCATTCCTATTTGTCTGCTCCTAAGCACATGCTGGGCATTCCTATTTGTCTTCTCATAAGCACATGCTGGGCATTCCTATTTGTCTGCTCCTAAGCACATGCTGGGCATTCCTATTTATCTGCTCCTAAGCACATGCTGGGCATTCCTATCTGTCTTCTCATAAGCACATGCTGTGCATTCCTATTTGTCTGCTCCTAAGCACATGCTGGGCATTCCTATTTGTCTGCTGCTAAGCACATGCTGGGCATTCCTATTCGTCTGCTCATAAGCACATGCTTGGAATTCCTATTTGTCTGCTCCTAAGCACATGCTGGGCATTCCTATTTGTCTGCTCATAAGCACATGCTGGGCATTCCTATTTGTCTGCTCATAAGCACATGCTGGGCATTCCTATTTGTCTGCTCCTAACCACATGCTGGGCATTCCTATTTGTCTGCTCATAAGCACATGCTGGGCATTCCTATTCGTCTGCTCCTAAGCACATGCTGGGCATTCCTATTTTTCTTCTCATAAGCACATGCTGGGCATTCCTATTTGTCTTCTCATAAGCACATGCTGGGCATTCCTATTTGTCTGCTCCTAAGCACATGCTGGGCATTCCTATTTGTCTTCTCATAAGCACATGCTGGGCATTCCTATTTGTCATCTCATAAGCACATGCTGGGCATTCCTATTTGTCTGCTCCTAAGCACATGCTGGGCATTCCTATTCGTCTGCTCCTAAGCACATGCTGGGCATTCCTATTCGTCTGCTCCTAAGCACATCCTGGGCATTCCTATTTGCCTGCTCATAAGCACATGCTGGGCATTCCTATTTGTCTGCTCCCAAGCACATGCTGGGCATTCCTATTCGTCTGCTCCTAAGCACATGCTGGGCATTCCTATTCCTCTCCTCTTAAGCACATGCTGGGCATTCCTATTTGTCTGCTCATAAGCACATGCTGGGCATTCCTATTTGTCTGCTCTTAAGCACATGCTGGGCATTCCTATTTGTCTGCTCATAAGCACATGCTGGGCATTCCTATTTGTCTGCTCCCAAGCACATGCTGGGCATTCCTATTTGTCTGCTCATAAGCACATGCTGGGCATTCCGATTTGTCTGCTCATAAGCAGCGCATGATTGGCATTCCTATTTGTCGTCTCCTAAGCACATGCTGGGCATTCCTATTTATCTGCTCCTAAGCACATGCTGGGCATTCCTATTCGTCTGCTCCTAAGCACATGCTAGGCATTCCTATTCGTCTGCTCATAAGCACATGCTGGGCATTCCTATTTGTCTTCTCATAAGCACATGCTGGGCATTCCTATTTGTCTGCTCCTAAGCACATGCTGAGCATTCCTATTCGTCTGCTCCTAAGCACATGCTGGGCATTCCTATTTGTCTGCTCATAAGCACATGTTGGACATTCCTATTTGTCTGCTCCTAAGCACATGCTGGGCATTCCTATTTGTCTGCTCATAAGCACATACTGGGCATTCCTATTTGTCTGCTCATAAGCACATGCTGGGCATTCTAATTTGTCTTCTCATAAGCACATGTTGGGCATTCCTATTTGTCTGCTCCTAAGCACATGCTGGGCATTTCTATTTGTCTTCTCATAAGCACATGCTGGGCATTCCTATTTGTCTGCTCATAAGCACATACTGGGCATTCCTATTTGTCTGCTCCTACGCACATGCTGGGCATTCCTATTTGTCCTCTCATAAGCACATGCTGGGCATTCATATTTGTCTTCACATAAGCACATGCTGGGCATTCCTATTCGTCTGCTCCTAAGCACATGCTGGGCATTCCTATTCGTCTTCTCATAAGCACATGCTGGGCATTCCTATTTGTCTTCACATAAGCACATGCTGGGCATTCTTATTTGTCTGCTCCTAAGCATATGCTGGTCATTCCTATTTGTCTTCTCATAAGCACATGCTGGGCATTCCTATTTGTCTGCTCCTAAGCACATGCTGGGCATTCCTATTTGTCTTCTCATAAGCACATGCTGGGCATTCCTATTTGTCTTCTCATAAGCACATGCTGGGCATTCCTATTTGTCTTCTCATAAGCACATGCTGGGCATTCCTATTCGTCTGCTCCTAAGCACATGCTGGGCATTCCTATTTATCTGCTCCTAAGCACATGCTGGGCATTCCTATTTGTCTGCTCCTAAGCACATGCTGGGCATTTCTATTTATCTGCTCCTAAGCACATGCTGGGCATTCCTATTTGTCTTCTCATAAGCACATGCTGGGCATTCCTATTTGTCTGCTTCTAAGCACATGCTGGGCATTCCTATTTGTCTGCTCCTAAGCACATGCTGGGCATTCCTATTTGTCTTCTCATAAGCACATGCTGGGCATTCCTATTTGTCTGCTCCTAAGCACATGCTGGGCATTCCTATTTATCTGCTCCTAAGCACATGCTGGGCATTCCTATCTGTCTTCTCATAAGCACATGCTGGGCATTCCTATTTGTCTGCTCCTAAGCACATGCTGGGCATTCCTATTTGTCTGCTGCTAAGCACATGCTGGGCATTCCTATTCGTCTGCTCATAAGCACATGCTTGGAATTCCTATTTGTCTGCTCCTAAGCACATGCTGGGCATTCCTATTTGTCTGCTCATAAGCACATGCTGGGCATTCCTATTTGTCTGTTCCTAAGCACATGCTGGGCATTCCTATTTGTCTGCTCATAAGCACATGCTGGGCATTCCTATTTGTCTGCTCCTAACCACATGCTGGGCATTCCTATTTGTCTGCTCCTAAGCACATGCTAGGCATTCCTATTTGTCTTCTCATAAGCACATGCTGGGCATTCCTATTTATCTGCTTCTAAGCACATGCTGGGCATTCCTATTCGTCTGCTCCTAAGCACATGCTAGGCATTCCTATTTGTCTGGTCCTAAGCACATGCTGGGCATTCCTATTTTTCTGCTCCTGAGCACATGCTGGGCATTCCTATTTGTCTGCTCATAAGCACATGCTGGGCATTCCTATTTGTTTGCTCCTAAGCACATGCTGGGCATTCCTATTTATCTGCTCCTAAGCACATGCTGGGCATTCCTATTTGTCTGCTCCTAAGCACATGCTGGGCATTCCTATTTATCTGCTCCTAAGCACATGCTGGGCATTCCTATTTGTCTTCTCATAAGCACATGCTGGGCATTCCTATTTGTCTGCTTCTAAGCACATGCTGGGCATTCCTATTTGTCTGCTCCTAAGCACATGCTGGGCATTCCTATTTGTCTTCTCATAAGCACATGCTGGGCATTCCTATTTGTCTGCTCCTAAGCACATGCTGGGCATTCCTATTTGTCTTCTCATAAGCACATGCTGGGCATTCCTATTTATCTGCTCATAAGCACATGCTGGGCATTCCTATTTGTCTGCTCATAAGCACATGCTGGGCATTCCTATTTGTCTGCTCATAAGCACATGCTGGGCATTCCTATTTGTCTGCTCATAAGCACATGCTGGGCATTCCTATTTGTCTGCTCATAAGCACATGCTGGGCATTCCTATTTGTCTGCTCATAAGCACATGCTGGGCATTCCTATTTTTCTGCTCATAAGCACATGTTGGGCATTCCTATTTGTCTGCACCTAAGCACATGCTGGGCATTCCTATTTGTCTTCTCATAAGCACATGCTGGGCAATCCTATTTGTCTGCTCATAAGCACATGCTGGGCATTCCTATTTGTCTGCTCATAAGCACATGCTGGGCATTCCTATTTGTCTTCTCATAAGCACATGCTGGGCATTCCTATTTGTCTTCACATAAGCATATGCTGGGCATTCCTATTTGTCTGCTCCTAAGCACATGCTGGGCATTCCTATTCGTCTTCTCAAAGGCACATGCTGGGCATTCCTATTTGTCTTCACATAAGCACATGCTGGGCATTCCTATTTGTCTGCTCCTAAGCACATGCTGGGCATTTCTATTTGTCTTCTCATAAGCACATGCTGGGCATTCCTATTTGTCTGCTCATAAGCACATGCTGGGCATTCCTATTTGTCTGCTCCTAAGCACATGCTGGGCATTCCTATTTTTCTTCTCATAAGCACATGCTGGGCATTCCTATTTGTCTTCTCATAAGCACATGCTGGGCATTCCTATTTTTCTTGTCATAAGCACATGCTGGGCATTCCTATTTGTCTTCTCATAAGCACATGCTGGGCATTCCTATTTGTCTGCTCCTAAGCACATGCTGGGCATTCCGATTTTTCTGCTCCTAAGCACATGATGGGCATTCCTATTTTTCTGCTCCTAAGAACATGCTGGGCATTCCTATTTGTCTGCTCATAAGCACATGCTGGGCATTCCTATTTGTTTGCTCCTAAGCACATGCTGGGCATTCCTATTTATCTGCTCCTAAGCACATGCTGGGCATTCCTATTTGTCTTCTCATGAGCACATGCTGGGCATTCCTATTTGTCTCTTCATAAGCACATGCTGGGCATTCCTATTTGTCTGCTCATAAGCACATGCTGAGCATTCCTATTCGTCTGCTCCTAAGCACATGCTGGGCATTCCTATTCGTCTGCTCCTAAGCACATGCTGGGCATTCCTATTTGTCTGCTCATAAGCACATGCTGGGCATTCCTATTTGTCTGCTCATAAGCACATGCTGGGCATTCCTATTCGTCTGCTCCTAAGCACATGCTGGGCATTCCTATTCGTCTGCTCCTAAGCACATGCTGGGCATTCCTATTTGTCTGCTCATAAGCACATGCTGGGCATTCCGATTTGTCTGCTCATAAGCAGCGCATGATTGGCCTTCCTATTTGTCGTCTCCTAAGCACATGCTGGGCATTCCTATTTGTCTGCTCCTAAGCACATGCTGGGCATTCCTATTTGTCTTCTCATAAGCACATGCTGGGCATTCCTATTTGTCTGCTCCTAAGCACATGCTGGGCATTCCTATTTATCTGCTCCTAAGCACATGCTGGGCATTCCTATCTGTCTTCTCATAAGCACATGCTGGGCATTCCTATTTGTCTGCTCCTAAGCACATGCTGGGCATTCCTATTTGTCTGCTGCTAAGCACATGCTGGGCATTCCTATTCGTCTGCTCATAAGCACATGCTTGGAATTCCTATTTGTCTGCTCCTAAGCACATGCTGGGCATTCCTATTTGTCTGCTCATAAGCACATGCTGGGCATTCCTATTTGTCTGTTCCTAAGCACATGCTGGGCATTCCTATTTGTCTGCTCATAAGCACATGCTGGGCATTCCTATTTGTCTGCTCCTAACCACATGCTGGGCATTCCTATTTGTCTGCTCCTAAGCACATGCTAGGCATTCCTATTTGTCTTCTCATAAGCACATGCTGGGCATTCCTATTTATCTGCTTCTAAGCACATGCTGGGCATTCCTATTCGTCTGCTCCTAAGCACATGCTAGGCATTCCTATTTGTCTGGTCCTAAGCACATGCTGGGCATTCCTATTTTTCTGCTCCTGAGCACATGCTGGGCATTCCTATTTGTCTGCTCATAAGCACATGCTGGGCATTCCTATTTGTTTGCTCCTAAGCACATGCTGGGCATTCCTATTTATCTGCTCCTAAGCACATGCTGGGCATTCCTATTTGTCTGCTCCTAAGCACATGCTGGGCATTCCTATTTATCTGCTCCTAAGCACATGCTGGGCATTCCTATTTGTCTTCTCATAAGCACATGCTGGGCATTTTTATTTGTCTGCTTCTAAGCACATGCTGGGCATTCCTATTTGTCTGCTCCTAAGCACATGCTGGGCATTCCTATTTGTCTTCTCATAAGCACATGCTGGGCATTCCTATTTGTCTGCTCCTAAGCACATGCTGGGCATTCCTATTTGTCTTCTCATAAGCACATGCTGGGCATTCCTATTTATCTGCTCATAAGCACATGCTGGGCATTCCTATTTGTCTGCTCATAAGCACATGCTGGGCATTCCTATTTGTCTGCTCATAAGCACATGCTGGGCATTCCTATTTGTCTGCTCATAAGCACATGCTGGGCATACCTATTTGTCTGCTCATAAGCACATGCTGGGCATTCCTATTTGTCTGCTCATAAGCACATGCTGGGCATTCCTATTTTTCTGCTCATAAGCACATGTTGGGCATTCCTATTTGTCTGCACCTAAGCACATGCTGGGCATTCCTATTTGTCTTCTCATAAGCACATGCTGGGCAATCCTATTTGTCTGCTCATAAGCACATGCTGGGCATTCCTATTTGTCTGCTCATAAGCACATGCTGGGCATTCCTATTTGTCTTCTCATAAGCACATGCTGGGCATTCCTATTTGTCTTCACATAAGCATATGCTGGGCATTCCTATTTGTCTGCTCCTAAGCACATGCTGGGCATTCCTATTCGTCTTCTCAAAGGCACATGCTGGGCATTCCTATTTGTCTTCACATAAGCACATGCTGGGCATTCCTATTTGTCTGCTCCTAAGCACATGCTGGGCATTTCTATTTGTCTTCTCATAAGCACATGCTGGGCATTCCTATTTGTCTGCTCATAAGCACATGCTGGGCATTCCTATTTGTCTGCTCCTAAGCACATGCTGGGCATTCCTATTTTTCTTCTCATAAGCACATGCTGGGCATTCCTATTTGTCTTCTCATAAGCACATGCTGGGCATTCCTATTTTTCTTGTCATAAGCACATGCTGGGCATTCCTATTTGTCTTCTCATAAGCACATGCTGGGCATTCCTATTTGTCTGCTCCTAAGCACATGCTGGGCATTCCGATTTTTCTGCTCCTAAGCACATGATGGGCATTCCTATTTTTCTGCTCCTAAGAACATGCTGGGCATTCCTATTTGTCTGCTCATAAGCACATGCTGGGCATTCCTATTTGTTTGCTCCTAAGCACATGCTGGGCATTCCTATTTATCTGCTCCTAAGCACATGCTGGGCATTCCTATTTGTCTTCTCATGAGCACATGCTGGGCATTCCTATTTGTCTCTTCATAAGCACATGCTGGGCATTCCTATTTGTCTGCTCATAAGCACATGCTGAGCATTCCTATTCGTCTGCTCCTAAGCACATGCTGGGCATTCCTATTCGTCTGCTCCTAAGCACATGCTGGGCATTCCTATTTGTCTGCTCATAAGCACATGCTGGGCATTCCTATTTGTCTGCTCATAAGCACATGCTGGGCATTCCTATTCGTCTGCTCCTAAGCACATGCTGGGCATTCCTATTCGTCTGCTCCTAAGCACATGCTGGGCATTCCTATTTGTCTGCTCATAAGCACATGCTGGGCATTCCGATTTGTCTGCTCATAAGCAGCGCATGATTGGCCTTCCTATTTGTCGTCTCCTAAGCACATGCTGGGCATTCCTATTTGTCTGCTCCTAAGCACATGCTGGGCATTCCTATTCGTCTGCTCCTAAGCACATGCTGGGCATTCCTATTCGTCTGCTCATAAGCACATGCTGGGCATTCCTATTTGTCTTCTCATAAGCACATGCTGGGCATTCCTATTTGTCTGCTCCTAAGCACATGCTGGGCATTCCTATTCGTCTGCTCCTAAGCACATGCTGGGCATTCCTATTCGTCTGCTCCTAAGCACATGCTGGGCATTCCTATTTGTCTGCTTATAAGCACATGCTGGGCATTCCGATTTGTCTGCTCATAAGCAGCGCATGATTTGCATTCCTATTTGTCTCCTCCTAAGCACATACTGGGCATTCCTATTTGTCTTCTCATAAGCACATGCTAGGCATTCCTATTCGTCTGCTCATAAGCACATGCTAGGCATTCCTATTTGTCTGCTCATAAGCACATGCTGGGCATTCCTATTCGTCTGCTCCTAAGCACATGCTGGGCATTCCTATTTTTCTTCTCATAAGCACATGCTGGGCATTCTTATTTGTCTTCTCATAAGCACATGCTGGGCATTCCTATTTGTCTGCTCCTAAGCACATGCTGGGCATTCCTATTTGTCTTCTCATAAGCACATGCTGGGCATTCCTATTTGTCATCTCATAAGCACATGCTGGGCATTCCTATTTGTCTGCTCCTAAGCACATGCTGGGCATTCCTATTCGTCTGCTCCTAAGCACATGCTGGGCATTCCTATTCGTCTGCTCCTAAGCACATCCTGGGCATTCCTATTTGCCTGCTCATAAGCACATGCTGGGCATTCCTATTTGTCTGCTCCCAAGCACATGCTGGGCATTCCTATTCGTCTGCTCCTAAGCACATGCTGGGCATTCCTATTCCTCTCCTCTTAAGCACATGCTGGGCATTCCTATTTGTCTGCTCATAAGCACATGCTGGGCATTCCTATTTGTCTGCTCTTAAGCACATGCTGGGTATTCCTATTTGTCTGCTCATAAGCACATGCTGGGCATTCCTATTTGTCTGCTCCCAAGCACATGCTGGGCATTCCTATTTGTCTGCTCATAAGCACATGCTGGGCATTCCGATTTGTCTGCTCATAAGCAGCGCATGATTGGCATTCCTATTTGTCGTCTCCTAAGCACATGCTGGGCATTCCTATTTATCTGCTCCTAAGCACATGCTGGGCATTCCTATTCGTCTGCTCCTAAGCACATGCTAGGCATTCCTATTCGTCTGCTCATAAGCACATGCTGGGCATTCCTATTTGTCTTCTCATAAGCACATGCTGGGCATTCCTATTTGTCTGCTCCTAAGCACATGCTGAGCATTCCTATTCGTCTGCTCCTAAGCACATGCTGGGCATTCCTATTTGTCTGCTCATAAGCACATGTTGGACATTCCTATTTGTCTGCTCCTAAGCACATGCTGGGCATTCCTATTTGTCTGCTCATAAGCACATACTGGGCATTCCTATTTGTCTGCTCATAAGCACATGCTGGGCATTCTAATTTGTCTTCTCATAAGCACATGTTGGGCATTCCTATTTGTCTGCTCCTAAGCACATGCTGGGCATTTCTATTTGTCTTCTCATAAGCACATGCTGGGCATTCCTATTTGTCTGCTCATAAGCACATACTGGGCATTCCTATTTGTCTGCTCCTACGCACATGCTGGGCATTCCTATTTGTCCTCTCATAAGCACATGCTGGGCATTCATATTTGTCTTCACATAAGCACATGCTGGGCATTCCTATTCGTCTGCTCCTAAGCACATGCTGGGCATTCCTATTCGTCTTCTCATAAGCACATGCTGGGCATTCCTATTTGTCTTCACATAAGCACATGCTGGGCATTCTTATTTGTCTGCTCCTAAGCATATGCTGGTCATTCCTATTTGTCTTCTCATAAGCACATGCTGGGCATTCCTATTTGTCTGCTCCTAAGCACATGCTGGGCATTCCTATTTGTCTTCTCATAAGCACATGCTGGGCATTCCTATTTGTCTTCTCATAAGCACATGCTGGGCATTCCTATTTGTCTTCTCATAAGCACATGCTGGGCATTCCTATTCGTCTGCTCCTAAGCACATGCTGGGCATTCCTATTTATCTGCTCCTAAGCACATGCTGGGCATTCCTATTTGTCTGCTCCTAAGCACATGCTGGGCATTTCTATTTATCTGCTCCTAAGCACATGCTGGGCATTCCTATTTGTCTTCTCATAAGCACATGCTGGGCATTCCTATTTGTCTGCTTCTAAGCACATGCTGGGCATTCCTATTTGTCTGCTCCTAAGCACATGCTGGGCATTCCTATTTGTCTTCTCATAAGCACATGCTGGGCATTCCTATTTGTCTGCTCCTAAGCACATGCTGGGCATTCCTATTTATCTGCTCCTAAGCACATGCTGGGCATTCCTATCTGTCTTCTCATAAGCACATGCTGGGCATTCCTATTTGTCTGCTCCTAAGCACATGCTGGGCATTCCTATTTGTCTGCTGCTAAGCACATGCTGGGCATTCCTATTCGTCTGCTCATAAGCACATGCTTGGAATTCCTATTTGTCTGCTCCTAAGCACATGCTGGGCATTCCTATTTGTCTGCTCATAAGCACATGCTGGGCATTCCTATTTGTCTGTTCCTAAGCACATGCTGGGCATTCCTATTTGTCTGCTCATAAGCACATGCTGGGCATTCCTATTTGTCTGCTCCTAACCACATGCTGGGCATTCCTATTTGTCTGCTCATAAGCACATGCTGGGCATTCCTATTCGTCTGCTCCTAAGCACATGCTGGGCATTCCTATTTTTCTTCTCATAAGCACATGCTGGGCATTCCTATTTGTCTTCTCATAAGCACATGCTGGGCATTCCTATTTGTCTGCTCCTAAGCACATGCTGGGCATTCCTATTTGTCTTCTCATAAGCACATGCTGGGCATTCCTATTTGTCATCTCATAAGCACATGCTGGGCATTCCTATTTGTCTGCTCCTAAGCACATGCTGGGCATTCCTATTCGTCTGCTCCTAAGCACATGCTGGGCATTCCTATTCGTCTGCTCCTAAGCACATCCTGGGCATTCCTATTTGCCTGCTCATAAGCACATGCTGGGCATTCCTATTTGTCTGCTCCCAAGCACATGCTGGGCATTCCTATTCGTCTGCTCCTAAGCACATGCTGGGCATTCCTATTCCTCTCCTCTTAAGCACATGCTGGGCATTCCTATTTGTCTGCTCATAAGCACATGCTGGGCATTCCTATTTGTCTGCTCTTAAGCACATGCTGGGCATTCCTATTTGTCTGCTCATAAGCACATGCTGGGCATTCCTATTTGTCTGCTCCCAAGCACATGCTGGGCATTCCTATTTGTCTGCTCATAAGCACATGCTGGGCATTCCGATTTGTCTGCTCATAAGCAGCGCATGATTGGCATTCCTATTTGTCGTCTCCTAAGCACATGCTGGGCATTCCTATTTATCTGCTCCTAAGCACATGCTGGGCATTCCTATTCGTCTGCTCCTAAGCACATGCTAGGCATTCCTATTCGTCTGCTCATAAGCACATGCTGGGCATTCCTATTTGTCTTCTCATAAGCACATGCTGGGCATTCCTATTTGTCTGCTCCTAAGCACATGCTGAGCATTCCTATTCGTCTGCTCCTAAGCACATGCTGGGCATTCCTATTTGTCTGCTCATAAGCACATGTTGGACATTCCTATTTGTCTGCTCCTAAGCACATGCTGGGCATTCCTATTTGTCTGCTCATAAGCACATACTGGGCATTCCTATTTGTCTGCTCATAAGCACATGCTGGGCATTCTAATTTGTCTTCTCATAAGCACATGTTGGGCATTCCTATTTGTCTGCTCCTAAGCACATGCTGGGCATTTCTATTTGTCTTCTCATAAGCACATGCTGGGCATTCCTATTTGTCTGCTCATAAGCACATACTGGGCATTCCTATTTGTCTGCTCCTACGCACATGCTGGGCATTCCTATTTGTCCTCTCATAAGCACATGCTGGGCATTCATATTTGTCTTCACATAAGCACATGCTGGGCATTCCTATTCGTCTGCTCCTAAGCACATGCTGGGCATTCCTATTCGTCTTCTCATAAGCACATGCTGGGCATTCCTATTTGTCTTCACATAAGCACATGCTGGGCATTCTTATTTGTCTGCTCCTAAGCATATGCTGGTCATTCCTATTTGTCTTCTCATAAGCACATGCTGGGCATTCCTATTTGTCTGCTCCTAAGCACATGCTGGGCATTCCTATTTGTCTTCTCATAAGCACATGCTGGGCATTCCTATTTGTCTTCTCATAAGCACATGCTGGGCATTCCTATTTGTCTTCTCATAAGCACATGCTGGGCATTCCTATTCGTCTGCTCCTAAGCACATGCTGGGCATTCCTATTTATCTGCTCCTAAGCACATGCTGGGCATTCCTATTTGTCTGCTCCTAAGCACATGCTGGGCATTTCTATTTATCTGCTCCTAAGCACATGCTGGGCATTCCTATTTGTCTTCTCATAAGCACATGCTGGGCATTCCTATTTGTCTGCTTCTAAGCACATGCTGGGCATTCCTATTTGTCTGCTCCTAAGCACATGCTGGGCATTCCTATTTGTCTTCTCATAAGCACATGCTGGGCATTCCTATTTGTCTGCTCCTAAGCACATGCTGGGCATTCCTATTTATCTGCTCCTAAGCACATGCTGGGCATTCCTATCTGTCTTCTCATAAGCACATGCTGGGCATTCCTATTTGTCTGCTCCTAAGCACATGCTGGGCATTCCTATTTGTCTGCTGCTAAGCACATGCTGGGCATTCCTATTCGTCTGCTCATAAGCACATGCTTGGAATTCCTATTTGTCTGCTCCTAAGCACATGCTGGGCATTCCTATTTGTCTGCTCATAAGCACATGCTGGGCATTCCTATTTGTCTGTTCCTAAGCACATGCTGGGCATTCCTATTTGTCTGCTCATAAGCACATGCTGGGCATTCCTATTTGTCTGCTCCTAACCACATGCTGGGCATTCCTATTTGTCTGCTCCTAAGCACATGCTAGGCATTCCTATTTGTCTTCTCATAAGCACATGCTGGGCATTCCTATTTATCTGCTTCTAAGCACATGCTGGGCATTCCTATTCGTCTGCTCCTAAGCACATGCTAGGCATTCCTATTTGTCTGGTCCTAAGCACATGCTGGGCATTCCTATTTTTCTGCTCCTGAGCACATGCTGGGCATTCCTATTTGTCTGCTCATAAGCACATGCTGGGCATTCCTATTTGTTTGCTCCTAAGCACATGCTGGGCATTCCTATTTATCTGCTCCTAAGCACATGCTGGGCATTCCTATTTGTCTGCTCCTAAGCACATGCTGGGAATTCCTATTTATCTGCTCCTAAGCACATGCTGGGCATTCCTATTTGTCTTCTCATAAGCACATGCTGGGCATTCCTATTTGTCTGCTTCTAAGCACATGCTGGGCATTCCTATTTGTCTGCTCCTAAGCACATGCTGGGCATTCCTATTTGTCTTCTCATAAGCACATGCTGGGCATTCCTATTTGTCTGCTCCTAAGCACATGCTGGGCATTCCTATTTATCTGCTCCTAAGCACATGCTGGGCATTCCTATCTGTCTTCTCATAAGCACATGCTGGGCATTCCTATTTGTCTGCTCCTAAGCACATGCTGGGCATTCCTATTTGTCTGCTGCTAAGCACATGCTGGGCATTTCTATTCGTCTGCTCATAAGCACATGCTGGGAATTCCTATTTGTCTGCTCCTAAGCACATGCTGGGCATTCCTATTTGTCTGCTCATAAGCACATGCTGGGCATTCCTAATTGTCTGTTCCTAATCACATGCTGGGCATTCCTATTTGTCTGCTCCTAAGCACATGCTGGGCATTCCTATTTGTCTTCTAATAAGCACATGCTGGGCATTCCTATTTGTCTTCTCATAAGCACATGCTGGGCATTCCTATTTGTCTTCTCATAAGCACATGCTGGGCATTCCTATTTGTCTGCTCCTAAGCACATGCTGGGCATTCCTATTTGTCTGCTGCTAAGCACATGCTGGGCATTCCTATTCGTCTGCTCATAAGCACATGCTGGGAATTCCTATTTGTCTGCTCCTAAGCACATGCTGGGCATTCCTATTTGTCTGCTCATAAGCACATGCTGGGCATTCCTATTTGTCTGCTCATAAGCACATGCTGGGCATTCCTAATTGTCTGTTCCTAAGCACATGCTGGGCATTCCTATTTGTCTGCTCCTAAGCACATGCTGGGCATTCCTATTTGTCTTCTAATAAGCACATGCTGGGCATTCCTATTTGTCTGCTCATAAGCACATGCTGGCCATTCCTATTTGTCTGCTCCTAAGCACATGCTGGGCATTCCTAATTGTCTTTTCATAAGCACATGCTGGGCATTCCTATTTGTCTTCTCATAAGCACATGCTGGGCATTCCTATTTGTCTGCTCCTAATCACATGCTGGGCATTCCTATTTGTCTGCTCCTAAGCACATGCTGGGCATTCCTATTTGTCTTCTCATAAGCACATGCTGGGCAATCCTATTTGTCTGCTCATAAGCACATGCTGGGCATTCCTATTTGTCTGCTCCTAAGCACATGCTGGGCATTCCTATTCTTCTTCTCATAAGCACATGCTGGGCATTCCTATTTGTCTTCTCATAAGCACATGCTGGGCATTCCTATTTGTCTTCTCATAAGCACATGCTGGGCATTCCTATTTGTCTGCTCATAAGCACAAGCTGGGCATTCCTATTTGTCTGCTCCTAAGCACATGCTGGGCATTCCTATTTGTCTGCTCCTAAGCATATGCTGGGCATTTCTATTTGTCTGCTCCTAAGCACATGCTGGGCATTCCTATTTGTCTGCTCCTAAGCACATGCTGGGCATTCCTATTTGTCTGCTCATAAGCACATGCTGGGCATTCCTATTTGTCTGCTCCTAAGCACATGCTGGGCATTCCTATTTGTCTTCTCATAAGCACATGCTAGGCATTCCTATTTGTCTTCTCATAAGCACATGCTGGGCATTCCTATTTGTCTTCTCATAAGCACAAGCTGGGCATTCCTATTTGTCTGCTCATAAGCACATGCTGGGCATTCCTAAGTGTCTGCTCCTAAGCACATGCTGGGCATTCCTATTTTTCTTCTCATAAGCACATGCTGGGCATTCCTATTTGTCTTCTCATAAGCACATGCTGGGCATTCCTATTTATCTGCTCATAAGCACATGCTGGGCATTCCTATTTGTCTGCTCATAAGCACATGCTGGGCATTCCTATTTGTCTGCTCATAAGCACATGCTGGGCATTCCTATTTGTCTGCTCATAAGCACATGCTGGGCATTCCTATTTGTCTGCTCATAAGCACATGCTGGGCATTCCTATTTGTCTGCTCATAAGCACATGCTGGGCATTCCTATTTTTCTGCTCATAAGCACATGTTGGGCATTCCTATTTGTCTGCACCTAAGCACATGCTGGGCATTCCTATTTGTCTTCTCATAAGCACATGCTGGGCAATCCTATTTGTCTGCTCATAAGCACATGCTGGGCATTCCTATTTGTCTGCTCATAAGCACATGCTGGGCATTCCTATTTGTCTTCTCATAAGCACATGCTGGGCATTCCTATTTGTCTTCACATAAGCATATGCTGGGCATTCCTATTTGTCTGCTCCTAAGCACATGCTGGGCATTCCTATTCGTCTTCTCAAAGGCACATGCTGGGCATTCCTATTTGTCTTCACATAAGCACATGCTGGGCATTCCTATTTGTCTGCTCCTAAGCACATGCTGGGCATTTCTATTTGTCTTCTCATAAGCACATGCTGGGCATTCCTATTTGTCTGCTCATAAGCACATGCTGGGCATTCCTATTTGTCTGCTCCTAAGCACATGCTGGGCATTCCTATTTTTCTTCTCATAAGCACATGCTGGGCATTCCTATTTGTCTTCTCATAAGCACATGCTGGGCATTCCTATTTGTCTGCTCCTAAGCACATGCTGGGCATTCCTATTTGTCTTCTCATAAGCACATGCTGGGCATTCCTATTTGTCTGCTCCTAAGCACATGCTGGGCATTCCGATTTTTCTGCTCCTAAGCACATGATGGGCATTCCTATTTTTCTGCTCCTAAGAACATGCTGGGCATTCCTATTTGTCTGCTCATAAGCACATGCTGGGCATTCCTATTTGTTTGCTCCTAAGCACATGCTGGGCATTCCTATTTATCTGCTCCTAAGCACATGCTGGGCATTCCTATTTGTCTTCTCATGAGCACATGCTGGGCATTCCTATTTGTCTCTTCATAAGCACATGCTGGGCATTCCTATTTGTCTGCTCATAAGCACATGCTGAGCATTCCTATTCGTCTGCTCCTAAGCACATGCTGGGCATTCCTATTCGTCTGCTCCTAAGCACATGCTGGGCATTCCTATTTGTCTGCTCATAAGCACATGCTGGGCATTCCTATTTGTCTGCTCATAAGCACATGCTGGGCATTCCTATTCGTCTGCTCCTAAGCACATGCTGGGCATTCCTATTCGTCTGCTCCTAAGCACATGCTGGGCATTCCTATTTGTCTGCTCATAAGCACATGCTGGGCATTCCGATTTGTCTGCTCATAAGCAGCGCATGATTGGCATTCCTATTTGTCGTCTCCTAAGCACATGCTGGGCATTCCTATTTGTCTGCTCCTAAGCACATGCTGGGCATTCCTATTCGTCTGCTCATAAGCACATGCTGGGCATTCCTATTCGTCTGCTCATAAGCACATGCTGGGCATTCCTATTTGTCTTCTCATAAGCACATGCTGGGCATTCCTATTTGTCTGCTCCTAAGCACATGCTGGGCATTCCTATTCGTCTGCTCCTAAGCACATGCTGGGCATTCCTATTCGTCTGCTCCTAAGCACATGCTGGGCATTCCTATTTGTCTGCTTATAAGCACATGCTGGGCATTCCGATTTGTCTGCTCATAAGCAGCGCATGATTTGCATTCCTATTTGTCTCCTCCTAAGCACATACTGGGCATTCCTATTTGTCTTCTCATAAGCACATGCTGGGCATTCCTATTCGTCTGCTCATAAGCACATGCTAGGCATTCCTATTTGTCTGCTCATAAGCACATGCTGGGCATTCCTATTCGTCTGCTCCTAAGCACATGCTGGGCATTCCTATTTTTCTTCTCATAAGCACATGCTGGGCATTCCTATTTGTCTTCTCATAAGCACATGCTGGGCATTCCTATTTGTCTGCTCCTAAGCACATGCTGGGCATTCCTATTTGTCTTCTCATAAGCACATGCTGGGCATTCCTATTTGTCATCTCATAAGCACATGCTGGGCATTCCTATTTGTCTGCTCCTAAGCACATGCTGGGCATTCCTATTCGTCTGCTCCTAAGCACATGCTGGGCATTCCTATTCGTCTGCTCCTAAGCACATCCTGGGCATTCCTATTTGCCTGCTCATAAGCACATGCTGGGCATTCCTATTTGTCTGCTCCCAAGCACATGCTGGGCATTCCTATTCGTCTGCTCCTAAGCACATGCTGGGCATTCCTATTCCTCTCCTCTTAAGCACATGCTGGGCATTCCTATTTGTCTGCTCATAAGCACATGCTGGGCATTCCTATTTGTCTGCTCTTAAGCACATGCTGGGCATTCCTATTTGTCTGCTCATAAGCACATGCTGGGCATTCCTATTTGTCTGCTCCCAAGCACATGCTGGGCATTCCTATTTGTCTGCTCATAAGCACATGCTGGGCATTCCGATTTGTCTGCTCATAAGCAGCGCATGATTGGCATTCCTATTTGTCGTCTCCTAAGCACATGCTGGGCATTCCTATTTATCTGCTCCTAAGCACATGCTGGGCATTCCTATTCGTCTGCTCCTAAGCACATGCTAGGCATTCCTATTCGTCTGCTCATAAGCACATGCTGGGCATTCCTATTTGTCTTCTCATAAGCACATGCTGGGCATTCCTATTTGTCTGCTCCTAAGCACATGCTGAGCATTCCTATTCGTCTGCTCCTAAGCACATGCTGGGCATTCCTATTTGTCTGCTCATAAGCACATGTTGGACATTCCTATTTGTCTGCTCCTAAGCACATGCTGGGCATTCCTATTTGTCTGCTCATAAGCACATACTGGGCATTCCTATTTGTCTGCTCATAAGCACATGCTGGGCATTCTAATTTGTCTTCTCATAAGCACATGTTGGGCATTCCTATTTGTCTGCTCCTAAGCACATGCTGGGCATTTCTATTTGTCTTCTCATAAGCACATGCTGGGCATTCCTATTTGTCTGCTCATAAGCACATACTGGGCATTCCTATTTGTCTGCTCCTACGCACATGCTGGGCATTCCTATTTGTCCTCTCATAAGCACATGCTGGGCATTCATATTTGTCTTCACATAAGCACATGCTGGGCATTCCTATTCGTCTGCTCCTAAGCACATGCTGGGCATTCCTATTCGTCTTCTCATAAGCACATGCTGGGCATTCCTATTTGTCTTCACATAAGCGCATGCTGGGCATTCTTATTTGTCTGCTCCTAAGCATATGCTGGTCATTCCTATTTGTCTTCTCATAAGCACATGCTGGGCATTCCTATTTGTCTGCTCCTAAGCACATGCTGGGCATTCCTATTTGTCTTCTCATAAGCACATGCTGGGCATTCCTATTTGTCTTCTCATAAGCACATGCTGGGCATTCCTATTTGTCTTCTCATAAGCACATGCTGGGCATTCCTATTCGTCTGCTCCTAAGCACATGCTGGGCATTCCTATTTATCTGCTCCTAAGCACATGCTGGGCATTCCTATTTGTCTGCTTCTAAGCACATGCTGGGCATTTCTATTTATCTGCTCCTAAGCACATGCTGGGCATTCCTATTTGTCTTCTCATAAGCACATGCTGGGCATTCCTATTTGTCTGCTTCTAAGCACATGCTGGGCATTCCTATTTGTCTGCTCCTAAGCACATGCTGGGCATTCCTATTTGTCTTCTCATAAGCACATGCTGGGCATTCCTATTTGTCTGCTCCTAAGCACATGCTGGGCATTCCTATTTATCTGCTCCTAAGCACATGCTGGGCATTCCTATCTGTCTTCTCATAAGCACATGCTGGGCATTCCTATTTGTCTGCTCCTAAGCACATGCTGGGCATTCCTATTTGTCTGCTGCTAAGCACATGCTGGGCATTCCTATTCGTCTGCTCATAAGCACATGCTTGGAATTCCTATTTGTCTGCTCCTAAGCACATGCTGGGCATTCCTATTTGTCTGCTCATAAGCACATGCTGGGCATTCCTATTTGTCTGTTCCTAAGCACATGCTGGGCATTCCTATTTGTCTGCTCATAAGCACATGCTGGGCATTCCTATTTGTCTGCTCCTAACCACATGCTGGGCATTCCTATTTGTCTGCTCCTAAGCACATGCTAGGCATTCCTATTTGTCTTCTCATAAGCACATGCTGGGCATTCCTATTTATCTGCTTCTAAGCACATGCTGGGCATTCCTATTTGTCTTCTCATAAGCACATGCTGGGCATTCCTATTTGTCTTCTCATAAGCACATGCTGGGTATTCCTATTTGTCTTCTCATAAGCATATGCTGGGCATTCCTATTTTTCTTCTCATAAGCACATGCTGGGCATTCCTATTTGTCTGCTCATAAGCACATGCTGGGCATTCCTATTTATCTGCTCCTAAGCACATGCTGGGCATTCCTATTTGTCTGCTCATAAGCACATGCTGGGCATTCCTATTTGTCTGCTCATAAGCACATGCTGGGCATTCCTATTTTTCTGCTCCTAAGCACATGCTGGGCATTCCTATTTGTCTGCTCCTAAGCACATGCTGGGCATTCTTATTCGTCTGCTCCTAAGCACATGCTGGGCATTCCTATTCGTCTGCTCCTACGCACATGCTGGGCATTCCTATTTGTCTGCTTATAAGCACATGCTGGGCATTCCGATTTGTCTGCTCATAAGCAGCGCATGATTGGCATTCCTATTTGTCGTCTCCTAAGCACATGCTGGACATTCCTATTTATCTGCTCCTAAGCACATGCTGGGCATTCCTATTCGTCTGCTCCTAAGCACATGCTGGGCATTCCTATTCGTCTGCTCATAAGCACATGCTGGGCATTCCTATTTGTCTTCTCATAAGCACATGCTGGGCATTCCTATTTGTCTGCTCCTAAGCACATGCTGAGCATTCCTATTCGTCTGCTCCTAAGCACATGCTGGGCATTCCTATTTGTCTGCTCATAAGCACATGTTGGACATTCCTATTTGTCTGCTCCTAAGCACATGCTGGGCATTCCTATTTGTCTGCTCATAAGCACATACTGGGCATTCCTATTTGTCTGCTCATAAGCACATGCTGGGCATTCTAATTTGTCTTCTCATAAGCACATGTTGGGCATTCCTATTTGTCTGCTCCTAAGCACATGCTGGGCATTTCTATTTGTCTTCTCATAAGCACATGCTGGGCATTCCTATTTGTCTGCTCATAAGCACATACTGGGCATTCCTATTTGTCTGCTCCTACGCACATGCTGGGCATTCCTATTTGTCCTCTCATAAGCACATGCTGGGCATTCATATTTGTCTTCACATAAGCACATGCTGGGCATTCCTATTCGTCTGCTCCTAAGCACATGCTGGGCATTCCTATTCGTCTTCTCATAAGCACATGCTGGGCATTCCTATTTGTCTTCACATAAGCACATGCTGGGCATTCTTATTTGTCTGCTCCTAAGCATATGCTGGGCATTCCTATTTGTCTTCTCATAAGCACATGCTGGGCATTCCTATTTGTCTGCTCCTAAGCACATGCTGGGCATTCCTATTTGTCTTCTCATAAGCACATGCTGGGCATTCCTATTTGTCTTCTCATAAGCACATGCTGGGCATTCCTATTTCTCTTCTCATAAGCACATGCTGGGCATTCCTATTCGTCTGCTCATAAGCACATGCTGGGCATTCCTATTTATCTGCTCCTAAGCACATGCTGGGCATTCCTATTTGTCTGCTCCTAAGCACATGCTGGGCATTTCTATTTATCTGCTCCTAAGCACATGCTGGGCATTCCTATTTGTCTTCTCATAAGCACATGCTGGGCATTCCTATTTGTCTGCTTCTAAGCACATGCTGGGCATTCCTATTTGTCTGCTCCTAAGCACATGCTGGGCATTCCTATTTGTCTTCTCATAAGCACATGCTGGGCATTCCTATTTGTCTGCTCCTAAGCACATGCTGGGCATTCCTATTTATCTGCTCCTAAGCACATGCTGGGCATTCCTATCTGTCTTCTCATAAGCACATGCTGGGCATTCCTATTTGTCTGCTCCTAAGCACATGCTGGGCATTCCTATTTGTCTGCTGCTAAGCACATGCTGGGCATTCCTATTCGTCTGCTCATAAGCACATGCTTGGAATTCCTATTTGTCTGCTCCTAAGCACATGCTGGGCATTCCTATTTGTCTGCTCATAAGCACATGCTGGGCATTCCTATTTGTCTGTTCCTAAGCACATTCTGGGCATTCCTATTTGTCTGCTCATAAGCACATGCTGGGCATTCCTATTTGTCTGCTCCTAACCACATGCTGGGCATTCCTATTTGTCTGCTCCTAAGCACATGCTAGGCATTCCTATTTGTCTTCTCATAAGCACATGCTGGGCATTCCTATTTATCTGCTTCTAAGCACATGCTGGGCATTCCTATTTGTCTTCTCATAAGCACATGCTGGGCATTCCTATTTGTCTTCTCATAAGCACATGCTGGGCATTCCTATTTGTCTGCTCCTAAGCACATGCTGGGCATTCCTATTTGTCTTCTCATAAGCATATGCTGGGCATTCCTATTTGTCTTCTCATAAGCACATGCTGGGCATTCCTATTTGTCTGCTCCTAAGCACATGCTGGGCATTCCTATTTATCTGCTCCTAAGCACATGCTGGGCATTCCTATTTGTCTGCTCATAAGCACATGCTGGGCATTCCTATTTGTCTGCTCATAAGCACATGCTGGGCATTCCTATTTTTCTGCTCCTAAGCACATGCTGAGCATTCCTATTTGTCTGCTCCTAAGCACATCCTGGGCATTCCTATTCGTCTGCTCCTAAGCACATGCTGGGCATTCCTATTCGTCTGCTCCTACGCACATGCTGGGCATTCCTATTTGTCTGCTTATAAGCACATGCTGGGCATTCCGATTTGTCTGCTCATAAGCAGCGCATGATTTGCATTCCTATTTGTCTCCTCCTAAGCACATACTGGGCATTCCTATTTGTCTTCTCATAAGCACATGCTGGGCATTCCTATTCGTCTGCTCATAAGCACATGCTGGGCATTCCTATTTGTCTGCTCATAAGCACATGCTGGGCATTCCTATTCGTCTGCTCCTAAGCACATGCTGGGCATTCCTATTTGTCTGCTCATAAGCACATGCTGGGCATTTCGATTTGTCTGCTCATAAGCAGCGCATGATTGGCATTCCTATTTGTCTGCTCCTAAGCACATGCTGGGCATTCCTATTTGTCTTCTCATAAGCACATGCTGGGCATTCCTATTTGTCTTCTCATAAGCACATGCTGGGCATTCCTATTTGTCTGCTCCTAAGCACATGCTGGGCATTCCTATTCGTCTGCTCCTAAGCACATGCGGGGCATTCCTATTCGTCTGCTCCTAAGCACATGCTGGGCATTCCTATTTGCCTGCTCATAAGCACATGCTGGGCATTCCTATTTGTCTGCTCCCAAGCACATGCTGGGCATTCCTATTCGTCTGCTCCTAAGCACATGCTGGGCATTCCTATTTGTCTGCTCATAAGCACATGCTGGGCATTCCTATTTGTCTTCTCATAAGCACATGCTGGGCATTCCTATTCGTCTGCTCCTAAGCACATGCTGGGCATTCCTATTTGCCTGCTCATAAGCACATGCTGGGCATTCCTATTTATCTGCTCCCAAGCACATGCTGGGCATTCCTATTTGTCTGCTCATAAGCACATGCTGGGCATTCCGATTTGTCTGCTCATAAGCAGCGCATGATTGGCATTCCTATTTGTCGTCTCCTAAGCACATGCTGGGCATTCCTATTTATCTGCTCCTAAGCACATGCTGGGCATTCCTATTCGTCTGCTCCTAAGCACATGCTGGGCATTCCTATTCGTCTGCTCATAAGCACATGCTGGGCATTCCTATTTGTCTTCTCATAAGCACATGCTGGGCATTCCTATTTGTCTGCTCCTAAGCACATGCTGGGCATTCCTATTCGTCTGCTCCTAAGCACATGCTGGGCATTCCTATTCGTCTGCTCGTAAGCACATGCTGGGCATTCCGTTTTGTCTGCTCATAAGCACATGCTGGGCATTCCGATTTGTCTGCTCATAAGCAGCGCATGATTGGCATTCCTATTTGTCTGCTCCTAAGCACATGCTGGGCATTCCTATTTGTCTTCTCATAAGCACATGCTGGGCATTCCTATTCGTCTGCTCATAAGCACATGCTGGGCAATCCTATTTGTCTTCTCATAAGCACATGCTGGGCATTCCTATTTGTCTGCTCCTAAGCACATGCTGAGCATTCCTATTCGTCTGCTCCTAAGCACATGCTGGGCATTTCTATTCGTCTGCTCCTAAGCACATGCTGGGCATTCCTATTTTTCTTCTCATAAGCACATGCTTGGCATTCCTATTTGTCTTCTCATAAGCACATGCTGGGCATTCTTATTTATCTGCTCATAAGCACATGCTGGGCATTCCTATTTATCTGCTCCTAAGCACATGCTGGGCATTCCTATCTGTCTTCTCATAAGCACATGCTGGGCATTCCTATTTGTCTTCTCATAAGCACATGCTGGGCATTCCTATTTGTCTTCTCATAAGCACATGCTGGGCATTCCTATCTGTCTTCTCATAAGCACATGCTGGGCATTCCTATTTGTCTTCTCATAAGCACATGCTGGGCATTCCTATTTGTCTTCTCATAAGCACATGCTGGGCATTCCTATTTGTCTGCTCCTAAGCACATGCTGGGCATTCCTATTTGTCTTCTCATAAGCACATGCTGGGCATTCCTATTTGTCTTCTCATAAGCACATGCTGGGCATTCCTATTTGTCTTCTCATAAGCACATGCTGGGCATTCCTATTCGTCTGCTCCTAAGGAAATGCTGGGCATTCCTATTTGTCTGGTCCTAAGCACATGCTGGGCATTCCTATTTTTCTGCTCCTGAGCACATGCTGGGCATTCCTATTTGTCTGCTCATAAGCACATGCTGGGCATTGCTATTTGTTTGCTCCTAAGCACATGCTGGGCATTCCTATTTATCTGCTCCTAAGCACATGCTGGGCATTCCTATTTGTCTGCTCCTAAGCACATGCTGGGCATTCCTATTTATCTGCTCCTAAGCACATGCTGGGCATTCCTATTTGTCTTCTCATAAGCACATGCTGGGCATTCCTATTTGTCTGCTTCTAAGCACATGCTGGGCATTCCTATTTGTCTGCTCCTAAGCACATGCTAGGCATTCCTATTTGTCTTCTCATAAGCACATGCTGGGCATTCCTATTTGTCTGCTCCTAAGCACATGCTGGGCATTCCTATTTATCTGCTCCTAAGCACATGCTGGGCATTCCTATCTGTCTTCTCATAAGCACATGCTGGGCATTCCTATTTGTCTTCTCATAAGCACATGCTGGGCATTCCTATTTGTCTTCTCATAAGCACATGCTGGGCATTCCTATTCGTCTGCTCCTAAGCACATGCTGGGCATTCCTATTTGTCTGGTCCTAAGCACATGCTGGGCATTCCTATTTTTCTGCTCCTGAGCACATGCTGGGCATTCCTATTTGTCTGCTCATAAGCACATGCTGGGCATTCCTATTTGTTTGCTCCTAAGCACATGCTGGGCATTCCTATTTATCTGCTCCTAAGCACATGCTGGGCATTCCTATTTGTCTGCTCCTAAGCACATGCTAGGCATTCCTATTTATCTGCTCCTAAGCACATGCTGGGCATTCCTATTTGTCTTCTCATAAGCACATGCTGGGCATTCCTATTTGTCTGCTTCTAAGCACATGCTGGGCATTCCTATTTGTCTGCTCCTAAGCACATGCTGGGCATTCCTATTCGTCTGCTCATAAGCACATGCTGGGCATTCCTATTTGTCTGCTCCTAAGCACATGCTGGGCATTCCTATTTATCTGCTCCTAAGCACATGCTGGGCATTCCTATCTGTCTTCTCATAAGCACATGCTGGGCATTCCTATTTGTCTGCTCCTAAGCACATGCTGGGCATTCCTATTTGTCTGCTGCTAAGCACATGCTGGGCATTCCTATTCGTCTGCTCATAAGCACATGCTGGGAATTCCTATTTGTCTGCTCCTAAGCACATGCTGGGCATTCCTATTTGTCTGCTCATAAGCACATGCTGGGCATTCCTAATTGTCTGTTTCTAAGCACATGCTGGGCATTCCTATTTGTCTGCTCATAAGCACATGCTGGGCATTCCTATTTGTCTGCTCCTAAGCACATGCTGGGCATTCCTATTTGTCTTCTAATAAGCACATGCTGGGCATTCCTATTTGTCTGCTCCTAAGCACATGCTGGGCATTCCTATTTGTCTTCTCATAAGCACATGCTGGGCATTCCTATTTGTCTTCTCATAAGCACATGCTGGGCATTCCTATTTGTCTGCTCCTAAGCACATGCTGGGCATTCCGATTTTTCTGCTCCTAAGCACATGATGGGCATTCCTATTTTTCTGCTCCTTAGAACATGCTGGGCATTCCTATTTGTCTGCTCATAAGCACATGCTGGGCATTCCTATTTGTTTTCTCCTAAGCACATGCTGGGCATTCCTATTTATTGGCTCCTAAGCACATGCTGGGCATTCCTATTTGTCTTCTCATAAGCACATGCTGGGCATTCCTATTTGTCTTCTCATAAGCACATGCTGGGCATTCCTATTTGTCTGCTCCTAAACACATGCTGAGCATTCCTATTCGTCTGCTCCTAAGCACATGCTAGGCATTCCTATTCGTCTGCTCCTAAGCACATGCTGGGCATTCCTATTTGTCTGCTCATAAGCACATGCTGGGCATTCCTATTTGTCTGCTCATAAGCACATGCTGGGCATTCCTATTCCTCTGCTCCTAAGCACATGCTGGGCATTCCTATTCGTCTGCTCCTAAGCACATGCTGGGCATTCCTATTTGTCTGCTCATAAGCACATGCTGGGCATTCCGATTTGTCTGCTCATAAGCAGCGCATGATTGGCATTCCTATTTGTCGTCTCCTAAGCACATGCTGGGCATTCCTATTTGTCTGCTCCTAAGCACATGCTGGGCATTCCTATTCGTCTGCTCATAAGCACATGCTGGGCATTCCTATTCGTCTGCTCATAAGCACATGCTGGGCATTCCTATTTGTCTTCTCATAAGCACATGCTGGGCATTCCTATTTGTCTGCTCCTAAGCACATGCTGGGCATTCCTATTCGTCTGCTCCTAAGCACATGCTGGGCATTCCTATTCGTCTGCTCCTAAGCACATGCTGGGCATTCCTATTTGTCTGCTTATAAGCACATGCTGGGCATTCCGATTTGTCTGCTCATAAGCACCGCATGATTTGCATTCCTATTTGTCTCCTCCTAAGCACATACTGGGCATTCCTATTTGTCTTCTCATAAGCACATGCTGGGCATTCCTATTCGTCTGCTCATAAGCACATGCTAGGCATTCCTATTTGTCTGCTCATAAGCACATGCTGGGCATTCCTATTCGTCTGCTCCTAAGCACATGCTGGGCATTCCTATTTTTCTTCTCATAAGCACATGCTGGGCATTCCTATTTGTCTGCTTATAAGCACATGCTGGGCATTCCGATTTGTCTGCTCATAAGCACCGCATGATTTGCATTCCTATTTGTCTCCTCCTAAGCACATACTGGGCATTCCTATTTGTCTTCTCATAAGCACATGCTGGGCATTCCTATTCGTCTGCTCATAAGCACATGCTAGGCATTCCTATTTGTCTGCTCATAAGCACATGCTGGGCATTCCTATTCGTCTGCTCCTAAGCACATGCTGGGCATTCCTATTTTTCTTCTCATAAGCACATGCTGGGCATTCCTATTTGTCTTCTCATAAGCACATGCTGGGCATTCCTATTTGTCTGTTCCTAAGCACATGCTGGGCATTCCTATTTGTCTTCTCATAAGCACATGCTGGGCATTCCTATTTGTCATCTCATAAGCACATGCTGGGCATTCCTATTTGTCTGCTCCTAAGCACATGCTGGGCATTCCTATTCGTCTGCTCCTAAGCACATGCTGGACATTCCTATTCGTCTGCTCCTAAGCACATCCTAAAGCATTCCTATTTGCCTGCTCATAAGCACATGCTGGGCATTCCTATTTGTCTGCTCCCAAGCACATGCTGGGCATTCCTATTCGTCTGCTCCTAAGCACATGCTGGGCATTCCTATTCGTCTCCTCCTAAGCACATGCTGGGCATTCCTATTTGTCTGCTCATAAGCACATGCTGGGCATTCCTATTTGTCTGCTCTTAAGCACATGCTGGGCATTCCTATTTGTCTGCTCATAAGCACATGCTGGGCATTCCTATTTGTCTGCTCCCAAGCACATGCTGGGCATTCCTATTTGTCTGCTCATAAGCACATGCTGGGCATTCCGATTTGTCTGCTCATAAGCAGCGCATGATTCGCATTCCTATTTGTCGTCTCCTAAGCACATGCTGGGCATTCCTATTTATCTGCTCCTAAGCACATGCTGGGCATTCCTATTCGTCTGCTCCTAAGCACATGCTGGGCATTCCTATTCGTCTGCTCATAAGCACATGCTGGGCATTCCTATTCGTCTGCTCATAAGCACATGCTGGGCATTCCTATTTGTCTGCTCCTAGGCACATGCTGAGCATTCCTATTCGTCTGCTCCTAAGCACATGCTGGGCATTCCTATTTGTCTGCTCATAAGCACATGTTGGACATTCCTATTTGTTTGCTCCTAAGCACATGCTGGGCATTCCTATTTGTCTGCTCATAAGCACATGCTGGGCATTCCTATTTGTCTGCTCATAAGCACATACTGGGCATTCCTATTTGTCTGCTCATAAGCACATGCTGGGCATTCTAATTTGTCTTCTCATAAGCACATGTTGGGCATTCCTATTTGTCTGCTCCTAAGCACATGCTGGGCATTTCTATTTGTCTTCTCATAAGCACATGCTGGGCATTCCTATTTGTCTGCTCATAAGCACATACTGGGCATTCCTATTTGTCTGCTCCTACGCACATGCTGGGCATTCCTATTTGTCCTCTCATAAGCACATGCTGGGCATTCATATTTGTCTTCACATAAGCACATGCTGGGCATTCCTATTCGTCTGCTCCTAAGCACATGCTGGGCATTCCTATTCGTCTTCTCATAAGCACATGCTGGGCATTCCTATTTGTCTTCACATAAGCACATGCTGGGCATTCTTATTTGTCTGCTCCTAAGCATATGCTGGGCATTCCTATTTGTCTTCTCATAAGCACATGCTGGGCATTCCTATTTGTCTGCTCCTAAGCACATGCTGGGCATTCCTATTTGTCTTCTCATAAGCACATGCTGGGCATTCCGATTTGTCTGCTCATAAGCAGCGCATGATTGGCATTCCTATTTGTCTTCTCATAAGCACATGCTGGGCATTCCTATTCGTCTGCTCCTAAGCACATGCTGGGCATTCCTATTTGTCTGCTCCTAAGCACATGCTGGGCATTCCTATTTTTCTGCTCCTAAGCACATGCTGTGCATTCCTATTTGTCTGCTCATAAGCACATGCTGGGCATTCCTATTTGTTTGCTCCTAAGCACATGCTGGGCATTCCTATTTATCTGCTCCTAAGCACATGCTGGGCATTCCTATTTGTCTGCTCCTAAGCACATGCTGGGCATTCCTATTTGTCTTCTCATAAGCACATGCTGGGCATTCCTATTTGTCTGCTTCTAAGCACATGCTGGGCATTCCTATTTGTCTGCTCCTAAGCACATGCTGGGCATTCCTATTTGTCTTCTCATAAGCACATGCTGGGCATTCCTATTTGTCTGCTCCTAAGCACATGCTGGGCATTCCTATTTATCTGCTCCTAAGCACATGCTGGGCATTCCTATCTGTCTTCTCATAAGCACATGCTGGGCATTCCTATTTGTCTGCTCCTAAGCACATGCTGGGCATTCCTATTTGTCTGCTGCTAAGCACATGCTGGGCATTCCTATTTGTCTGCTGCTAAGCACATGCTGGGCATTCCTATTCGTCTGCTCATAAGCACATGCTGGGAATTCCTATTTGTCTACTCCTAAGCACATGCTGGGCATTCCTATTTGTCTGCTCATAAGCACATGCTGGGCATTCCTATTTGTCTGTTCCTAAGCACATGCTGGGCATTCCTATTTGTCTGCTCATAAGCACATGCTGGGCATTCCTATTTGTCTGCTCCTAACCACATGCTGGGCATTCCTATTTGTCTGCTCCTAAGCACATGCTAGGCATTCCTATTTGTCTTCTCATAAGCACATGCTGGGCATTCCTATTTATCTGCTCCTAAGCACATGCTGGGCATTCCTATTTGTCTTCTCATAAGCACATGCTGGGCATTCCTATTCGTCTTCTCATAAGCACATGCTGGGCATTCCTATTTGTCTGCTCCTAAGCACATGCTGGGCATTCCTATTTGTCTTCTCATAAGCACATGCTGGGCATTCCTATTTGTCTTCTCATAAGCACATGCTGGGCATTCCTATTTGTCTGCTCCTAAGCACATGCTGGGCATTCCTATTTATCTGCTCCTAAGCACATGCTGGGCATTCCTATTTGTCTGCTCATAAGCACATGCTGGGCATTCCTATTTGTCTGCTCATAAGCACATGCTGGGCATTCCTATTCGTCTGCTCCTAAGGAAATGCTGGGCATTCCTATTTGTCTGGTCCTAAGCACATGCTGGGCATTCCTATTTTTCTGCTCCTGAGCACATGCTGGGCATTCCTATTTGTCTGCTCATAAGCACATGCTGGGCATTGCTATTTGTTTGCTCCTAAGCACATGCTGGGCATTCCTATTTATCTGCTCCTAAGCACATGCTGGGCATTCCTATTTGTCTGCTCCTAAGCACATGCTGGGCATTCCTATTTATCTGCTCCTAAGCACATGCTGGGCATTCCTATTTGTCTTCTCATAAGCACATGCTGGGCATTCCTATTTGTCTGCTTCTAAGCACATGCTGGGCATTCCTATTTGTCTGCTCCTAAGCACATGCTAGGCATTCCTATTTGTCTTCTCATAAGCACATGCTGGGCATTCCTATTTGTCTGCTCCTAAGCACATGCTGGGCATTCCTATTTATCTGCTCCTAAGCACATGCTGGGCATTCCTATCTGTCTTCTCATAAGCACATGCTGGGCATTCCTATTTGTCTTCTCATAAGCACATGCTGGGCATTCCTATTTGTCTTCTCATAAGCACATGCTGGGCATTCCTATTCGTCTGCTCCTAAGCACATGCTGGGCATTCCTATTTGTCTGGTCCTAAGCACATGCTGGGCATTCCTATTTTTCTGCTCCTGAGCACATGCTGGGCATTCCTATTTGTCTGCTCATAAGCACATGCTGGGCATTCCTATTTGTTTGCTCCTAAGCACATGCTGGGCATTCCTATTTATCTGCTCCTAAGCACATGCTGGGCATTCCTATTTGTCTGCTCCTAAGCACATGCTGGGCATTCCTATTTATCTGCTCCTAAGCACATGCTGGGCATTCCTATTTGTCTTCTCATAAGCACATGCTGGGCATTCCTATTTGTCTGCTTCTAAGCACATGCTGGGCATTCCTATTTGTCTGCTCCTAAGCACATGCTGGGCATTCCTATTCGTCTGCTCATAAGCACATGCTGGGCATTCCTATTTGTCTGCTCCTAAGCACATGCTGGGCATTCCTATTTATCTGCTCCTAAGCACATGCTGGGCATTCCTATCTGTCTTCTCATAAGCACATGCTGGGCATTCCTATTTGTCTGCTCCTAAGCACATGCTGGGCATTCCTATTTGTCTGCTGCTAAGCACATGCTGGGCATTCCTATTCGTCTGCTCATAAGCACATGCTGGGAATTCCTATTTGTCTGCTCCTAAGCACATGCTGGGCATTCCTATTTGTCTGCTCATAAGCACATGCTGGGCATTCCTAATTGTCTGTTTCTAAGCACATGCTGGGCATTCCTATTTGTCTGCTCATAAGCACATGCTGGGCATTCCTATTTGTCTGCTCCTAAGCACATGCTGGGCATTCCTATTTGTCTTCTAATAAGCACATGCTGGGCATTCCTATTTGTCTGCTCCTAAGCACATGCTGGGCATTCCTATTTGTCTTCTCATAAGCACATGCTGGGCATTCCTATTTGTCTTCTCATAAGCACATGCTGGGCATTCCTATTTGTCTGCTCCTAAGCACATGCTGGGCATTCCGATTTTTCTGCTCCTAAGCACATGATGGGCATTCCTATTTTTCTGCTCCTAAGAACATGCTGGGCATTCCTATTTGTCTGCTCATAAGCACATGCTGGGCATTCCTATTTGTTTGCTCCTAAGCACATGCTGGGCATTCCTATTTATCTGCTCCTAAGCACATGCTGGGCATTCCTATTTGTCTTCTCATAAGCACATGCTGGGCATTCCTATTTGTCTTCTCATAAGCACATGCTGGGCATTCCTATTTGTCTGCTCCTAAACACATGCTGAGCATTCCTATTCGTCTGCTCCTAAGCACATGCTAGGCATTCCTATTCGTCTGCTCCTAAGCACATGCTGGGCATTCCTATTTGTCTGCTCATAAGCACATGCTGGGCATTCCTATTTGTCTGCTCATAAGCACATGCTGGGCATTCCTATTCCTCTGCTCCTAAGCACATGCTGGGCATTCCTATTCGTCTGCTCCTAAGCACATGCTGGGCATTCCTATTTGTCTGCTCATAAGCACATGCTGGGCATTCCGATTTGTCTGCTCATAAGCAGCGCATGATTGGCATTCCTATTTGTCGTCTCCTAAGCACATGCTGGGCATTCCTATTTGTCTGCTCCTAAGCACATGCTGGGCATTCCTATTCGTCTGCTCATAAGCACATGCTGTGCATTCCTATTCGTCTGCTCATAAGCACATGCTGGGCATTCCTATTTGTCTTCTCATAATCACATGCTGGGCATTCCTATTTGTCTGCTCCTAAGCACATGCTGGGCATTCCTATTCGTCTGCTCCTAAGCACATGCTGGGCATTCCTATTCGTCTGCTCCTAAGCACATGCTGGGCATTCCTATTTGTCTGCTTATAAGCACATGCTGGGCATTCCGATTTGTCTGCTCATAAGCACCGCATGATTTGCATTCCTATTTGTCTCCTCCTAAGCACATACTGGGCATTCCTATTTGTCTTCTCATAAGCACATGCTGGGCATTCCTATTCGTCTGCTCATAAGCACATGCTAGGCATTCCTATTTGTCTGCTCATAAGCACATGCTGGGCATTCCTATTCGTCTGCTCCTAAGCACATGCTGGGCATTCCTATTTTTCTTCTCATAAGCACATGCTGGGCATTCCTATTTGTCTGCTTATAAGCACATGCTGGGCATTCCGATTTGTCTGCTCATAAGCACCGCATGATTTGCATTCCTATTTGTCTCCTCCTAAGCACATACTGGGCATTCCTATTTGTCTTCTCATAAGCACATGCTGGGCATTCCTATTCGTCTGCTCATAAGCACATGCTAGGCATTCCTATTTGTCTGCTCATAAGCACATGCTGGGCATTCCTATTCGTCTGCTCCTAAGCACATGCTGGGCATTCCTATTTTTCTTCTCATAAGCACATGCTGGGCATTCCTATTTGTCTTCTCATAAGCACATGCTGGGCATTCCTATTTGTCTGTTCCTAAGCACATGCTGGGCATTCCTATTTGTCTTCTCATAAGCACATGCTGGGCATTCCTATTTGTCATCTCATAAGCACATGCTGGGCATTCCTATTTGTCTGCTCCTAAGCACATGCTGGGCATTCCTATTCGTCTGCTCCTAAGCACATGCTGGACATTCCTATTCGTCTGCTCCTAAGCACATCCTGGGCATTCCTATTTGCCTGCTCATAAGCACATGCTGGGCATTCCTATTTGTCTGCTCCCAAGCACATGCTGGGCATTCCTATTCGTCTGCTCCTAAGCACATGCTGGGCATTCCTATTCGTCTCCTCCTAAGCACATGCTGGGCATTCCTATTTGTCTGCTCATAAGCACATGCTGGGCATTCCTATTTGTCTGCTCTTAAGCACATGCTGGGCATTCCTATTTGTCTGCTCATAAGCACATGCTGGGCATTCCTATTTGTCTGCTCCCAAGCACATGCTGGGCATTCCTATTTGTCTGCTTATAAGCACATGCTGGGCATTCCGATTTGTCTGCTCATAAGCAGCGCATGATTCGCATTCCTATTTGTCGTCTCCTAAGCACATGCTGGGCATTCCTATTTATCTGCTCCTAAGCACATGCTGGGCATTCCTATTCGTCTGCTCCTAAGCACATGCTGGGCATTCCTATTTGTCTGCTCATAAGCACATACTGGGCATTCCTATTTGTCTGCTCATAAGCACATGCTGGGCATTCTAATTTGTCTTCTCATAAGCACATGTTGGGCATTCCTATTTGTCTGCTCCTAAGCACATGCTGGGCATTTCTATTTGTCTTCTCATAAGCACATGCTGGGCATTCCTATTTGTCTGCTCATAAGCACATACTGGGCATTCCTATTTGTCTGCTCCTACGCACATGCTGGGCATTCCTATTTGTCCTCTCATAAGCACATGCTGGGCATTCATATTTGTCTTCACATAAGCACATGCTGGGCATTCCTATTCGTCTGCTCCTAAGCACATGCTGGGCATTCCTATTCGTCTTCTCATAAGCACATGCTGGGCATTCCTATTTGTCTTCACATAAGCACATGCTGGGCATTCTTATTTGTCTGCGCTAAGCATATGCTGGGCATTCCTATTTGTCTTCTCATAAGCACATGCTGGGCATTCCTATTTGTCTGCTCCTAAGCACATGCTGGGCATTCCTATTTGTCTTCTCATAAGCACATGCTGGGCATTCCGATTTGTCTGCTCATAAGCAGCGCATGATTGGCATTCCTATTTGTCTTCTCATAAGCACATGCTGGGCATTCCTATTCGTCTGCTCCTAAGCACATGCTGGGAATTCCTATTTGTCTGCTCCTAAGCACATGCTGGGCATTCCTATTTTTCTGCTCCTAAGCACATGCTGGGCATTCCTATTTGTCTGCTCATAAGCACATGCTGGGCATTCCTATTTGTTTGCTCCTAAGCACATGCTGGGCATTCCTATTTATCTGCTCCTAAGCACATGCTGGGCATTCCTATTTGTCTGCTCCTAAGCACATGCTGGGCATTCCTATTTGTCTTCTCATAAGCACATGCTGGGCATTCCTATTTGTCTGCTTCTAAGCACATGCTGGGCATTCCTATTTGTCTGCTCCTAAGCACATGCTGGGCATTCCTATTTGTCTTCTCATAAGCACATGCTGGGCATTCCTATTTGTCTGCTCCTAAGCACATGCTGGGCATTCCTATTTATCTGCTCCTAAGCACATGCTGGGCATTCCTATCTGTCTTCTCATAAGCACATGCTGGGCATTCCTATTTGTCTGCTCCTAAGCACATGCTGGGCATTCCTATTTGTCTGCTGCTAAGCACATGCTGGGCATTCCTATTTGTCTGCTGCTAAGCACATGCTGGGCATTCCTATTCGTCTGCTCATAAGCACATGCTGGGAATTCCTATTTGTCTACTCCTAAGCACATGCTGGGCATTCCTATTTGTCTGCTCATAAGCACATGCTGGGCATTCCTATTTGTCTGTTCCTAAGCACATGCTGGGCATTCCTATTTGTCTGCTCATAAGCACATGCTGGGCATTCCTATTTGTCTGCTCCTAACCACATGCTGGGCATTCCTATTTGTCTGCTCCTAAGCACATGCTAGGCATTCCTATTTGTCTTCTCATAAGCACATGCTGGGCATTCCTATTTATCTGCTCCTAAGCACATGCTGGGCATTCCTATTTGTCTTCTCATAAGTAAATGCTGGGCATTCCTATTCGTCTTCTCATAAGCACATGCTGGGCATTCCTATTTGTCTGCTCCTAAGCACATGCTGGGCATTCCTATTTGTCTTCTCATAAGCACATGCTGGGCATTCCTATTTGTCTTCTCATAAGCACATGCTGGGCATTCCTATTTGTCTGCTCCTAAGCACATGCTGGGCATTCCTATTTATCTGCTCCTAAGCACATGCTGGGCATTCCTATTTGTCTGCTCATAAGCACATGCTGGGCATTCCTATTTGTCTGCTCATAAGCACATGCTGGGCATTCCTATTTGTCTTCTCATAAGCACATGCTGGGCATTCCTATTTGTCTGCTCCTAAGCACATGCTGGGCATTCCTATTTGTCTTCTCATAAGCACATGCTGGGCATTCCTATTTGTCTTCTCATAAGCACATGCTGGGCATTCCTATTTGTCTTCTCATAAGCACATGCTGGGCATTCCTATTCGTCTGCTCCTAAGCACATGCTGGGCATTCCTATTTGTCTGGTCCTAAGCACATGCTGGGCATTCCTATTTTTCTGCTCCTGAGCACATGCTGGGCATTCCTATTTGTCTGCTCCTAAGCACATGCTGGGCATTCCTATTTGTTTGCTCCTAAGCACATGCTGGGCATTCCTATTCATCTGCTCCTAAGCACATGCTGGGCATTCCTATTTGTCTGCTCCTAAGCACATGCTGGGCATTCCTATTTATCTGCTCCTAAGCACATGCTGGGCATTCCTATTTGTCTTCTCAGAAGCACATGCTGGGCATTCCTATTTGTCTGCTTCTAAGCACATGCTGGGCATTCCTATTTGTTTGCTCCTAAGCACATGCTGGGCATTCCTATTTGTCTTCTCATAAGCACATGCTGGGCATTCCTATGCGTCTGCTCCTAAGCACATGCTGGGCATTCCTATTTATCTGCTCCTAAGCACATGCTGGGCATTCCTATCTGTCTTCTCATAAGCACATGCTGGGCATTCCTATTTGTCTGCTCCTAAGCACATGCTGGGCATTCCTATTTGTCTGCTGCTAAGCACATGCTGGGCATTCCTATTCGTCTGCTCATAAGCACATGCTGGGCATTCCTATTTGTCCTCTCATAAGCACATGCTGGGCATTCATATTTGTCTTCACATAAGCACATGCTGGGCATTCCTATTCGTCTGCTCCTAAGCACATGCTGGGCATTCCTATTCGTCTTCTCATAAGCACATGCTGGGCATTCCTATTTGTCTTCACATAAGCACATGCTGGGCATTCTTATTTGTCTGCTCCTAAGCATATGCTGGGCATTCCTATTTGTCTTCTCATAAGCACATGCTGGGCATTCCTATTTGTCTGCTCCTAAGCACATGCTGGGCATTCCTATTTGTCTTCTCATAAGCACATGCTGGGCATTCCGATTTGTCTGCTCATAAGCAGCGCATGATTGGCATTCCTATTTGTCTTCTCATAAGCACATGCTGGGCATTCCTATTCGTCTGCTCCTAAGCACATGCTGGGCATTCCTATTTGTCTGCTCCTAAGCACATGCTGGGCATTCCTATTTTTCTGCTCCTAAGCACATGCTGGGCATTCCTATTTGTCTGCTCATAAGCACATGCTGGGCATTCCTATTTGTTTGCTCCTAAGCACATGCTGGGCATTCCTATTTGTCTGCTCATAAGCACATGCTGGGCATTCCTATTTGTCTGCTCCTAAGCACATGCTGGGCATTTCTATTTGTCTTCTCATAAGCACATGATGGGCATTCCTATTTGTCTGCTCCTAATCACATGCTGGGCATTCCTATTTGTCTGCTTCTAAGTACATGCTGGGCATTCCTATTTGTCTTCTCATAAGCACATGCTGGGCATTCCTATTTGTTTGCTCATAAACACATGCTGGGCATTCCTATTTGTCTGCTCCTAAGCACATGCTGGGCATTCCTATTTTTCTTCTCATAAGCACATGCTGGGCATTTCTATTTGTCTTCTCATAAGCACATGCTGCGCATTCCTATTTATCTGCTTCTAAGCACATGCTGGGTATTCCTATTTGTCTTCTCATAAGCACATGCTGGGCATTCCTATTTGTCTTCTCATAAGCACATGCTGGGCATTCCTATTTGTCTTCTCATAAGCACATGCTTGGCATTCCTATTTGTCTTCTCATAAGCACATGCTGGGCATTCCTATTTGTCTTCTCATAAGCACATGCTGGGCATTCCTATTTGTCTGCTCCTGAGCACATGCTGGGCATTCCTATTTATCTGCTCCTAAGCACATGCTGGGCAATCCTATATGTCTGCTCCTAAGCACATGCTGGGCTTTGCTATTTTTCTGCTCCTAAGCACATGCTGGGCATTCCTATTCGTCTGCTCCTAAGCACATCTTGGGCATTCCTATTTGCCTGCTCATAAGCACATGCTGGGCATTCCTATTTGTCTGCTCCCAAGCACATGCTGGGCATTCCTATTCGTCTGCTCCTAAGCACATGCTGGGCATTCCTATTCGTCTGCTCCTAAGCACATGCTGGGCATTCCTATTTGTCTGCTCATAAGCACATGCTGGGCATTCCTATTTGTCTGCTCTTAAGCACATGCTGGGCATTCCTATTTGTCTGCTTATAAGCACATGCTGGGCATTCCTATTTGTCTGCTCCCAAGCACATGCTGGGCATTCCTATTTGTCTGCTCATAAGCACATGCTGGGCATTCCGATTTGTCTGCTCATAAGCAGCGCATGATTGGCATTCCTATTTGTCGTCTCCTAAGCACATGCTGGGCATTCCTATTTCTCTGCTCCTGAGCACATGCTGGGCATTCCTATTCGTCTGCTCCTAAGCACATGCTGGGCATTCCTATTCGTCTGCTCATAAGCACATGCTGGGCATTCCTATTTGTCTTCTCATAAGCACATGCTGGGCATTCCTATTTGTCTGCTCCTAAGCACATGCTGAGCATTCCTATTCGTCTGCTCCTAAGCACATGCTGGGCATTCAAATTTGTCTGCTCATAAGCACATGCTGGGCATTCCTATTTGTCTGCTCCTAAGCACATGCTGGGCATTCCTATTTGTCTGCTCCTAAGCACATGCTGGGCATTCCTATTTGTCTGCTCATAAGCACATGCTGGGCATTCCTATTTGTCTGCTCATAAGCACATGCTGGGCATTCTAATTTGTCTTCTCATAAGCACATGCTGGGCATTCCTATTCGTCTGCTCCTAAGGAAATGCTGGGCATTCCTATTTGTCTGGTCCTAAGCACATGCTGGGCATTCCTATTTTTCTGCTCCTGAGCACATGCTGGGCATTCCTATTTGTCTGCTCATAAGCACATGCTGGGCATTGCTATTTGTTTGCTCCTAAGCACATGCTGGGCATTCCTATTTATCTGCTCCTAAGCACATGCTGGGCATTCCTATTTGTCTGCTCCTAAGCACATGCTGGGCATTCCTATTTATCTGCTCCTAAGCACATGCTGGGCATTCCTATTTGTCTTCTCATAAGCACATGCTGGGCATTCCTATTTGTCTGCTTCTAAGCACATGCTGGGCATTCCTATTTGTCTGCTCCTAAGCACATGCTAGGCATTCCTATTTGTCTTCTCATAAGCACATGCTGGGCATTCCTATTTGTCTGCTCCTAAGCACATGCTGGGCATTCCTATTTATCTGCTCCTAAGCACATGCTGGGCATTCCTATCTGTCTTCTCATAAGCACATGCTGGGCATTCCTATTTGTCTTCTCATAAGCACATGCTGGGCATTCCTATTTGTCTTCTCATAAGCACATGCTGGGCATTCCTATTCGTCTGCTCCTAAGCACATGCTGGGCATTCCTATTTGTCTGGTCCTAAGCACATGCTGGGCATTCCTATTTTTCTGCTCCTGAGCACATGCTGGGCATTCCTATTTGTCTGCTCATAAGCACATGCTGGGCATTCCTATTTGTTTGCTCCTAAGCACATGCTGGGCATTCCTATTTATCTGCTCCTAAGCACATGCTGGGCATTCCTATTTGTCTGCTCCTAAGCACATGCTGGGCATTCCTATTTATCTGCTCCTAAGCACATGCTGGGCATTCCTATTTGTCTTCTCATAAGCACATGCTGGGCATTCCTATTTGTCTGCTTCTAAGCACATGCTGGGCATTCCTATTTGTCTGCTCCTAAGCACATGCTGGGCATTCCTATTCGTCTGCTCATAAGCACATGCTGGGCATTCCTATTTGTCTGCTCCTAAGCACATGCTGGGCATTCCTATTTATCTGCTCCTAAGCACATGCTGGGCATTCCTATCTGTCTTCTCATAAGCACATGCTGGGCATTCCTATTTGTCTGCTCCTAAGCACATGCTGGGCATTCCTATTTGTCTGCTGCTAAGCACATGCTGGGCATTCCTATTCGTCTGCTCATAAGCACATGCTGGGAATTCCTATTTGTCTGCTCCTAAGCACATGCTGGGCATTCCTATTTGTCTGCTCATAAGCACATGCTGGGCATTCCTAATTGTCTGTTTCTAAGCACATGCTGGGCATTCCTATTTGTCTGCTCATAAGCACATGCTGGGCATTCCTATTTGTCTGCTCCTAAGCACATGCTGGGCATTCCTATTTGTCTTCTAATAAGCACATGCTGGGCATTCCTATTTGTCTGCTCCTAAGCACATGCTGGGCATTCCTATTTGTCTTCTCATAAGCACATGCTGGGCATTCCTATTTGTCTTCTCATAAGCACATGCTGGGCATTCCTATTTGTCTGCTCCTAAGCACATGCTGGGCATTCCGATTTTTCTGCTCCTAAGCACATGATGGGCATTCCTATTTTTCTGCTCCTAAGAACATGCTGGGCATTCCTATTTGTCTGCTCATAAGCACATGCTGGGCATTCCTATTTGTTTGCTCCTAAGCACATGCTGGGCATTCCTATTTATCTGCTCCTAAGCACATGCTGGGCATTCCTATTTGTCTTCTCATAAGCACATGCTGGGCATTCCTATTTGTCTTCTCATAAGCACATGCTGGGCATTCCTATTTGTCTGCTCCTAAACACATGCTGAGCATTCCTATTCGTCTGCTCCTAAGCACATGCTAGGCATTCCTATTCGTCTGCTCCTAAGCACATGCTGGGCATTCCTATTTGTCTGCTCATAAGCACATGCTGGGCATTCCTATTTGTCTGCTCATAAGCACATGCTGGGCATTCCTATTCCTCTGCTCCTAAGCACATGCTGGGCATTCCTATTCGTCTGCTCCTAAGCACATGCTGGGCATTCCTATTTGTCTGCTCATAAGCACATGCTGGGCATTCCGATTTGTCTGCTCATAAGCAGCGCATGATTGGCATTCCTATTTGTCGTCTCCTAAGCACATGCTGGGCATTCCTATTTGTCTGCTCCTAAGCACATGCTGGGCATTCCTATTCGTCTGCTCATAAGCACATGCTGTGCATTCCTATTCGTCTGCTCATAAGCACATGCTGGGCATTCCTATTTGTCTTCTCATAATCACATGCTGGGCATTCCTATTTGTCTGCTCCTAAGCACATGCTGGGCATTCCTATTCGTCTGCTCCTAAGCACATGCTGGGCATTCCTATTCGTCTGCTCCTAAGCACATGCTGGGCATTCCTATTTGTCTGCTTATAAGCACATGCTGGGCATTCCGATTTGTCTGCTCATAAGCACCGCATGATTTGCATTCCTATTTGTCTCCTCCTAAGCACATACTGGGCATTCCTATTTGTCTTCTCATAAGCACATGCTGGGCATTCCTATTCGTCTGCTCATAAGCACATGCTAGGCATTCCTATTTGTCTGCTCATAAGCACATGCTGGGCATTCCTATTCGTCTGCTCCTAAGCACATGCTGGGCATTCCTATTTTTCTTCTCATAAGCACATGCTGGGCATTCCTATTTGTCTGCTTATAAGCACATGCTGGGCATTCCGATTTGTCTGCTCATAAGCACCGCATGATTTGCATTCCTATTTGTCTCCTCCTAAGCACATACTGGGCATTCCTATTTGTCTTCTCATAAGCACATGCTGGGCATTCCTATTCGTCTGCTCATAAGCACATGCTAGGCATTCCTATTTGTCTGCTCATAAGCACATGCTGGGCATTCCTATTCGTCTGCTCCTAAGCACATGCTGGGCATTCCTATTTTTCTTCTCATAAGCACATGCTGGGCATTCCTATTTGTCTTCTCATAAGCACATGCTGGGCATTCCTATTTGTCTGTTCCTAAGCACATGCTGGGCATTCCTATTTGTCTTCTCATAAGCACATGCTGGGCATTCCTATTTGTCATCTCATAAGCACATGCTGGGCATTCCTATTTGTCTGCTCCTAAGCACATCCTGGGCATTCCTATTTGCCTGCTCATAAGCACATGCTGGGCATTCCTATTTGTCTGCTCCCAAGCACATGCTGGGCATTCCTATTCGTCTGCTCCTAAGCACATGCTGGGCATTCCTATTCGTCTCCTCCTAAGCACATGCTGGGCATTCCTATTTGTCTGCTCATAAGCACATGCTGGGCATTCCTATTTGTCTGCTCTTAAGCACATGCTGGGCATTCCTATTTGTCTGCTCATAAGCACATGCTGGGCATTCCTATTTGTCTGCTCCCAAGCACATGCTGGGCATTCCTATTTGTCTGCTTATAAGCACATGCTGGGCATTCCGATTTGTCTGCTCATAAGCAGCGCATGATTGGCATTCCTATTCGTCTTCTCATAAGCACATGCTGGGCATTCCTATTTGTCTTCACATAAGCACATGCTGGGCATTCTTATTTGTCTGCTCCTAAGCATATGCTGGGCATTCCTATTTGTCTTCTCATAAGCACATGCTGGGCATTCCTATTTGTCTGCTCCTAAGCACATGCTGGGCATTCCTATTTGTCTTCTCATAAGCACATGCTGGGCATTCCGATTTGTCTGCTCATAAGCAGCGCATGATTGGCATTCCTATTTGTCTTCTCATAAGCACATGCTGGGCATTCCTATTCGTCTGCTCCTAAGCACATGCTGGGAATTCCTATTTGTCTGCTCCTAAGCACATGCTGGGCATTCCTATTTTTCTGCTCCTAAGCACATGCTGGGCATTCCTATTTGTCTGCTCATAAGCACATGCTGGGCATTCCTATTTGTTTGCTCCTAAGCACATGCTGGGCATTCCTATTTATCTGCTCCTAAGCACATGCTGGGCATTCCTATTTGTCTGCTCCTAAGCACATGCTGGGCATTCCTATTTGTCTTCTCATAAGCACATGCTGGGCATTCCTATTTGTCTGCTTCTAAGCACATGCTGGGCATTCCTATTTGTCTGCTCCTAAGCACATGCTGGGCATTCCTATTTGTCTTCTCATAAGCACATGCTGGGCATTCCTATTTGTCTGCTCCTAAGCACATGCTGGGCATTCCTATTTATCTGCTCCTAAGCACATGCTGGGCATTCCTATCTGTCTTCTCATAAGCACATGCTGGGCATTCCTATTTGTCTGCTCCTAAGCACATGCTGGGCATTCCTATTTGTCTGCTGCTAAGCACATGCTGGGCATTCCTATTTGTCTGCTGCTAAGCACATGCTGGGCATTCCTATTCGTCTGCTCATAAGCACATGCTGGGAATTCCTATTTGTCTACTCCTAAGCACATGCTGGGCATTCCTATTTGTCTGCTCATAAGCACATGCTGGGCATTCCTATTTGTCTGTTCCTAAGCACATGCTGGGCATTCCTATTTGTCTGCTCATAAGCACATGCTGGGCATTCCTATTTGTCTGCTCCTAACCACATGCTGGGCATTCCTATTTGTCTGCTCCTAAGCACATGCTAGGCATTCCTATTTGTCTTCTCATAAGCACATGCTGGGCATTCCTATTTATCTGCTCCTAAGCACATGCTGGGCATTCCTATTTGTCTTCTCATAAGTAAATGCTGGGCATTCCTATTCGTCTTCTCATAAGCACATGCTGGGCATTCCTATTTGTCTGCTCCTAAGCACATGCTGGGCATTCCTATTTGTCTTCTCATAAGCACATGCTGGGCATTCCTATTTGTCTTCTCATAAGCACATGCTGGGCATTCCTATTTGTCTGCTCCTAAGCACATGCTGGGCATTCCTATTTATCTGCTCCTAAGCACATGCTGGGCATTCCTATTTGTCTGCTCATAAGCACATGCTGGGCATTCCTATTTGTCTGCTCATAAGCACATGCTGGGCATTCCTATTTGTCTTCTCATAAGCACATGCTGGGCATTCCTATTTGTCTGCTCCTAAGCACATGCTGGGCATTCCTATTTGTCTTCTCATAAGCACATGCTGGGCATTCCTATTTGTCTTCTCATAAGCACATGCTGGGCATTCCTATTTGTCTTCTCATAAGCACATGCTGGGCATTTCTATTCGTCTGCTCCTAAGCACATGCTGGGCATTCCTATTTGTCTGGTCCTAAGCACATGCTGGGCATTCCTATTTTTCTGCTCCTGAGCACATGCTGGGCATTCCTATTTGTCTGCTCCTAAGCACATGCTGGGCATTCCTATTTGTTTGCTCCTAAGCACATGCTGGGCATTCCTATTCATCTGCTCCTAAGCACATGCTGGGCATTCCTATTTGTCTGCTCCTAAGCACATGCTGGGCATTCCTATTTATCTGCTCCTAAGCACATGCTGGGCATTCCTATTTGTCTTCTCAGAAGCACATGCTGGGCATTCCTATTTGTCTGCTTCTAAGCACATGCTGGGCATTCCTATTTGTTTGCTCCTAAGCACATGCTGGGCATTCCTATTTGTCTTCTCATAAGCACATGCTGGGCATTCCTATTTGTCTGCTCCTAAGCACATGCTGGGCATTCCTATTTATCTGCTCCTAAGCACATGCTGGGCATTCCTATCTGTCTTCTCATAAGCACATGCTGGGCATTCCTATTTGTCTGCTCCTAAGCACATGCTGGGCATTCCTATTTGTCTGCTGCTAAGCACATGCTGGGCATTCCTATTCGTCTGCTCATAAGCACATGCTGGGCATTCCTATTTGTCCTCTCATAAGCACATGCTGGGCATTCATATTTGTCTTCACATAAGCACATGCTGGGCATTCCTATTCGTCTGCTCCTAAGCACATGCTGGGCATTCCTATTCGTCTTCTCATAAGCACATGCTGGGCATTCCTATTTGTCTTCACATAAGCACATGCTGGGCATTCTTATTTGTCTGCTCCTAAGCATATGCTGGGCATTCCTATTTGTCTTCTCATAAGCACATGCTGGGCATTCCTATTTGTCTGCTCCTAAGCACATGCTGGGCATTCCTATTTGTCTTCTCATAAGCACATGCTGGGCATTCCGATTTGTCTGCTCATAAGCAGCGCATGATTGGCATTCCTATTTGTCTTCTCATAAGCACATGCTGGGCATTCCTATTCGTCTGCTCCTAAGCACATGCTGGGCATTCCTATTTGTCTGCTCCTAAGCACATGCTGGGCATTCCTATTTTTCTGCTCCTAAGCACATGCTGGGCATTCCTATTTGTCTGCTCATAAGCACATGCTGGGCATTCCTATTTGTTTGCTCCTAAGCACATGCTGGGCATTCCTATTTGTCTGCTCATAAGCACATGCTGGGCATTCCTATTTGTCTGCTCCTAAGCACATGCTGGGCATTTCTATTTGTCTTCTCATAAGCACATGATGGGCATTCCTATTTGTCTGCTCCTAATCACATGCTGGGCATTCCTATTTGTCTGCTTCTAAGTACATGCTGGGCATTCCTATTTGTCTTCTCATAAGCACATGCTGGGCATTCCTATTTGTTTGCTCATAAACACATGCTGGGCATTCCTATTTGTCTGCTCCTAAGCACATGCTGGGCATTCCTATTTTTCTTCTCATAAGCACATGCTGGGCATTTCTATTTGTCTTCTCATAAGCACATGCTGCGCATTCCTATTTATCTGCTTCTAAGCACATGCTGGGCATTCCTATTTGTCTTCTCATAAGCACATGCTGGGCATTCCTATTTGTCTTCTCATAAGCACATGCTGGGCATTCCTATTTGTCTTCTCATAAGCACATGCTTGGCATTCCTATTTGTCTTCTCATAAGCACATGCTGGGCATTCCTATTTGTCTTCTCATAAGCACATGCTGGGCATTCCTATTTGTCTGCTCCTAAGCACATGCTGGGCATTCCTATTTATCTGCTCCTAAGCACATGCTGGGCAATCCTATATGTCTGCTCCTAAGCACATGCTGGGCTTTGCTATTTTTCTGCTCCTAAGCACATGCTGGGCATTCCTATTCGTCTGCTCCTAAGCACATCTTGGGCATTCCTATTTGCCTGCTCATAAGCACATGCTGGGCATTCCTATTTGTCTGCTCCCAAGCACATGCTGGGCATTCCTATTCGTCTGCTCCTAAGCACATGCTGGGCATTCCTATTCGTCTGCTCCTAAGCACATGCTGGGCATTCCTATTTGTCTGCTCATAAGCACATGCTGGGCATTCCTATTTGTCTGCTCTTAAGCACATGCTGGGCATTCCTATTTGTCTGCTTATAAGCACATGCTGGGCATTCCTATTTGTCTGCTCCCAAGCACATGCTGGGCATTCCTATTTGTCTGCTCATAAGCACATGCTGGGCATTCCGATTTGTCTGCTCATAAGCAGCGCATGATTGGCATTCCTATTTGTCGTCTCCTAAGCACATGCTGGGCATTCCTATTTCTCTGCTCCTGAGCACATGCTGGGCATTCCTATTCGTCTGCTCCTAAGCACATGCTGGGCATTCCTATTCGTCTGCTCATAAGCACATGCTGGGCATTCCTATTTGTCTTCTCATAAGCACATGCTGGGCATTCCTATTTGTCTGCTCCTAAGCACATGCTGAGCATTCCTATTCGTCTGCTCCTAAGCACATGCTGGGCATTCAAATTTGTCTGCTCATAAGCACATGCTGGGCATTCCTATTTGTCTGCTCCTAAGCACATGCTGGGCATTCCTATTTGTCTGCTCCTAAGCACATGCTGGGCATTCCTATTTGTCTGCTCATAAGCACATGCTGGGCATTCCTATTTGTCTGCTCATAAGCACATGCTGGGCATTCTAATTTGTCTTCTCATAAGCACATGTTGGGCATTCCTATTTGTCTGCTCCTAAGCACATGCTGGGCATTTCTATTTGTCTTCTCATAAGCACATTCTGGGCATTCCTATTTGTCTGCTCATAAGCACATACTGGGCATTCCTATTTGTCTGCTCATAAGCACATGCTGGGCATTCCTATTTGTCTGCTCCTAAGCACATGCTGGGAATTCCTATTTGTCTGCTCCTAAGCACATGCTGGGCATTCCTATTTGTCTGCTCATAAGCACATGCTGGGCATTCCTATTTGTCTGTTCTAAGCACATGCTGGGCATTCCTATTTATCTGCTCCTAAGCACATGCTGGGCATTCCTATTTGTCTGCTCATAAGCACATGCTGGGCATTCCTATTTGTCTGCTCATAAGCACATGCTGGGCATTCCTATTTGTCTTCTCATAAGCACATGCTGGGCATTCCTATTTGTCTGCTCCTAAGCACATGCTGGGCATTCCTATTTGTCTTCTCATAAGCACATGCTGGGCATTCCTATTTGTCTTCTCATAAGCACATGCTGGGCATTCCTATTTGTCTTCTCATAAGCACATGCTGGGCATTCCTATTCGTCTGCTCCTAAGCACATGCTGGGCATTCCTATTTGTCTGGTCCTAAGCACATGCTGGGCATTCCTATTTTTCTGCTCCTGAGCACATGCTGGGCATTCCTATTTGTCTGCTCCTAAGCACATGCTGGGCATTCCTATTTGTTTGCTCCTAAGCACATGCTGGGCATTCCTATTCATCTGCTCCTAAGCACATGCTGGGCATTCCTATTTGTCTGCTCCTAAGCACATGCTGGGCATTCCTATTTATCTGCTCCTAAGCACATGCTAGGCATTCCTATTTGTCTTCTCATAAGCACATGCTGGGCATTCCTATTTGTCTGCTCCTAAGCACATGCTGGGCATTCCTATTTGTCTGCTCCTAAGCACATGCTGGGCATTCCTATTTGTCTGCTCATAAGCACATGCCTGGCATTCCTATTTGTCTGCTCATAAGCACATGCTGGGCATTCTAATTTGTCTTCTCATAAGCACATGTTGGGCATTCCTATTTGTCTGCTCCTAAGCACATGCTGGGCATTCCTATTTGTCTTCTCATAAGCACATGCTGGGCATTCCTATTTGTCTTCTCATAAGCACATGCTGGGCATTCCTATTTGTCTTCTCATAAGCACATGCTGGGCATTCCTATTCGTCTGCTCCTAAGCACATGCTGGGCATTCCTATTTGTCTGGTCCTAAGCACATGCTGGGCATTCCTATTTTTCTGCTCCTGAGCACATGCTGGGCATTCCTATTTGTCTGCTCCTAAGCACATGCTGGGCATTCCTATTTGTTTGCTCCTAAGCACATGCTGGGCATTCCTATTTATCTGCTCCTAAGCACATGCTGGGCATTCCTATTTGTCTGCTCCTAAGCACATGCTGGGCATTCCTATTTATCTGCTCCTAAGCACATGCTGGGCATTCCTATTTGTCTTCTCAGAAGCACATGCTGGGCATTCCTATTTGTCTGCTTCTAAGCACATGCTGGGCATTCCTATTTGTTTGCTCCTAAGCACATGCTGGGCATTCCTATTTGTCTTCTCATAAGCACATGCTGGGCATTCCTATTTGTCTGCTCCTAAGCACATGCTGGGCATTCCTATTTATCTGCTCCTAAGCACATGCTGGGCATTCCTATCTGTCTTCTCATAAGCACATGCTGGGCATTCCTATTTGTCTGCTCCTAAGCACATGCTGGGCATTCCTATTTGTCTGCTGCTAAGCACATGCTGGGCATTCCTATTCGTCTGCTCATAAGCACATGCTGGGCATTCCTATTTGTCTGCTCATAAGCACATGCTGGGCATTCCTATTTGTCTTCTCATAAGCACATGCTGGGCATTCCTATTTGTCTGCTCCTAAGCACATGCTGGGCATTCCTATTTGTCTTCTCATAAGCACATGCTGGGCATTCCTATTTGTCTTCACATAAGCACATGCTGGGCATTCCTATTTGTCTGCTCCTAAGCACATGCTGGGCATTTCTATTTGTCTTCTCATAAGCACATGATGGGCATTCCTATTTGTCTGCTCCTAATCACATGCTGGGCATTCCTATTTGTCTGCTTCTAAGTACATGCTGGGCATTCCTATTTGTCTTCTCATAAGCACATGCTGGGCATTCCTATTTGTTTGCTCATATACACATGCTGGGCATTCCTATTTGTCTGCTCCTAAGCACATGCTGGGCATTCCTATTTTTCTTCTCATAAGCACATGCTGGGCATTTCTATTTGTCTTCTCATAAGCACATGCTGCGCATTCCTATTTATCTGCTTCTAAGCACATGCTGGGCATTCCTATTTGTCTTCTCATAAGCACATGCTGGGCATTCCTATTTGTCTTCTCATAAGCACATGCTGGGCATTCCTATTTGTCTTCTCATAAGCACATGCTGGGCATTCCTATTTGTCTTCTCATAAGCACATGCTTGGCATTCCTATTTGTCTTCTCATAAGCACATGCTGGGCATTCCTATTTGTCTTCTCATAAGCACATGCTGGGCATTCCTATTTGTCTGCTCCTAAGCACATGCTGGGCATTCCTATTTATCTGCTCCTAAGCACATGCTGGGCAATCCTATATGTCTGCTCCTAAGCACATGCTGGGCTTTGCTATTTTTCTGCTCCTAAGCACATGCTGGGCATTCCTATTCGTCTGCTCCTAAGCACATCTTGGGCATTCCTATTTGCCTGCTCATAAGCACATGCTGGGCATTCCTATTTGTCTGCTCCCAAGCACATGCTGGGCATTCCTATTCGTCTGCTCCTAAGCACATGCTGGGCATTCCTATTCGTCTGCTCCTAAGCACATGCTGGGCATTCCTATTTGTCTGCTCATAAGCACATGCTGGGCATTCCTATTTGTCTGCTCTTAAGCACATGCTGGGCATTCCTATTTGTCTGCTTATAAGCACATGCTGGGCATTCCTATTTGTCTGCTCCCAAGCACATGCTGGGCATTCCTATTTGTCTGCTCATAAGCACATGCTGGGCATTCCGATTTGTCTGCTCATAAGCAGCGCATGATTGGCATTCCTATTTGTCGTCTCCTAAGCACATGCTGGGCATTCCTATTTCTCTGCTCCTAAGCACATGCTGGGCATTCCTATTCGTCTGCTCCTAAGCACATGCTGGGCATTCCTATTCGTCTGCTCATAAGCACATGCTGGGCATTCCTATTTGTCTTCTCATAAGCACATGCTGGGCATTCCTATTTGTCTGCTCCTAAGCACATGCTGAGCATTCCTATTCGTCTGCTCCTAAGCACATGCTGGGCATTCAAATTTGTCTGCTCATAAGCACATGCTGGGCATTCCTATTTGTCTGCTCCTAAGCACATGCTGGGCATTCCTATTTGTCTGCTCCTAAGCACATGCTGGGCATTCCTATTTGTCTGCTCATAAGCACATGCTGGGCATTCCTATTTGTCTGCTCATAAGCACATGCTGGGCATTCTAATTTGTCTTCTCATAAGCACATGTTGGGCATTCCTATTTGTCTGCTCCTAAGCACATGCTGGGCATTTCTATTTGTCTTCTCATAAGCACATTCTGGGCATTCCTATTTGTCTGCTCATAAGCACATACTGGGCATTCCTATTTGTCTGCTCCTACGCACATGCTGGGCATTCCTATTTGTCCTCTCATAAGCACATGCTGGGCATTCATATTTGTCTTCACATAAGCACATGCTGGGCATTCCTATTCGTCTGCTCCTAAGCACATGCTGGGCATTCCTATTCGTCTTCTCATAAGCACATGCTGGGCATTCCTATTTGTCTTCACAAAAGCACATGCTGGGCATTCCTATTTGTCTGCTTATAAGCACATACTGGGCATTCCTATTTGTCTGCTCCTACGCACATGCTGGGCATTTCTATTTGTCTTCTCATGAGCACATGCTTGGCATTCCTATTTGTCTGCTCATAAGCACATGCTGGGCATTCCTATTTGTCTTCTCATAAGCACATGCTGGGCATTCCTATTTTTCTTGTCATAAGCACATGCTGGGCATTCCTATTTGTCTTCTCAAAAGCACATGCTGGGCATTCCTATTTGTCTGCTCATAAGCACATGCTGGGCATTCCTATTTGTCTGCTCCTAAGCACATGCTGGGAATTCCTATTTGTCTGCTCCTAAGCACATGCTGGGCATTCCTATTTGTCTGCTCATAAGCACATGCTGGGCATTCCTATTTGTCTGTTCTAAGCACATGCTGGGCATTCCTATTTGTCTGCTCATAAGCACATGCTGGGCATTCCTATTTGTCTTCTCATAAGCACATGCTGGGCATTCCTATTTGTCTGCTCCTGAGCACATGCTGGGCATTCCTATTTGTCTTCTCCTAAGCACTTGCTGGGCATTCCTATTTGTCTGCTCCTAAGCACATGCTGGGCATTCCTATTTGTCTTCTCATAAGCACATGCTGAGCATTCCTATTTGTCTTCTCATAAGCACATGCTGGGCATTCCTATTTGTCTTCACATAAGCACATGCTGGGCATTCCTATTTGTCTTCTCATAAGCACATGCTGGGCATTCCTATTTTTCTTGTCATAAGCACATGCTGGGCATTCCTATTTGTCTTCTCAAAAGCACATGCTGGGCATTCCTATTTGTCTGCTCATAAGCACATGCTGGGCATTCCTATTTGTCTGCTCCTAAGCACATGCTGGGAATTCCTATTTGTCTGCTCCTAAGCACATGCTGGGCATTCCTATTTGTCTGCTCATAAGCACATGCTGGGCATTCCTATTTGTCTGTTCTAAGCACATGCTGGGCATTCCTATTTGTCTGCTCATAAGCACATGCTGGGCATTCCTATTTGTCTTCTCATAAGCACATGCTGGGCATTCCTATTTGTCTGCTCCTAAGCACATGCTGGGCATTCCTATTTGTCTTCTCCTAAGCACTTGCTGGGCATTCCTATTTGTCTGCTCCTAAGCACATGCTGGGCATTCCTATTTGTCTTCTCCTAATCACATGCTGGGCATTCCTATTTGTCTGCTCCTGAGCACATGCTGGGCATTCCTATTTGTCTTCTCATAAGCACATGCTGGGCATTCCTATTTGTCTGCTCATAAGCACATGCTGGGCATTCCTATTTGTCTGCTCCTAAGCACATGCTGGGCATTCCTATTTTTCTTCTCATAAGCACATGCTGGGCATTCCTATTTGTCTTCTCATAAGCACATGCTGGGCATTCCTATTTATCTGCTCCTAAGCACATGCTGGGCATTCCTATTTGTCTTCTCATAAGCACATGCTGGGCATTCCTATTTGTCTTCTCATAAGCACATGCTGGGCATTCCTATTTGTCTGCTCCTAAGCACATGCTGGGCATTCCTATTTGTCTTCTCATAAGCACATGCTGGGCATTCCTATTTGTCTTCTCATAAGCACATGCTGGGCATTCCTATTTGTCTTCACATAAGCACATGCTGGGCATTCCTATTCGTCTGCCCCTAAGCACATGCTGGGCATTCCTATTCGTCTGCTCCTAAGCACATGCTGGGCATTCCTATTTGTCTGCTCCTAAGCACATGCTGGGCATTCCTATTTGTCTGCTCCTAAGCACATGCTGGGCATTTCTATTTGTCTGCTCATAAGCACATGCTGGGCATTCCTATTTGTTTGCCCTTAAGCACATGCTGGGCATTCCTATTTATCTGCTCCTAAGCACATGCTGGGCATTCCTATTTGTCTGCTCCTAAGCACATGCTGGGCATTCCTATTTATCTGCTCCTAAGCACATGCTGGGCATTCCTATTTGTCTTCTCATAAGCACATGCTGGGCATTCCTATTTGTCTGCTTCTAAGCACATGCTGGGCATTCCTATTTGTCTGCTCCTAAGCACATGCTGGGCATTCCTATTTGTCTTCTCATAAGCACATGCTGGGCATTCCTATTTGTCTGCTCCTAAGCACATGCTGGGCATTCCTATTTATCTGCTCCTAAGCACATGCTGGGCATTCCTATTTGTCTTCTCATAAGCACATGCTGGGCATTCCTATTTGTCTGCTCCTAAGCACATGCTGGGCATTCCTATTTGTCTGCTGCTAAGCACATGCTGGGCATTCCTATTCGTCTGCTCATAAGCACATGCTGGGAATTCCTATTTGTCTGCTCCTAAGCACATGCTGGGCATTCCTATTTGTCTGCTCATAAGCACATGCTGGGCATTCCTATTTGTCTGCTCCTAAGCACATGCTGGGCATTCCTATTTGTCTGCTCATAAGCACATGCTGGGCATTCCTATTTGTCTGCTCCTAAGCACATGCTGGGCATTCCTATTTGTCTTCTCATAAGCACATGCTGGGCATTCCTATTTGTCTGCTCCTAAGAACATGCTGGGCATTCCTATTTGTCTTCTCATAAGCACATGCTGGGCATTCCTATTTGTCTTCACATAAGCACATGCTGGGCATTCCTATTTGTCTGCTCCTAAGCACATGCTGGGCATTTCTATTTGTCTTCTCATAAGCACATGCTGGGCATTCCTATTTGTCTGCTTCTAAGCACATGCTGGTCATTCCTATTTGTCTTCTCATAAGCACATGCTGGGCATTCCTATTTGTTTGCTCATAAACACATGTTGGGCATTCCTATTTGTCTTCTCATAAGCACATGATGGGCATTCCTATTTGTCTGCTCCTAATCACATGCTGGGCATTCCTATTTGTCTGCTTCTAAGTACATGCTGGGCATTCCTATTTGTCTTCTCATAAGCACATGCTGGGCATTCCTATTTGTTTGCTCATAAACACATGCTGGGCATTCCTATTTGTCTGCTCCTAAGCACATGCTGGGCATTCCTATTTTTCTTCTCATAAGCACATGCTGGGCATTTCTATTTGTCTTCTCATAAGCACATGCTGCGCATTCCTATTTATCTGCTTCTAAGCACATGCTGGGCATTCCTATTTGTCTTCTCATAAGCACATGCTGGGCATTCCTATTTGTCTTCTCATAAGCACATGCTGGGCATTCCTATTTGTCTTCTCATAAGCACATGCTTGGCATTCCTATTTGTCTTCTCATAAGCACATGCTGGGCATTCCTATTTGTCTTCTCATAAGCACATGCTGGGCATTCCTATTTGTCTGCTCCTAAGCACATGCTGGGCATTCCTATTTATCTGCTCCTAAGCACATGCTGGGCAATCCTATATGTCTGCTCCTAAGCACATGCTGGGCTTTGCTATTTTTCTGCTCCTAAGCACATGCTGGGCATTCCTATTCGTCTGCTCCTAAGCACATCTTGGGCATTCCTATTTGCCTGCTCATAAGCACATGCTGGGCATTCCTATTTGTCTGCTCCCAAGCACATGCTGGGCATTCCTATTCGTCTGCTCCTAAGCACATGCTGGGCATTCCTATTCGTCTGCTCCTAAGCACATGCTGGGCATTCCTATTTGTCTGCTCATAAGCACATGCTGGGCATTCCTATTTGTCTGCTCTTAAGCACATGCTGGGCATTCCTATTTGTCTGCTTATAAGCACATGCTGGGCATTCCTATTTGTCTGCTCCCAAGCACATGCTGGGCATTCCTATTTGTCTGCTCATAAGCACATGCTGGGCATTCCGATTTGTCTGCTCATAAGCAGCGCATGATTGGCATTCCTATTTGTCGTCTCCTAAGCACATGCTGGGCATTCCTATTTCTCTGCTCCTAAGCACATGCTGGGCATTCCTATTCGTCTGCTCCTAAGCACATGCTGGGCATTCCTATTCGTCTGCTCATAAGCACATGCTGGGCATTCCTATTTGTCTTCTCATAAGCACATGCTGGGCATTCCTATTTGTCTGCTCCTAAGCACATGCTGAGCATTCCTATTCGTCTGCTCCTAAGCACATGCTGGGCATTCAAATTTGTCTGCTCATAAGCACATGCTGGGCATTCCTATTTGTCTTCACATAAGCACATGCTGGGCATTCCTATTTGTCTGCTCCTAAGCACATGCTGGGCATTCCTATTTGTCTGCTCATAAGCACATGCTGGGCATTCCTATTTGTCTGCTCATAAGCACATGCTGGGCATTCTAATTTGTCTTCTCATAAGCACATGTTGGGCATTCCTATTTGTCTGCTCCTAAGCACATGCTGGGCATTTCTATTTGTCTTCTCATAAGCACATTCTGGGCATTCCTATTTGTCTGCTCATAAGCACATACTGGGCATTCCTATTTGTCTGCTCCTACGCACATGCTGGGCATTCCTATTTGTCCTCTCATAAGCACATGCTGGGCATTCATATTTGTCTTCACATAAGCACATGCTGGGCATTCCTATTCGTCTGCTCCTAAGCACATGCTGGGCATTCCTATTCGTCTTCTCATAAGCACATGCTGGGCATTCCTATTTGTCTTCACAAAAGCACATGCTGGGCATTCCTATTTGTCTGCTTATAAGCACATACTGGGCATTCCTATTTGTCTGCTCCTACGCACATGCTGGGCATTTCTATTTGTCTTCTCATGAGCACATGCTTGGCATTCCTATTTGTCTGCTCATAAGCACATGCTGGGCATTCCTATTTGTCTTCTCATAAGCACATGCTGGGCATTCCTATTTTTCTTGTCATAAGCACATGCTGGGCATTCCTATTTGTCTTCTCAAAAGCACCTGCTGGGCATTCCTATTTGTCTGCTCATAAGCACATGCTGGGCATTCCTATTTGTCTGCTCCTAAGCACATGCTGGGAATTCCTATTTGTCTGCTCCTAAGCACATGCTGGGCATTCCTATTTGTCTGCTCATAAGCACATGCTGGGCATTCCTATTTGTCTGTTCTAAGCACATGCTGGGCATTCCTATTTGTCTGCTCATAAGCACATGCTGGGCATTCCTATTTGTCTTCTCATAAGCACATGCTGGGCATTCCTATTTGTCTGCTCCTGAGCACATGCTGGGCATTCCTATTTGTCTTCTCCTAAGCACTTGCTGGGCATTCCTATTTGTCTGCTCCTAAGCACATGCTGGGCATTCCTATTTGTCTTCTCATAAGCACATGCTGAGCATTCCTATTTGTCTTCTCATAAGCACATGCTGGGCATTCCTATTTGTCTTCACATAAGCACATGCTGGGCATTCCTATTTGTCTTCTCATAAGCACATGCTGGGCATTCCTATTTTTCTTGTCATAAGCACATGCTGGGCATTCCTATTTGTCTTCTCAAAAGCACATGCTGGGCATTCCTATTTGTCTGCTCATAAGCACATGCTGGGCATTCCTATTTGTCTGCTCCTAAGCACATGCTGGGAATTCCTATTTGTCTGCTCCTAAGCACATGCTGGGCATTCCTATTTGTCTGCTCATAAGCACATGCTGGGCATTCCTATTTGTCTGTTCTAAGCACATGCTGGGCATTCCTATTTGTCTGCTCATAAGCACATGCTGGGCATTCCTATTTGTCTTCTCATAAGCACATGCTGGGCATTCCTATTTGTCTGCTCCTAAGCACATGCTGGGCATTCCTATTTTTCTTCTCCTAAGCACTTGCTGGGCATTCCTATTTGTCTGCTCCTAAGCACATGCTGGGCATTCCTATTTGTCTTCTCCTAATCACATGCTGGGCATTCCTATTTGTCTGCTCCTGAGCACATGCTGGGCATTCCTATTTGTCTTCTCATAAGCACATGCTGGGCATTCCTATTTGTCTGCTCATAAGCACATGCTGGGCATTCCTATTTGTCTGCTCCTAAGCACATGCTGGGCATTCCTATTTTTCTTCTCATAAGCACATGCTGGGCATTCCTATTTGTCTTCTCATAAGCACATGCTGGGCATTCCTATTTATCTGCTCCTAAGCACATGCTGGGCATTCCTATTTGTCTTCTCATAAGCACATGCTGGGCATTCCTATTTGTCTTCTCATAAGCACATGCTGGGCATTCCTATTTGTCTGCTCCTAAGCACATGCTGGGCATTCCTATTTGTCTTCTCATAAGCACATGCTGGGCATTCCTATTTGTCTTCTCATAAGCACATGCTGGGCATTCCTATTTGTCTTCACATAAGCACATGCTGGGCATTCCTATTCGTCTGCCCCTAAGCACATGCTGGGCATTCCTATTCGTCTGCTCCTAAGCACATGCTGGGCATTCCTATTTGTCTGCTCCTAAGCACATGCTGGGCATTCCTATTTGTCTGCTCCTAAGCACATGCTGGGCATTTCTATTTGTCTGCTCATAAGCACATGCTGGGCATTCCTATTTGTTTGCCCTTAAGCACATGCTGGGCATTCCTATTTATCTGCTCCTAAGCACATGCTGGGCATTCCTATTTGTCTGCTCCTAAGCACATGCTGGGCATTCCTATTTATCTGCTCCTAAGCACATGCTGGGCATTCCTATTTGTCTTCTCATAAGCACATGCTGGGCATTCCTATTTGTCTGCTTCTAAGCACATGCTGGGCATTTCTATTTGTCTGCTCCTAAGCACATGCTGGGCATTCCTATTTGTCTTCTCATAAGCACATGCTGGGCATTCCTATTTGTCTGCTCCTAAGCACATGCTGGGCATTCCTATTTATCTGCTCCTAAGCACATGCTGGGCATTCCTATTTGTCTTCTCATAAGCACATGCTGGGCATTCCTATTTGTCTGCTCCTAAGCACATGCTGGGCATTCCTATTTGTCTGCTGCTAAGCACATGCTGGGCATTCCTATTCGTCTGCTCATAAGCACATGCTGGGAATTCCTATTTGTCTGCTCCTAAGCACATGCTGGGCATTCCTATTTGTCTGCTCATAAGCACATGCTGGGCATTCCTATTTGTCTGCTCCTAAGCACATGCTGGGCATTCCTATTTGTCTGCTCATAAGCACATGCTGGGCATTCCTATTTGTCTGCTCCTAAGCACATGCTGGGCATTCCTATTTGTCTTCTCATAAGCACATGCTGGGCATTCCTATTTGTCTGCTCCTAAGAACATGCTGGGCATTCCTATTTGTCTTCTCATAAGCACATGCTGGGCATTCCTATTTGTCTTCACATAAGCACATGCTGGGCATTCCTATTTGTCTGCTCCTAAGCACATGCTGGGCATTTCTATTTGTCTTCTCATAAGCACATGCTGGGCATTCCTATTTGTCTGCTCCTAATCACATGCTGGACATTCCTATTTGTCTGCTTCTAAGCACATGCTGGTCATTCCTATTTGTCTTCTCATAAGCACATGCTGGGCATTCCTATTTGTTTGCTCATAAACACATGTTGGGCATTCCTATTTGTCTGCTCCTAAGCACATGCTGGGCATTCCTATTTTTCTTCTCATAAGCACATGCTGGGCATTTCTATTTGTCTTCTCATAAGCACATGCTGGGCATTCCTATTTATCTGCTTCTAAGCACATGCTGGGCATTCCTATTTGTCTTCTCATAAGCACATGCTTGGCATTCCTATTTGTCTTCTCATAAGCACATGCTGGGCATTCCTATTTGTCTGCTCCTAAGCACATGCTGGGCATTCCTATTTGTCTTCTCATAAGCACATGCTGGGCATTCCTATTTGTCTGCTCCTAAGCACATGCTGGGCATTCCTATTCGTCTGCTCCTAAGCACATGCTGGGCATTCCTATTCGTCTGCTCCTAAGCACATGCTGGGCATTCCTATTTGTCTGCTCCTAAGCACATGCTGGGCATTCCTATTTTTCTGCTCCTAAGCACATGCTGGGCATTCCTATTTGTTTGCTCCTAAGCACATGCTGGGCATTCCTATTTATCTGCTCCTAAGCACATGCTGGGCATTCCTATTTGGCTTCTCATAAGCACATGCTGGGCATTCCTATTTGTCTTCTCATAAGCACATGCTGGGCATTCCTATTTGTCTGCTCCTAAGCACATGCTGGGCATTCCTATTCGTCTGCTCCTAAGCACATGCTGGGCATTCCTATTCGTCTGCTCCTAAGCACATGCTGGGCATTCCTATTTGTCTTCTCATAAGCACATGCTGGGCATTCCTATTTGTCTTCTCATAAGCACATGCTGGGCATTCCTATTTGTCTGCTCCTAAGCACATGCTGGGCATTCCTATTCGTCTGCTCCTAAGCACATGCTGGGCATTCCTATTCGTCTGCTCCTAAGCACATGCTGGGCATTCCTATTTGTCTGCTCATAAGCACATGCTGGGCATTCCTATTTGTCTGCTCCTAAGCACATGCTGGGCATTCCTATTCGTCTGCTCCTAAGCACATGCTGGGCATTCCTATTCGTCTGCTCCTAAGCACATGCTGGGCATTCCTATTTGTCTGCTCATAAGCACATGCTGGGCATTCCGATTTGTCTGCTCATAAGCAGCGCATGATTGGCATTCCTATTTGTCGTCTCCTAAGCACATGCTGGGCATTCCTATTTATCTGCTCCTAAGCACATGCTGGGCATTCCTTTTCGTCTGCTCATAAGCACATGCTGGGCATTCCTATTCGTCTGCTCATAAGCACATGCTGGGCATTCCTATTTGTCTTCTCATAAGCACATGCTGGGCATTCCTATTTGTCTGCTCCTAAGCACATGCTGGGCATTCCTATTCGTCTGCTCCTAAGCACATGCTGGGCATTCCTATTCGTCTGCTCCTAAGCACATGCTGGGCATTCCTATTTGTCTGCTCATAAGCACATGCTGGGCATTCCGATTTGTCTGCTCATAAGCAGCGCATGATTGGCATTCCTATTTGTTTTCTCCTAAGCACATGCTGGGCATTCCTATTTGTCTTCTCATAAGCACATGCTGGGCATTCCTATTCGTCTGCTCCTAAGCACATGCTGGGCATTCCTATTTGTCTTCTCATAAGCACATGCTGGGCATTCCTATTTGTCTACTCCTAAGCACATGCTGGGCATTCCTATTCGTCTGCTCCTAAGCACATGCTGGGCATTCCTATTCGTCTGCTCCTAAGCACATGCTGGGCATTCCTATTCGTCTGCTCCTAAGCACATGCTGGGCATTCCTATTCGTCTGCTCCTAAGCACATGCTGGGCATTCCGATTTGTCTGCTCATAAGCAGGGCATGATTGGCATTCCTATTTGTCTGCTCAACAATTAGATCATATACGTCGTCCGTGACCGTCACATTGAATACATCGATTGGCTTTGATGGATTGCGACAGTTTGGCATTTCTTCTTGATGTGCGAGAGGAGTGTCAGTAAATGGAAAGATTTTACGATGCGTCCCATCCAGTGTGTAGCAAATATTGGATGGAAGTGCAGTATTATCACCTTCATCGTTATCTAAATTATCACTTTGGATAGGAGCAGCCGGTAGACTTTGTTCATCTGACATAATGAGTCAGTAGAACCCGACTCTGATGGTACCTATTCATCAGAATGTGAACTAGAACTAACCAACGGCTCATCTTCATCATCACTTTCTGAATGTCCTTCAGTTGCTGAACCATAAAACCAACTAGACGTAATTGAGGTCATATCCATTATTATTATTTTTACTATTCATTATATATTACATATTTTGAGCAATATATATTTATAATAATAAATTTAGATTTTGTGAACTGAAAAGAAAAGAAATATAATAAGTAAATGATAATACTAAAGAAATATTTGATAAATTAGGGTGTGGCTACCGGCTGGTCACGCGGCACGAATGGAATAGTATTTTACTTCAGTGCCGCGTGACCCGCCGTTAGTCACGGATAAAATATAGATACAAACAATTTAGTGTCACCCAATATTATCATATATGACCAATAAATAATATCTATATTATTGATAGCATTGTGCTAATCACAAATTTAATACATTGTGGTAGCCAACGTGTTAAGTGAATGAAATGGTACCGAATACTTAAACAACAAAGACCCTAAAATTCGACAGGGTTAGTTCGATAAAAGATGTAAGTTGAGGTTGAAGGGCGGGTAAAAGAAAAGAGGATATGGCTAAAGATTTAGTTTCACAACTCTTTTTCTTCAAGTCATATTTTAAAGTAATATTTATCGAATATATTTGTAAACATATTTACTCTACTACTTTTAAGGACATTTTAGTCAAGTCATTCCAAGTCTATGTTATTTTATAGGAAAGGGAATTATGTGCCATCGCAATCTTAAATCTTTTGTTTACTAGTTTGAATCCGTTAGTTCTAGCTGCCGCTCGGTTATCTAGTTCAAATAGCGATTTATAATTTATATTAGTGAACCCTTTTAGTATTTTAAAGACTTCATTAAGTTGAGTACGCAGAAACCGACTTTCCAGGGAAAGTAAATTGAGATGCCTCAGTCTTTCTTCGTATGATCGATTTCCAAATACTGGATTTAATTTGGTCACTCGACGCTGTACGCGTTCTAATAATACAATGGCCTTTTGAATGTATGGACACCGTTTACTCTAAATGAGGTCCTATAAGGGCTCTTTTAAAAGAAGGATAATATCTTTCGAATTAAATGCAAAATGTGTAAATATGTATTATAAATACCGTATTCGCCTTTTGTGACACAATAATGTATTGTTTCGAAAGATTTAGATCATTCAAGATTAAGACCTCAAAATCCTTTCTCAAATGACTGTGTTTAAAATGTGACGACCTTTTGTTATCTCTTCGAGGATTATCATCACCTTACACTTATTTACGTTGAATTGCATCTGCCATTTTTCCGACCATTTAACTACTTTATCCAAGTTTCTAAGCAAGTTATCAGTTACTATGATATTTTGCACTAGTACTTAGTTTTGCCTCATTGGCAAATTTTGAAATTTTAGCCAATAAATTCGTGTCAATGTCGTTTATATATATATATATATATATATATATATATATATATATATATATATATAAAAGCAATTTTTCAAGAAGAGATCTGTGGAGAACTCAGTCGGTGAACGATACCCATGACCAACTATTTCCATTGTCTTGTATTTTAGGGAATTTATTATTATCTTCAATAAAAAAATGTTGATTTAATGATTTCCCCCACTGGATCCGTATCGTCAATAAGGATACCCTCGGCAACCTGAAGGTGCCCGATGTGCTCTCTAATTGCCTTACGATTATTTACATATCGATAAAAGTGATCTCGTGCTTTGCCATCGACGTTAGTTCTATTTCACAGTTCATTTTATTTGTTTTTATTATGCGTTTGACCATAATAAAGGTGTTGCTTTCGATTCTAAGCACTTTTGCTGATTTTCGAAATTGTATACAATCGGTTGCGTCCCCTTATTCATCTTTAACCTTATTACATAATTATGGCATCTGGTTATATCTATCAGAGCCTCTAGCCTTTTAGAGCACTATTTCCTTATCTGCATCAGCTAATAATAAACTGTGAAAATCACAATATATTACTAGGACGTTTTGAACCTTTAAAATTTCATCCCAATTCAAAAGTTCTAACCATCTACCGCCGCAGCCAAATGTTTTTGGACACCTCGCAGATTTTAGAAAATTAGATAAGTGAAAGGTCATCAAAATATTATTTCTCTATCAATATGAATTTACGAGTAAAAGAGAAAGAGGATGAATAAATAACAATAAGTTATATTTTTCCTTTGTGAAAATTAAAGGAACACCAAAATGGTACATGAAACTCAATAGCATGTCAAGAGTCCTAGGGTAGTAAGGAGAGCATTTATTGTTTGAAACATGCTCTCTAAGAGAATGCATTACCTGAGGGGGACTGTTGGCCCATTCTTCGTTGATGAATGCTTTCACTTGCTCATTGGAGGCTGGGTGACGACGTCTTACAGACTCTTTTAGGTCCTGCCGGAGATTTTCCAGTGGATTCATATCCAGACACTGAGGTGGACAGTCTATAACCGTGATATTGTTTTCCCGTAACCACTGTATGGTGGACGCAGGCTTGTGACATGCCCTAATGAACATTCATATCCCGGATATTTCCGGAAAGGTATCGATCTGAGGGCAGCATGTTATCTATCAGGACAGCTGGGTACTTCCTTGAATTTATCGTCCCATCCTAAAAAAATTTAATGAACCAGACATGAAAATATTTTATGTCATCAGGAATAATATTGGCTCAATAAGTGTGCAATTAAATATAAATCTATCTATTACATACGTTATGTTGATGACACATTTGTCTTAATGAAATCAAGACAACAAGCGGAACAATTCTTGAAATACTTGAACTAGACATAAAAATATATATTATACAATGGAGATTGAGAAAAATAGTAGATTTAAATTTTTAGATATATATATATTAAAATTTCAGTAACAGAGTTTGAAACTTTAGTTTATAGGAAGCCTATATTTACAGGTTTAGGCACAAGCTTCTTTAGTTTCTTGCAAGAAAAGCTTAACTCATCTTCAATAAAAACTCTTATTTATCGAGCCTACAATATATACTGTTCATAATGGCTACAATATCTCATTAGTGGAAAAAAATTAAAAAGTTTCCTAATGTTTTCTGTAAAAAAATCAAACAGAAAATACTGTAGAGAAATTATCCATGTTCTTTAGTCTCCCATACTTTGGTAAATGAAATTAAGAAGACTAAATAAATTCTATCCATATCTCGACCCAAAATTCATATTAAAAAATTGGGATAATACTGGACCCTATTTCAACTATAAGGACCGAATTCCATTCCCTTGCCGCTCCTCTGTAATTTATAAATATAGTTGTGAATCTCAAGATTCATCTTATATTAGTTGGACCATTAGGTCAATCAATTGTTGCATCAAGCAGCATCTGGGAAGGTCGACCCTCACCAAGCTGATTCTAAACAAACCAGACCCTTCGCCGAGCGAAATCACATCAAAATTCACAAGTCTGGATAACTTTCAAATACTTAGTCATGGCCCCCATCCCAACGAACTATGAATATTAGAATCACTTTTCATTCTAAAACTCAAACCTAATTTAAATATAAATCAAACTGCATCCAATCTTTATATTGTATCATGGATTATTGAAAATATTATTCTTGTATTAAGCAGCTTATCCTAAATTGTACTATTTAATTTTAGTATTTTATGAAAACTAGAAATTTTTTACCTTTCACTATCTTAGTTTCGTATTGTTAATGATAAGTATAGGACCCCAAAACGTTCAAACCCAGACAAATAAAGATGCTTTTATCAATAGCGTGCTTGGTTTTCACCTTCATATTGAAACTCCGAGTTGGAAGAAGCTCAACAGTTCATGATATATATATATATATATATATATATATATACATACCCACTTCTGCTGACCACACTTAAGATTTGGGGTGGGTATATAATGTAGATGTTGTGTGTGTGAAACAATACAGATAGAATTTATTCATTTCATGTCTTATAGAATATTGGGATTAATAATGAGTTGGGCAAAATGGATATGATAAAGAAACTGAAATAGATATACATATGTATATTGATTTATTATAGATCGAAAGCATGGATTTTTTTCATTTAAAAACAGTTTTCACGAATGAAATATAGCTCTAATTAAAAATAATACCGTCATTTTTGACGCCACGGATACACTAGTATTATATTAATCAGAAAATAGGATGTATTATATGAGGACATTTCAATAGCATCGCCAATTTAGATATTTTATAAAATCTTATAAGGAAGCTATTCATGCATGCTCCATGCATGTTCCAAGCTGCTCCATGCATGTATTAGAGACATGCATGCAAACCTACACCAACATATCCCTATACATACACAAGGAATAAGAAAAATTCCAGGTCTCAGAAAACCTTTGGCTGCAGCTGTATGGCGAATATCAAAATTAGAAGGTTTAAAGTTCGGTCTGAGACGAGAGCTCTAGGGATATATAGATTGAATTGGTTCATATTATGATTGCTGTTACAAACAGCTTCATTATAGTTTATACTTTGAACTAATTTCTCTCTATTTGTTAATAATTAAGCTTATTATAATCACGGTCTAAAGTGATTCAGAAAGAACAATATCGTACTCTTCTGTTTGCCTTGGTAGCCTATAAACAATGGCAAAACTTTTGAACCTATTAATATTTATAATAAACTCGACAGATAAAATATACCATGAGTCCAAGGATGTTTCCTGACTGAACGAGATACTACAGAAAATAGCCCCCCACCTGTCTAGCGATGAACCTTTACTGGACTAAATTGTACAATACATACCATCTCATCTTCCTCGGTGAGGAACCTAGACTAGAGCAGATGCTACAGTACATACCGTTTAAAATCCCTGGAGCTTAAACCTAACTGGAGGAGATGCTACATAGAGAACAGGGTTTCATCTGCCGGGTATGAACCATTACTAAGCGATATGCTACAGCACATAGCGCACTATTTTTCGGGAGACGAACCATGACTGTAGTTGATGCTACATCAAATCACACCCAAAATACTCAAGGAACAGACCAAAGAAACTATGGAAAGAAACCGCGACGTTGACAAATCACAAGCCAAGAGCATTTTATAGACATGAAAATAATTGTAGGAAATTAGTGAGTGGATCGGGCCCTTCAAGAACTTGGGTGGGGTTTTTTAGTGACGATCTAGAACAGGTGGTGAGGGTATTAAATAAACATTTAAAACAACAATAAATGAAATTAGTTTTTATATTAAAAAAATAAAAATTACGAAAGTGCAGAGTCAAAAAAATATACCTCATCCTCCTTAAATAAATAGGAAGCGAACTGTTAAAATTCAACAGCACAATTTCCTTAAAGGTTATTAGTTTCTAAGGATTTCAAAGAATAAATATGGCACCAATTTTTAAGAGAAGGAATAAACACTGATCCTGAAAGTTATCGTTCCATCCTTCTTATTTTGGTTGAATATAAACTCTTGAAGTCCAACTTTTAGATATAGGATTGTAGAGTATCTGGAGCTAAATAACTTAATAAAGAAAAAACAACAAGCCTTTCGACGCGAATGATCATGCTTAACTAATTTACTTGATTTTTTCCCCGAAATGGTTTTAACGTTTGACTGGAATAAAGCTGGAAATGTCGTTTATCTCAATTTCATAAAGGCGCTTGACACCGTTCCACATAAAAGATTCTTAATAAAACCCAAATCGCACGGAATAAAGGCAACATGGTGAAATGAAGCGAATTCCTATTCCATCCCCTCTGTTCCTTTACCATTCTAATCCTTTCCGCACATTTTTAAGCTAGACTCGATTCGATTTCAGAACCTTCGCTGGTTCTTAATTTCGTAATGATGACTGAACGAAATGCTAAAGCCCATATAGCTTGATCTGCCCGGGATCGAAACCTGGATGGAGACGATGTTACGGAGTACAGTGTCCTATTTGCATGGGAACGAACCCTCATACACGTGGTGCTATGTACATCACAGCGCCCCTATTGCATTGCGAGAAAGCTTGATTGGACGTAATATAACAACACATAGCACTTCATCTGCTTAGGGGATGATCTCAGACTAGGCGATTGATTTATTGATTTAAGGTGATGTGACTACATGGTCTTTGGCAGCAGTTTTAGAAAACATATACATAAATAACTACATATATACATATCGGCTACGTAGTAATTGACACATTTAAGATTAAGTCATAAAATGTTGCGAGGTAGGCTACATGGAGAAGCTAGTTAAAAAAAATAAAATTAAAATTATTTAAAAAAACTCATACATATATATATTAGATATATATCAGCTACATGGCTATTGCCATCAGTTTTGATTTTAAAACTAAATAACTAAAAAAATAAAATATAACCATTTTAAAAAAACAACGTTTTTCAAGAATGCCGCTTCTCGAATAAATAAAAATAAACCGCCGCCAACGTAGAGATCAGTTCCGAGTATTGAGGCAAGCGAAGGGCAACCGACTCTTTCTGGCTCTTCATGGAAGTGTAGACAACGCAGCTCTCCAAGGCTTGTGGCTTCAGTCACTAAGTGTTGAACTGTAGGGGGAACCAAACAGTCTTCACTGAATGGGACAGGGTAACCCTCCATTAGGTGTACATGTCTTAATCTTGAGTGGCTTATTCGTAGGCGCACGAGCGCGCTTTGCCATGTATCGTCGGTGCTCTGTGGGATGTTACGCATTGTGTTAGGGCTGGGTGTATCCCAATATTGCTGCCCAGCAGTTTTAGGATACATATCTGGTGATCTCTTGTCGAAGGTCACAAGCTAGCACAGGATTGCACTCGTGACAGGTTGTCTTGATGTTGTCTTCGCCAGGACATCAGCTCTCTCATTGCCAGAAATAGCCACATTGAGGTCGGCTCCCCAGCAAAATTTGACATTTCTTTCACGTTTTTCTAGAAGAAAAAGCCACTCATTTATTGTTTTGACCAAAAGGTGGGAAGGATTAAAATCGTTCAGTGCTTAGAGAGCACTACAAGAGTCACTAAAGATAGTAAAAGAAGGGTTGGGCTGAGTAAAAATTGAAATTAAGATTACGTTACGTTTAGCTATAAAAATAGATGAGACGGGAGGCAGAGTACTTTTCCGATTAAAGAAAGCAAAAACAACAACAGATCAATTACACCCTTCCTCACCTTTCGAGCCGTCTGTGAAAATCGGCATGGAGTACTCATGCAATGAAGAATAGGATGGAAATTGATTTTGTTCAACTTGGGAAGGGTCCGGTTCCTTATCATTTGGTATGCCATTACAAAAGGTCACTTCTGGAAGGAGCAAAGACGAACTCGTATTATTTAGGCAGATTTGCACATCAGGGGTTGATTATGTCTCAAGTAGGGAGTTGACTCTAATTCCGAAGGCTTCGTCAGACTTGGTCGGGGGAAATAAGATTGGAACCGAGCGTCTCTACTCTGATCTAAATCTGAAAACAAATTAGAAGGGGTAGAATAACAGTGCCAAAATATTTCCCTTAATTATTAATGTATAGCTACATATATGAATACAAATGTACAAAGAAAATTGCAATTAACTTGTATGTATTCGAAATTTTCATCTAACAGTTTAAGTGCTGCCGCAAAGCTTTATATAAGCTTTAATGGAGCCCGCGGCTTAAAATCATCGCCCATTCCTGGTCTAGAGGTATGATGTCAGCATCTAGTGCCAAGCTTAGAATGTAAGATGATCTAAATGCTCCTGTTTCCAGTCGAACGCCACCATGGTGTATTGAATCCAATATCCCGAGTGAAGTAGATGTGGCAGAAGAGTAATACACTCATATTCTAACTTGTAAAGTATTAGAACTTTGTAAAGCCGGATGAGTGTCTGATGGTCAGTTGCCCAGGTAGTGTGTGCAAGTATTTTTAATAGATATATGGCTTAGAGGCAATTTACCTTGACAGATTATTCTTTGCATGGGATTCCTTTTACGTAAAGGAACAAATATGTATAGGTCTAGGAGAACTTTGTGGCATCTTCAAAAAATGAACTGCAACAGTCTCTGTGGATGAAAATCGGAATTTCCTGTGAGTAGCCATCTCGCATATTCTGTTACTGGCAAATTAAAGCTTTCTGGCTGCCAATGGCAGCCTCGCAGCAACAAAATATATAGACAAATCATTTACGTACGTCATCCGGTAGTACATTTAGAATGTTATTTATGGATATAGCATAGGGGTCATACTCAAGACACTGCTTTGAGGGATGCCGTCTGGGAGGGAGTATTTTGACGATAGCGTAGTTCGAACCTGAATCCTTAGAGATTTTTTGGTCAAAATGTTTAAATGAAAGTAGCTAAACGGCTTCTAAGACGAAGGTCATGTTGTATTTTATGCCTTTCCAAGATCAAAAAATATGGTTGCATGATACTGGTTGAAGGTGAGTGACTTGCAGATTGAGGATTCAACAAAAAGAAGAGTTTCTGTTGTGGAGTGACACTTCCAGAATCCGCATTGAAAGGGACTGAAGAACATTTCTTGCTCAAAGATCCATATTAGACGAACATTTATCATTTTTCAAACAGTTTACAGATACATGATGTCATAGATATCGGATAAAAGTTCCTCAGTAGTGAATTGCCCTTACTTGGCTTAGGGATTGGGATGATCACAGCATCCCGCCAGCTACTAGGAAATATATCCTCATTCCAGATTTTTTTAGAAAGTGGCAGCAGAAAATCAAATCCAGTCAGATAAATGACGTAGCAATGTGTATGGCACATCGTCTATTCCTCGAGAGGTATCATTGCAGGGCTTTAAGGCATCCCGGATTTCACGTAAACTGAAAGGTACATTATAAGGCTCTCTCAAATTGGAAGAAAATTCATTGTTTTTCTTTACCATTTTTATTTTTGACACTTGGGAGGTGTTAGTACCTCGAGAGACTGATTCAAAGTAAGAGCCAAATTCTTCTGCTACATCACACGGGTCAGCGATGCACTTAATTTCCATTAAGCTTTCGTATTAGCGTGGAAAATTGTACATATTTCCCTTTCATTTTTTTATTCTTTACCAGACTTTCGATATTGGTGTAGATGAAAAGATTGTATTTGGTAAGATTCTCGCGAGCATCGTCGAGCCATCTTCATAGTCCATCGATAACTTTTAGATTTTCAGAATTTGGCTGAGATCAAAATCGCCTTTCGGCAAGGCGAGATACTCGTCTGGTATTCGCACGATCACGGTTCCTCCATGGAACTGGTCAATGAGGGAGTGTCTCAGACGTGAAAAGAATACTTACTGAGGCTACGCTCTGAGCTTTTATTTCCTTTGGAAGACGACGAATTTATATTCTTGCTGATTGGTTCTTGTATGGGCACCGTTGCGGGTTTATGTGAAGCCGTGATCGGAATTCGCACGCAGGGTCCGGCGGGAAATTTCTTCACGGTAGATTTATTTTTCACAGGTTCTAGATGGAAAGACATCTAGGTTGAGGTCTCTTTTTTAATAATCTCCGGTTTCTTAAGTTGATTTATTTTATCTAATTCCGAACATATTTCTGTTTCCATCGCAAGATGGGAGCCAGTAGCACGGGGTAAGTGATAATTTTGTTGGCTTTGATGCTATCGTTTTTCTTCTTAATTGGTTTATGATCACAAGCTTACAACTGTCGTTTCTTTCTGGATGAGACCTTTAGTGGGAAATCTGCACATAATTTAGAGATTAGAAAGGAGCCCCTGTTCTCTTTTTGACGTTCCCATAGGGGCTCCTTTTTAAATCCTCTCTTGGAGAAAAGTGTGGGCTGCATATAGCTCAGACCCCACTTCCATTTACTTAGAAGAATGTCTGGGTTCTACTTCAGATGGCTGAGAGTGTGGTAGTTTGAGGTTTTTTGCCTCAACTTACCTGTGCCTAATCTAATACCCACCTTTTATTTCAGGTTCCGTGGAAGAAAGAAGGACAAACTGCCTGGAAGCAGTGTCGGGTCCACGTCTTTTCCCGGAACTGATCCTTACCCTCCCACAGGTCTCGAATAAGAATTTAGGTGACAAAAAAGTAATTGTGGGACATTGGTGTAAATTAAAAACAAAAAAAAACAAAAATTTGTTTCTGAGTGCACGAAAACAAGCGGAGCTAGACAGAAAGCCAGGTGTGTATAGGCATGAATGATAAATGCGTGTGTGGGTTGTGTGTATGTATATGAGGGAGAGGGAATATGAAACATCATCAAGGAGTGACCAGGGGGTAATTTCTCAACCCCCCTTATTCTAGCTCCTAAAGTACCGCTGGCTGCTCTCATTTCGGAGTGAGGAAGAAGTTGTGGAGGGTAGAGCCAGGAGACGCGTGTGTGGCACGATTTGGGAATCACAGCCATCCTTTCCTATAGTCCATCGTTAGCGAGAACGAGGACGAGACGCATCTAGCCAGGCGCCAGCTCCCTCCCCCCCTCCACTCTCAAGGAGATCGAGAGGACTCACCCTAAAGGCGCAAAAAAGAGACCGACCCAGGACAAATTAGTGGCAGCAGAGAAGAGTCGGTTCGTAGTTGTGATTGTGCCAAAAGCGGAATTGAGTGGGATTTATTTATCTTCTACGCGTTAATATTTTTACTTCCGTCGGTATTTTCTGTGTTTCTCTTTGTTATTTTGTATATAATTTTATATGCGATTGTATTGGGTGGTGGGTATAATAAATATATTTTAATTAAAAAATAACAAATAAATATCTGCGTTTCCATGAGCCTCCTTCCGATCTAACGGGCGTCTCAGGAGCGAGTGAGCAGACCCTTGTGGCGGGTGGTTTCCGGGACCATCCGCTACAAAGGGACAGACTAGTATTATGAAAAGTTAGCGTGTAGAACTTGTTATATATTTTTTAAGTTTCTGTATCGCTTCTGGGAGAATATGAATTTATCACAGTTCTTAGATTATTTGATTGCTCTTCTGACATATTTTTTGGATGTATCAATGCATAAGGTTTTACCCTAGTTCCTCTTCCTTGTCTAAATAAAATTTATCTCCTTGCACTCCTAAAACTCACTTAGGAATTGTGTATTGACCAAATGAATGACGTCTTGTTTCAATCAGTATTTAGTACAAAGTCATTCCCGGCCACACCGTGAATGATTACTGTAGTTTTTTCTTGAATGGCTAAAATCATTTTATTCTTAGGGTTAGAAGGTCAAACTTCATGTAGTCAGGCAAAGTAGAACCAAAGATGGTAAAGAGAATCGTATTCTTTCTTCGGAGGTTAGCGACACTATACACTGCCTTTGGAGACATGCTAAGGTTCTCCTTCTTTGTAAACTCATACATGTCTTGATTGTAGTGTATCCTTTAGAGTAGTTAAATATATTATGAAGCTTTATGGAGTCATCATGACATCTGTAGGAAAGGGGAGATGGAGGAGCATCCAGCCTTGCGTCATACCTTTAGCTCGCACTAAGATACCAATTCCATATTTTTTTACGTACCCCTATTGGATTTTCCAATCTCTTTTTCTAGGAATTCTATAGCACGGAAGAAATTTCTCATGACTATTTATATGATAAGCTACAAACTATTTGGTGGTAGGCACTAATCATTTCCTCTGTCTAAACATTACTAGAGCAGAGAAGTTCTGCTCGTAAGTGAGATTCTCCAAAAGAAATGGAATCAGCATTTTCATGGGCTGATGTTGCAGCATCGCTGGAATTAAAGGTTACATGGCACCTACTTAATTCACTATCTTCGTCATATATAAGACGTATGCGGACGATAGTTCCATATACTTTTAGTTTTGAGTGTGAGGCATGATAAGATATAGATTTCAATACGTTAGAAAGAAGTGCATCTTTCTTTGTTGCCAATGATCGGGCTCCATCATCGTTCTCAGCTTGTTTAAGTCTTCTCGCCTTTCTCAGGCCAGATAATGTCGTCTCGAGGGTCTGGTTGGCTTTCCCACGAAGACCAGTTGTTTGTTTGAATTTTACCTTATAAGGCCAGTTGTATTATTAATGACCATAGGAACCAATAGTATACAACCTACTGAGATAACGCGGGGAAAGGAATCGGTCGCTGCGGTGGGGTACCTCGGCCCCCACGGAGCTACACGTTTTTAAAAGCAACCCCCATGGATAGAAAGCTTGTCCACAACAAAACAAAGACGACCCCCCCTCAGCGCCACTCAGCCCAGACACCCATTTAACCAACACAGGACGACATAGGGGGGTCCCTCTGGCGAGCGGTGGTATTGACCCTTACTGAAACCTTATAACAAGAGGGCCGACTATGGCCATAAGGCTCCTCCAACTTTGCTCACCAGATCGAAGGGGCCAACAAGTCCCCCACCACCACATCAAGGGGCTCTCAGTGGGAAGGGGGTTCAGAATAGGCGAGATGCTACATAGAACACTTAATACACTTAATACAATGAGATGCTGCGCCAAAAAACACCAAACATATACGTGGATGAGCGCTAACTGGACCGAGTAGCGTCTTTTCTCTAAATGGATGAACTTTTTTTAGAAGAGACGCTACAGCAAATAGTGTCCTTTCTGCACGGTGAGGACACCCAACTCGACGAGACATTACAGCGCATAGCGTTACATCATCAAGGTCCTAGGATAAAGCATCACTAGAACGGATTCTACAGAACATAATATAAACTTGCCTGTGCTGAGTGACGCTGAGTGGATGGGATACTACTCCACACAGCATCACATCTGCCCATGGGTGAACCCTGAGATGATACACCATTTAGCCCCATATCAGCACAGAGGTTAGCCCTGAGATGACACATCATTTAGTCCCATATGAGCAGGGGGGTGAACCCTGAGATGATACATCATTTGAACCCCATTGTCATAGTGATGATACCTGATTATACAAGAATCGAGAGCAAATTTCCTCCCGCCACCTGGAGATAAACTCTGCCTGGCAGAATTTGTACACTACATAGCGCCACATTGCCGACCGCACCTGATGCTACAACACATAGTGTCGTATCAATGTGGATGGTCAATGGTTTTAGGCGCAAAATGGTGAATTCTTTTTGAGGCGTTTACTCCTGCCGATCCTAATTTACAAGGTAAACAAATTATTTATTATTATAATTACCTAAATAACTTATTTGCAAATTTAAAGAATGAAATACGCTTTAAAAATGAAAGAACAGGGGGCGATGGGTAATTTGCCGCCGTAGATTTATTTGAATTCCGCGCATGTGTGTTGTCCGGCGTCTGTTCTCTCTTCTCCATATCATAGTAGACTCAGTTGTGCAGCATTTCTGAAGAAAAAATACCATGACTGAATTTATCCTCTAAAAACAATATAAATTGTAAGCTGTCTGCTTGGTATTAAAGATGAGAGTTCCAATGCGAAGATGTCCGAGTGCTTGGGTGTCGGTCTGAGGACGGTGCAGAGGGTCAGGAAAGCTTGGATGAATCAGGCTGTGATTACGAGGGTACAGCAATTCTGAATCTCCATTTTTCAGCGTTCAGCTACAAAAGGAATCGTCGAATTTGACTTGGAGATCCGGATCATCTTTTACAGTAATCTCAGCAAAACAATAAGGCTCATAGCCAAAGAATAAGAGTGAGAGAGTCTCTCATCAGGCAGTTAGTCCATGAGGATATCTCAGATACTTCTCAGAAAAGATGAGAAAGGGCCAGCACAAGATGAAGGACGAGTGAAAGGAAAGTGTTGCGTAGCTTGCGAACAAAAAGGAGCATCTCCCTAAGCTTATCAAGCTTCTCACATGAGAAGAAATTGTGCCAGGACCAGGTGGTGAACTCTCCGTTAGCTTGCTGTGTCCCCCAAAGCTGAACCGAGAACCGTGGTATACAAGTTCCCATTGCACATTATGGTGGTTAGGGTGGTGAGTAGCGAGAGCCAAATTATACCCTAGTTTATCTACTCGTAGTCATTCATACCCTTCATACTCAATACGGAAGGCTAAATCAAGTGCATGGATGAGTTGGTATTGCCATGGATGCAGAAGATGGCCGCTGGAAGACCGTACGTGTGGCAGCGGGACTTTTTACCGAGTCTTGGCTTTCAGAAAATTTCTTGGCCACATCACTCCCAAAATATGGCCTCCCAACTCTCCAAACTGCAAGCCAGTTGACTAATGTGTGCAGGGTGTGGTTGAAAGAAAGATCAACACGTCTCAGTGGACCATTAAGGTGGAGCTTAGGTCCTGGAAGCCTGTATCAGGCTTCGACGCCACTGTCATTGAAGCCGATGGCGATTTAATTCAATAAAATGAATAGGAAACTCCTTCTAGCCTTTAACCTGTACCTTTTGTAAATATATCTGAATAAATGAATTCCCTTTTATTTTATTTTATATTCAAATAAAATACCACCACCCCCATCTATATTATATGTTTTAGTAATACTTCGTGGAGATTTTTTTTAGTGGCTTTTTTGAGCTACGAAGAGCGTAGGTATATAAATAATAATTTCGAAAATGACATTTTTAGCGTAATAATTTTGAACTTTTTCATTAAGTTTTGTCTCGTATTACCTATATATATTTTATTGGGTTCACATCAGCGACTGACTTGGCTAAGGAATTCTTGGGATGATGCTCTAGTCCTCTTATTCATTTCTTTCCTTTTTGAAGCATGACAGGGAGACACATCTTCAATAAATAAACAAAATTCTTTTTCAAACTTATCATTGATATTGACAAACTATTAAACAAACCTTCACCTTCCATGATTTAGAATTGCTCCCAAGAATTGCTCTCGGGTATTTGAGGGAGATATCTTCAATCACATTTTAATTCAATGTCTGAAAATTGAACTGGACCACTTATTCTGATTTATAACCTTACGACTTTCAAAACATTCAATAATTCCAGGACTAACCTTGGGAGGGCCAACACAAAACGACATAAGGGTTTCAAATTTCGTTAGAATCGGCCGAATAGTTATGAAGTTATTGCTAAATAATTCCACGGCTAACTTGGGAGGACTGTGGCAATTACATCATTCGAAAGAGAATGCAAAACAACAAAATGGGTTTCAAATTTCGTTATAATCGACAGAATAGTTATGATGTTATTGTCAAAACAAAATAATTCCCTGGTTAACCTTGAGAGCATCTTGTCAATTTTATCATTCAAAAGAGAATATAAAACAACACAAGGGTTTTAAACTTCGTTTGAATCGGTAGAATAGTTACAATGTGAATACCAAAACAAAAACAAAAGGCAAAACGGGCACCGACCGACCGACCGACCGACCAACCGACATAAAATATCCTGTGCCAAAATTACAATTTCTTTTTCATTTCTTTAGCAGAGTATTTCTTCTTCTTAATAGTGGTCATAGTTAAGAGCTGCTGCTTCCTGGCTTCACGCCTTTATATTAGCCAAGAAAGTGCAGGTAATTTAGTGTTGTTCTTAGACTGATTTGTAAGATTTTTGCAACTTTAGAAGCTTTAAATCGAGGGTTGTTCTCATTGGATCTTTCAAGAGGACCAGAAAGACCAGGGTGCAATTACTCCGGTGATGTCTTCCCCTTATTTTTAAATTGAACTGTACTTATGTTAATGGAAGAAAGGAGAATTCCAAGATTCTTATCAGTTTGTCTTTGGACGTTTCACCCTTAAATTGACCAACAATCTTTCTTTAAAAATCTAAAATTTCTGGGCGTCAAAATAATGACAAAATTTGGAATAAACCATTTATTTTATTTTTTAATGTGGATGTTTATTCACTTGTGAATTAAGGCGGTTTCCGACTTGTTATTTTTAGTGGCGTGGTCGTGACTCTCTAAGTTACTATGTCGGTCCGTCGGCACGTCGTTCGGTTGGTAGCCATTTTACTTTTCAATGAGTTTTTGAAATTTATGAAGGTCGTAAAGTAAGATGATATCTATGTTAATTAATGAAACGTTTGTTAATAAAAAAAAATTCGAAATTGTTAAAATAATTAAGATCACGTGGGTGAGGGCTGTTGCCTTTGTTATTTATTTCTTCAAATTTTGTTCTTTCATTTTCTTAAATGGATGATGTTCTCCTTGCTAGACAAAGCTCTCTAACTTTTCTCTATAAAATAAATTAATGATTCGTCTTTGATAAAATGCGTTAAATTAACAAGAGGCAAATACAAATATGAAACGATAAAAAATGATTGAAGAAGCTAAATAAAGAAACAAATGAAAAATTCAAATTAACTGAAGTAAAATTCTCCGTTATTTGATAGATTACTATTGTTTAATCATGATTTACCAATTAAAATATTAAACATAAACAAGGAAGTCGTTTATTGGATAAAACACCGATGTCTGAGAGAAGAAGAAATCTGGAAAGCAACACCGAGGAGGGCTGGAAAGTTGCTTTGCTCCCGGGACTTAGGAGAACCCTGTATGAAGTTGCTTTCCTCCTGGGACTTAGGAGAAACCAGTATAAAGTTGCTTTCATCCAGGGATTTAGGAGAACTCTGTTTACAATTGCTTTCCTTCTGGGACTTAGGAGAACCCTGTTTAAAGTTGCTTTCCACCTGAGACTTAGGAGAACCCTGTATAAAGTTGCTTACCTCCTGGGACTTAGGAAAACCCTGTATAAAGTTGATTTCCTCCTGGAACTTAGGAGAACCCTGTATAAAGTTGCTTTCCTCCCGGGACTTAGGAGAACTCTGTTTAAAATTGCTTTCCTCCTGGGACCTAGGAGAACCCTGTATAAAGTTGCTTCTCCCTGGGACCTAGGAGAACCCTTTTTAAAGTTGCTTTCCTCCTCGGACTTAGGAGAACCCTGTATAAAGTTGCTTTCCTCCTAGGACTTAGGATAACCCTGTATAAAGTTGCTTCCCTCCTGGGACTTAGGAGAATTCTGTTTAAAATGGCTTTCCTCCTGGGACCTAGGAGAACACGGTATAAAGTTGCTTGCCCCTGGGACATAGGAGAACCCTTTTTAAAGTTGCTTTCCTCCTGGGACTTAGGAGAACTCTATATAAAGTTGGTTTCCTCATGGGACTTAGGAGAACCCTTTTTAAAGTTGCTTTCCTCCTGGGACTTAGTAGAACCCTGTATGAAGTTGCTTTCCTCCTGGGACTTAGGAGAACCCTGTATAAAGGTGCTTCCCTCCTGGGAATTAGGAGAACCCTTTTTAAAGTTGCTTTCCTCCTGGGACTTAGGAGAACCCTGTATAAAGTTGCTTTTCTCCCGGGACTTAGGAGAACCTCTTTGGACTTAGGAGAACCCTGTATAAAGTTGCTTTCCTCCTGGGATTTGTAGAACTCTGTTTAAAATTGCTTTCCTCCTGGGACCTAGGAGAACCCTGTATAAAGTTGCTTCCCCCTGGGACTTAGGAGAACCTTTTTTAAAGTTGCTTTCCTCCTGGGACTTAGAAGAACCCTGTATAAAGTTGATTTCCTCCCGGGAATTAGGAGAACCCTGTATGAAGTTGCTTTCCTCCTGGGACTTAGGAGAACCCTGTATAAAGTTGCTTTCCTCCTTGGACTTAGGAGAACCCTGTATAAAGTGGCTTCCCTCCCGGGACTTAGGAGAACCGTGTATAAAGTTGCTTCCCCCTGGGACTTAGGAGAACCCTGTATAAAGTTGCTTTCCTCCCGCGACTTAGGAGAACCCTGTACAAAGTTGCTTCGCTCCTGGGACTCAGGAGAACCCTGTATAAAGTTGCTTTTCCCCGGGCCTTAGGAGAAGCCTGTATAAAGTTGATTTCCTCCTGGGACCTAGGAAAACCCTGTATAAAGTTGCTTTCCCCCTGGGACTTAGTAGAACTCTGTTTACAATTGCTTTCCTCCTTGGACCTAGGATAACCATGTATACAGTTGCTTTCCCCTGGGAGTGAGGAGAACCCTTTTTAAAGTTGCTTTCCTCCTGGGACTTAGGAGAACCCTGTATAAAGTTGCTTCCCTCCTGGAACTTAGGAGAACCCTGTATAAAGTTGCTTTCCTCCTGGGACTTAGGAGAACCCTGTATAAAGTTGCTTCCCTCCTGGGACTTAGGAGAACCCTGTATATAGTTGCCTTCCCCTGGGACTTAGGAGAACCCTGTATAAAGTTGCTTCCCTCCTGGGACTTAGGAGAACCCTGCATAAAGTTGCTTTCCTCCTGGGACTTACGAGAACTCTGTTCAAAATTGCTTTCCTCCTGGGACCTAGGAGAACCCTGTATAAAGTTGCTTCCTCCTAAGACTTAGGAGACCCCTTTTTAAAGTTGCTTTCCTCCTGGGACTTAGAAGAACCCTTTTTAAAGTTGCTTCTCTCCTGGGACTTAGGAGAACCCTGTATAAAGTTGCTTTCCTCCTGGGACTTAGGAGAACCCTGTATAAAGTTGCTTCTCTCCTGGGACCGCTTCTCAAAATTTGTTTGTGGAGTTTTCTCCTTAATGACACCCGGATTTCAGCGAGGTAAAGCAAGTCCGGGTGTGGCAAGGCGCCGAAAGGAGCCACATTTTCGGTTGTCTTCACAATGGCTGTAACACACTGCAGGTGCTCTTGTAAGTGTGCCAAGTTAAAAATTAGGTCTACAAAGGAAAATTAAAACTACCGTCAATGAATGACTATCATTTATTACCCCGTAATAATTACAAAGTGAACGATTTTTAATTGCAAAATAAGTCGAAGGTAAGAACAACCCATGTTTAATTGGTCAAAGGGTGTGTCAACCCATGTTTAATTCGTCTAAGCTAAGGTCAACCATGTTTAATTGGTCAAAGGGTTTGTCAACCCATGTTTAAGTCGTCTATGAGTGGGTCAAACAATGTCAAATTCATCTAAGGTTTGTTCCACCACTGTTTAATTCGTCTAAAATGTATAAATTTGACACAAACAAATTTTTAGTTGTCTAAGATTGAGTCAATTTATGTTTAAAATGCCTAAGATTGAGTCAAACCATGTTTAATTCTCCTATGGTTTGGTCAATCGATATTTAATTCATTTATATTTGGGTCAAACCATGTTTATCACGTCTAACGTAGATACAATCCATGTCAAAAACGTATAAGTTTGGGTTATCTCCTTTTTAATTAAGGTATGTTTTGGTCAATTAATGTTTAATTTGTCTAAGGATGGATCAATCTTTAAAAGAGCTCTAAAGTTGAGCCAAACCATATTTAATTTGTCTAAAGTTGCGTCAACCAATGTTTAATTCGTCTAATCATGGGTTAAGCCATATCTAGATTATCTAAAGTTTGAAAAACTCCTATCTTGTATAAGGTTGGGTCAAGCTATGTATATTTATTTCGTCTAGGGTTAGATGAAACCATGTTTGATTTTTTTATGGTTGGGTCAATCCATGTTTAATTCATCTTACTTTTGGTCAACTCTTGTTTAAAACGTCTATTTTTTCCTTTTCCATCTTATTTTCACCCAAGAACTTTGTTATTGTTTTTGCTTTATTGATAAGTTGCGCCACCATGTTGAAAAATACAGTTATTATCTCTAAATTGATCCTGAAGTTTTGGGAAAAAGGGCTGATGAATCACATTTTGGTACCATTTTGAACTAATGGCAGTTTTATTGGCCCAAATTGTCAGTTCTCCATTTCCTTTGATGATAAGTAGCTCCACAAATGGAGCTTGTCTTATGCTTCACCGTGGGCACGAGACAGGCCCGTGAAAGCGTTCTTCTTTTCTCACCCTAGCGAGGTATCTTTAACAGTCCATATTTTTATATTGCCTACAAACTTAGAGCCTATCCATAATGTTTTTTTTTGGTTATATGAGGCTTTTTCTTAGTCTTCTCGATTCAAGCCATTTTGCAAAAGATCTCCCCCTCACACTGCGTTCTGAAGCGTTCACACCTGCCCATTTCCAATCGTGAACAAGCTAGCACTGGAGACAACCCAATCCTTGAGCTGGAACCTATCAGGAGGCGATCTTGGCATTCATTTGATCCCTTTGACTTCCATAAGACTTCTTTAAAGAAATGTAATCATTCTTTTTAAGGTCATTTTGATCCTCTCTTCTTGTATTTCAGGCCAGTTCGTTGCAGAACAACAATGGTTGCATAATTTTGGTGGAAATAACAATTTCTAGAATTGAACAAGATTAAAACATTTATTTATACCAGGAAATATTTACAATAGATTATAATTAAACTATACCATTCAGTAACACATATTTGTCATCATTTTACCCTTATGATCGCATAGGAAAGCTCCAGGGCCTGAAGCTTACCTCGTACAGGAACAGGATCCGAGCGCGACTTTGGATTCAGGAAAGGAGTGCAATTTTTTTCTTATTTTTTTTAAATGCTGAATTTATAATAAATATGCAATAATTTATATATTATAATAATCATATAAATCACGTAACTTTAAAAACGAATTGAAAATATATATACAGAGTGCGTAAGGTATTTAGGACAAAAATGACTCTTAGAAACAGATAATAAGGTCTTTTGGGCTGAAAAAGTTCTGAAGATCAGAATAAACATATTGTCTTGTAATTTTATTCAATAAAGTCTCCTTCAGTTTCGATAACTGCTTCTATGTGATGTCTGAATCCCCTATATGCTAGGATCATATTGGACATTACTCTGACTATGGAGGCTTTTAGGTATTTTTTAGTGTTATGAAGGTGCTCATTAACCTCTTTAGCAACTACGCTACATATATAATAGTCCAATTAATTGAGTTCTTGTGATTTAGGAAGCCAAATGTTAGGGGTATGTGATAATTAAAATTTCCGCCATCTATTCCAGCGTTGTTTAAGCCTTGTGTGATGGTGCTGAGTCTTGTTGAAACACATAAGGTCTTCCGTTGCGCACATTGTCGATCCATGGCTTAACCATTTTAGGCCTCTAACTCCTTGCAAACTTTTTAAACGAAGGATCTAGCGATTTTTAAAAGTCGTGCTATTTCTAAATTGCTATGTTCAGCCTTTATAGCCACGATAACTGCGTGCCTCTTCGTTTCTTGTGTAAGCAGAGGGTCTGCCATTGATAATTCTGAAATGTAGAAAATATAAACTCAAATAATATTCTGCGATAGTAAAAATACTCGTAGCATATGTCTTCAAATACCTTACGCACCCTGTGTATTTGTCTCAAAACATTTGCCCATAACACTACATGAAACATAAAAAGTAACCAAATCATCTAGGTTAACTACATGAACAAATAAATTGACCAAATCAGCATGAAAGTGAAATGACCACCAAAGCTCTTACCTGACTACATGAAAAATGAAATGCCCACAAATTATCATCGTTGCCTACATGTAACAATAAATGGCCAAATCATTTTTGTTGACGATATGAAAATTAAATGGCCAACCAATCACTTTCTTTGACAATATAAAAGATGCTATGCCCATGAATCATTTTCCTTAACTACATAAAACACAAAATTTCCCAAATCATCTTCGTTGACTACATGAAACATGAAATTCAACCACATCATTTTCGTTGAATCCATGCAACATGAATTGACAAAATATTATCTTTTAGGACTATATGAAGAATAAGTTACCCAACTCATTTCCGTTGAGGACATGAAAACTAAAATGCCCCAATCATCTCCATTGATATCATAAAACATGAAATTCCTATAATCGTCTTGTCTGACCACATAAAACATGATATATCCCAAATCATGAAACATGTAATGATCACAATCGTCTTCGGTGACTATATTAAAAAATAAATGAGAAATCTCCTCAAATCGTCGTTGAATACATGAGACATGAAATGCTACCATAATATTTTGGTTAATTACATGGAACAACAGATTTCTCCAAATTATCTTCGTTGCTTACTTGAAAGCTGAAATTCCTCAAAGTCATCTTCGGTGACTACATTAAAGATGAAATGCCACAAAATCATTTCCGTTGACAACATAAAAAAAATAAATGCTCGTAAATTGTCTTTGTTAACAACATAAGAATGAAAAGTTGCCAAATCCTCTTCGTTGACTGCATGATTCATGAAATCCCCCCCCCATCCGAAATAGCTCCGTTAACTACATAAAAACTTAAATTTGCCCAAATCATCTCCGTTAACTAGATGAAACATTCAATGCCCTTAAATATTTTCCGTTGATTGCATGATCGCCTAGTTGTCTACGTGATTATTGAACTTCTCCAAAATATTCTCCGTTGACTACATTAAAAAAGAATTGCCCCCAACTCATTTCAGTTGACTACATGAAACAAGAAATGTCCATAAATTTTCTCTATCTAAATATGAAAAATGAAATGCCCCACATTATTTATGTTGACTATTTTAAACATGAAACGCCCTCAAGTCATATCTGTTGACGACATCAAACATGCCCACAAATCATCTCCGGTTTCTAAATGAAGCATGAAATGACCCTAATTCAATAAAATACATAAAATACTCCTAAATTATTTTCGGTGACCACATGAAATGCCCCCCCCCCAACATCTCATTGACTAAAAGAAACATGACCTACATACACATAATATCGGTTGAATACATGAAACAGGAAATGCTCAAAATATATCTTTGACTACATGTAATATAGTTAAAGGGGCCGAGTCCTAGTCGCCAATGTAGATGGGCTCGTAATTTACTGATTAAGTTTAAAGGTGCTGGGGTGGATCGTCACTGGTTGCGCAACGGTTCTTGGATATGTGAATGGGAACCTGAGCTGACGGGGCATTTTTGAAGTGTGATTTAGTTGTGGTCAAGGTAGGCAGTCAAGCAGTAGGAATTCAACATTGACCATTTCGGTTCCGACCAAAGGATAGGCACTCAACTGGTGTGTTTTTTAACAGGTTTGTCAATTTAATTGAACTTCTTCGACAATTTTTGCAGTTTTTCAAAGGTCCGATATCAAACTAGTAGGTAACCAACTTTCGGAGAATTCTTGCAATAATGTCCTAAGTACATATCTGACAATTTCCAGAACAAGGTGAAGCCAAAATAAATTTACCATTTTTATTACAGAGGGGAGGGGGTAACCTTTTTGCATTTTTACTTTACTTCGCATGCGCTAGGAAGGCTTTTAAATGAAAAACTCAATTTAAACATACCAGGATGGTACAAGGGCGTTCTCCTTTATATCTGAGCCAATTCATCCCTGAGAAGAAATGAGGTCGGACAGGATTCGTTGATATGATACTTAACAACGAAGGATAACCTGAGTTAGAGGGAATCTCCTAGCGAAATGGAGGAACCGGAAGAAAGGGTTGGTTACACCAACACAATAGAACGTGCCTTCAAAGAAGGTGGCTTTCGATATAAAGGGGTCTTCTTATTCAGCAGTGAGGGCAAGACATGACTTGGCGAGGTATGAAAAAACGAGTTTTTTGTTGAGTCAACTCGTACGACTTGCTCCTGAATTTTGCTGAATTTTAATTTATTTAGAATTTTTTTTTATTCTGGCTGAACCTCTCCAGCTTCTTATTAAAGTTTATATATATATATATATATATATATATATATATATTTATATATATATATATATATATACTTACAATGGTAGTCCTTAGGTGAATATAAAATATCCACAGGTGTATATATATATATATATATATATATATATATATATATATATATATATATATATATATATATTATATAACTTAAAAGGTCGCAATACAATGCTGGAAGTGGGTCTTTCATTAAATTAGTTACCTTTTATTCTATTTTATTTACATAAATACATGCAAGATGAAATGCCCCCACATCATGTAGGTTAACTTAATGAAACATGAATGCCCTCAAATTATCCTCCTTGACGTTATGAAAGATGAATTACCCCCAAATCATTTCCCTTGAGCTAATGAATCATGAAATGCCGACAATTTATCTTCGTTGATTACAATAAACATGAAATCCCCATATATCATCTTCGTCGAATATACGAAAATCAAATTTTCACAAATCATCTCCGTTGACTAACTTAAACATAAAATGCCCACAAATCATATATGTTGACTACATAAAACATGAAATGTTCAAAAGTATTCTGCTTATCTGCATGAAACATTAGATGGCACAAATCATCTCCGTAGACTTCAAGAAACAAAAAATCCCCTAAAATATTTCCATTTACTATATGAAAAATAAAACGCTTCCAAATCCTGTTTGTTGACTACATGAAAAATACAATTAACCACAAATAATTTCCTTTGAAATTAGGAAATGCTTCCGAATCATCTTCGTTGACACCATGGAACATTAAATGCCTTTAAATCATCTCTGACGATAACATGAAACATGAAAAGCCTACAAATCATATCTATTGACTACATGTAACAAGAAATGCTCAAATATTTTCCGTTAACTGCATGAAGATGGAATGCAACAATTCATTTTCGTTGACTACAAGAAACATGAAATTCCCCACAAATGATCTTCATTGACGACAAGAAATATAAAATGTTCCCCCTCAAAACTCAGTGACTACATGAAACATGAAATATCGGTACGTAATGTCCTTTGAATACATGAAACATGAAATGCCCTCAACTCATCTTCGTTGACTGCATGAAAAATGAAATACTTCTACTAGGTTAATTTAATGAAACATGAAATGTCCTCATATTATCTTCGATGACTATATTAAAAATGACATGTTCACAAATTATTCTCTTTCACTTAATGAAACATAAATAAACACAAACCTCCTCCTTGATCACAAGAAGAGAAATTTCTCCAAAGAATTTCTTTAACTACGTCAAACAAGAAAGGCTACCTCAATCTAGGTTAAATTAATGAAACATAAAATGCCCCATATCATCTTCGATTACTGAAATAAAATTGAAATCCCCCCCCCAAAAAATCATTAACATAATTTTTTTTCCAAAATTATCTCTGTTGAGTAGATGAAAAATAAAATGTTCCCACATACCCTCTGTTGATAACACAATATTAAACACTTCAACTCATCTCCATTAACTACATTAAACATGTAATGCCCCTGCATCAATCCCCGTTGATTACCTAAAACATGAAATGCCACAAATCATCTCCGTTGACTAAATGAAATATGAAATGAAAACAAATACTTTACTTTAAATGCATGAAAAATGAAGTAACCGGAAACATCTCCTTGACTACACGAAACATGACCTTCCCTCAAAAAATTCCGTTGACTACATAAAACAAGAAAGGCGCCAAATAATCTCCCTTGATTACATACAGAAAATTCCACCTAATCCTCTCCGTGTAATATATAAAATGCCGTAAATCAACTCTGCTGATTACATGAAACATGAAATATCCAAATAATCTTTGTTTGTTGACTACATGAAAGATGACATACCCACAAACATCTCCTTGACTTCATGAAACATGACCTTCCCCCAATAATTTTCGTTGACTACATGAAATAAGAAAGACGCCGAATAATCTCCTTTGACTACATCATACAGGAAATTCCACCAAATTCTTTGCGTGTACTATATTAAATGCCGCAAATCATCTACGTTGACTAAATGAAATATGAAATAATCACAAATCATTTTTCTTTTGAATACATGAAACATGAATTACCCCCAAATCATATTCCTCAATTACATGAAATGGCACCAAAAATCTCCCGGCCCCACATAATGTCCATTGACCACAAGAAAAAATAAATTACTCCAACCATTTCCATTGAGTACATGAAACATGAAATACCCCAGATAATATGCGTTGACTACATGAAGTAAAAAATCTCCCACTTAATGTCCGTTTACTGCATGAATCAAAAAATTTTCACAAATCATCTCTGTGACTGCATGAAAGATGAAATGCCCCTAAATCATCATTGTTCACTAGAAAAAAATATGAAATGCTCTCAAATATTTTCCAATGACTACATTAAGCATGAAATCCCCACAAATCATTTATTTATTAATAAGAAAGATAAAATGACCCCAAATCATCTCCATCGCTCATATGAAATTGAAATTTCCACAAATTATCTCCTTTGATTAAATGAAGCATGAAATAATGTCCTTAAATCTTTTTCGTCGATACCAAAATGCTTACAAATTATTTCTGTTGACTACTTGAAAAATAAATTGCCACCCAAATCATCTTCGGTGACTATGATAGATGAAATGACGCTAAATCGTCTCAAGTGGCTACATGAAACATAAAATGCCCCAACTCATTTGCGTTACGTACATGAAATATGAAATGCTACCAAATATTTTAGGTTGATAGCATGAACATGAACTGTTCCAACCGATCTTCATTCTCTACAAGAAACATTACACTCCCCCAAATAATCTCTGTTGACTACATAAAACATGAAATGTCCCAAAATAATCTCCGTCGATAACAGGAAGCATAAAATGTACACAAACTATATACATATGTTGAGTGCATGGAACATGAAATACCTCAAATCATCTTCGATGACTCAAAGAAACATGAAATGCCGCAAAAACATCATAAGACCATAAGAAACATGTAATACCCTAATTATATTTGGTTGACAATATGCAACATGAAATGCCCCAACTTATCTCAGTTGACTATTTGAAAGATAAAATTCCATAAATAACTCCGTTGATTACATTTAACAAGAAATTTTAACAAATCATCTCTTGGACTACATGAAATGCCCCCAAATCACTTCCCTTAAATATATAAATGCTCAATTCCCTCCAATATTTTGCGTTCAGTACATTAAGCACGAAATGCCATAAAATAAACTTCCTTGACTACATGAAATATGTATGAAATGCCCCATTAATCAGTTGTGTTCACTTATAGAAACATGAATTGCCCCAAATCATTTCTGCTGAAAACATCAGACATGAAATGCCCCAAAATCGTTTCTGTTGAAAACATCAGACATGAAATGCCCCCAAATCATTTCTTTCGAAAACATCAGACATGAAATGCCCCCAAATCATTTCTGTTGAAAACATCAGACATGAAATGCCCCCAAATCATTTCTGTTGAAAACATCAAACATGAATTGCCCCCAAATCATTTCTGTTGAAAACATCAGACATGAAATGCCCCCAAATCATTTGCTTGATTATATAAAAGACGAAATGCTGCAAATCATATCCGTCAAATAAACGAAAATGAAATCAGGACAAATCATCGCCGTTGACTAAATGCAACATGAAACGAGTCCAAATCATGTTTTTTGACAACATGAAATAATTTTCCTTTACGTAATGAAATGCCCCGGAATCATCTTTGTTGACTATATTAAACATAAAATGCCAACAAATAATATTATTTGACTACATGAAACTCTATCAATAACATGAAACTGAAAAGTCCCAAATCATATCCATTGACTATATGAAACATGAAACGCTGAAAATCTTCTTTGTTGACTACATGAAACATGCCTCAAATCATTTCCGTTAATTATATGAAATATCAAATGGCCATTGATCTATTTATGTTGACTCAACCAAACATGAAAATCTCCAAATCATCTTCAGTGATTACATCCCCAAACATCTCCTTGACAACATGAAAAATAGAAGGCCCCCACATTTTTTCCGATGACTACATGAAATGTGTAATACTTCTAAATCATCTCCGTTGACGGCATGAAACATGGAATGTACAAATCATCTCTATTGACTACATTAAATATGAAAAGACCCCAAATCATTTCGGTTGAAGATATTAAAAATGCAACACTCAAAATAATTTCCATTGACTACTTGAAGTGTCCTCGAATCATCCTCGTTGACGACCTTGAACATAAATTCTAAAAAGTCTTCTTCATTAAGTACATTAAACAAGAAATGCCTCAATTCATCTTCTTAACTACATAAAACAATGAAAGGGCCCAACACATGTTCCGTTGACTACATAAAACAGTAGGACCCAAATTATCTTCCCGTTGACTAGATCAAACATAAAATGCCCAAAAACATCTTCGTTGACCTCATTAAACATGAATGCCCCAAATCATCTCTGTTGACTACATGAAACATGAAATTTCCCAATTCATTTCCGTTGACTACATGAAACATGAAATGCTCCTAAATCATCTTCTTTGACTACATGAAACAGAAAATACCCCCATACCATCTTGCTTGACTCCATGAAACATAAAATACCCTTGAACCATCTCCGTCGACTACATACAGCATGAAATGCCTGCACACCAATCTCCCAGAACTCCCTAAAATCTGAAAATTCCTTAAAACCTCACTCCTAAATCGCCTCTCTAAATCCTCTTTCTTGTGTCAAGATTTCATTTGCGCCGGAAGAGACAACGAGACTGTAAGCCCCTCGTCGATCTGCGACGACTCCTGTAAAGCAGACTGGCAATCAGCAATGAATTGAGATAATCGGATCTCCTGCAAGGGATGTTCGGAGCAACGATGAATACGGATCTTGTTGTAAAGATCTTCGGAACACTCTAAATGCTCGAATTTTGGGAATCGTCAATGGATCAACGAGAAATTGGAGCAGATTTAAAAGGCGTCAGTGGAATTCTAGGAGATTTCCAATAACGTGTTATTGAAAGGAGTGAAAGAATACAGTTAAGGAGATGGGATAACTGATTTAATAGTCAAAGAAAAGTGTGGAAGGGAGACGAAATAGAAGGAATATTTAAAAAGAGACAAAATTCTAAAAATAGTGTTACTGTCTAGAGAAACGATTAGGAATAACGGGAAACTCGCACCAAATCTTCAATTATTTGAACGAGAGGACGTCCTTAAAAGGCCTTTTGGCCTCTAGATAAGAGGATGAGGACTCAAAAACATGTACTGGATGATGTTGTTTTTCCATAAATATGATAATAAAATTTCAGTGTACATAGAATAAGCTCTAGTTGATAAGGCGATGTGTCTCCATGTGGTGAAAGAATGCAACTACAACTGTCATGTCAGCTGAACTTCGCACGAGATCCTGCTACCGTATACATCAATGAAATGGTTTGAAACACTTCGATCGGACCCTGCTATGTTTTCAATTAACCTCATGAGTTTATGAGGAAGGGGTCTCGAACTCATGAGTTGAATTCAATCTTCGAAGAGGCATCAAACTCATCCTAAAGCGGCCTGTTTATCTAACCATTTATCTCTTTTTTTCCTCTTCCTATTGCATCGATGCCTACCATCCGAAGACGCGAAGGAGAGAATTAAAAAAAACAATAAAATCAACAGATAAAAAATATAAAAGATAAATGAAAATGGAAAAGGCGAAACAAAGACAGGAAAAAAATATTGAAGGTACAATAAAAGAAGAAAGGGATGAAATGAGAGAGATGCGAAAGCAAATATCAAATTAAAAGAGAAGAGGTGGAAATTAACATGAATGAAGGTGAAGAAAGAAAACATATAAAATAAAAAGGGTGCGAAGAAGAAAAAGAGACGAAAAGAAGAGGAGGAAGCATAGAGAAAGAGATTAACTGCAGAATTTAGACAAGCCCGAGAAGCAAGAAGATGAAAGCTACAGAAAAAAACTACATCAGAAAACTAAGCCTCTTAGATATTTAAGCGGGGATAAAGAAACATGCCTTTAACTATTATTTTGGTACAATAAAGCTGATGCTTTTTATAATCTTTTCTAAAATGCGGTACATACACTTTGGCATGCAGGATTCATGCAAGGTTCATGCAGAGGCGCACTCTCCTCATCATATAATATATAATATCCTATATAATAAATATCATATATATATATATATATATATATATATATATATCATATAATATATAATATCATAAAATATCTTTAATATACTTACAATTATTAATCGTTTCACAGAGCGCGCCCCAGAGTTTACGCGCACGCGTGAATGATCGTAATTTATGAGCGAACAAAGTTGTGGCTGCAGGGACAGATCGAGAGTCTTATAGATACAGATGACCCTCTATCATATCCCTAAGAGTTCAACAATTACTCACCATAAAGCCATAGGACGAAAGTTTCTAAGATCGCGTTTCTCTCTTTTTTTTAAAGATTGGGTTGATATTAGCTCTTCTGAACTCTGTTGAATGAAGCAGAAGAAGGAAAAAAAAAAGAAAAATAATAAGATGAAGTAGAACAATAAGAAGAAGATTTGCTATGTTATAAATGGTAAAATCCTCAAAAGAAAGATTCATTTTTCCTTCTTCTTCTCTTATTCACTCCTTCAATAATGGGATACTCTTCTCTTTAAATCAAGCACAAATGTGTACGTATTTTTATTTGCCTGTCTAAAATACTCTATATGTATGTTTGTGTTCGTCTATTTTGACTTAATATCCGTTCACGTACTTTCTTTTTCGTACGGGTTAATTAGGCCCTTTGAAGTTTGCGAGGAAGCAATGGAGTAAAAGATCTTCAAAACAATCGCCAGTTTCATTTTGCAAACACTTTTCAAAAATTATACGGTGTGAATGAAACAAAGAAGCAGATAATTTCTCTCTTGACACTTTTAGGGGATCGAGGGCCTAAATGCGCTCTCCCTAACCTTTGATGTTGATCCCTTGCAGTGCCAGGCATAGAGGAAACGTTGCCAGTCTGAATAATAATTTAGAATAAAGACCTCACATCTAAATTAACCTAACCTGACTCGCCTCTAAATTGGGGAACGACCTTAAACACCACTTCTCAAATCTTTATCGTTTAAAGGTTCGATCCAATATGGTTTCTATATTTTATGCAAAGTGTCCGGTAAATCTATCGTTGGAAATTCATTGCAGATAAATACAAGGATAAATATGTGTTAATTATTAGTCTAAATTTCACGGTTAATATTAAAAAATATATAGTATTCATAATTTGTAATAAATATAATAATATTTAATAAAAAAATTTAATGGTATTTAAAAGTAATATTTTGGTTGGGTGTGGTTAGGTTAGTAAATGTAATGAAAGAAGCGCAAAAATATAGTGGTCGAACAGTATAGTTGATTCTACATATTCCTACTAATGCCAACTTTGATAATAATAGCGATGTATTTATTTTGAGATGAGGAATTTACCGGACGATATGTTAAAGAGTGAAGAGGAGCTTCTTCACCATTCCTCCTTACAAGAGGAGCTTGCACTTCTCATGCAGACTCCCATTCTGTAGTCTACTGCCTATCCAGCTCTGAAAAGGGTTTCTTTTCTTACTAATATTTAAAAGGTTTCCAGTACATATTCCCTAATAATTTACTCTTGGTCTATGTTTCCCATATCATCCTCACGACTCTGGTTTTATTTCTTCTAAATTTTCTGTATAATTTTGTTTTATTTTACTCGTTTTTAAGGGTCAGTAGCTATCTCCGCCTATAAAGATTAAAATTGAAAATCTATTTTAGAAATAACTCTGATAAAACAGCCATTCCTCATATTTTATAAATTTTCTGAACTTCACTACATGTAATTATTTTGGCCTAAAAAAATCCAAAGTTAAAATATAATTTTAAAAAAAGAGGAGCTGCTTCGCCAGGCAGACAACCTTCGGTCTATGGCCTATTATTACCTATCTGGGCCTAGCACATGGTATTTGCCTACTCGTAAAAAAAATTAAAACGTTTCCAGTATATATCTCCTAATAATTTACTCTTGGTGGAGAAGCAACAAAAAACTTTTATCGTAATTCTTTTGATATAAGGAAAACAATCAATCCTTAGAGTTGTTTTTTAGTCGAGTGCGACTCTATATCTCACTATGTCGGTCGGTCGGTCCCGTTTTGCTTTTTGGGGGTTTTGGTCGATTCTAACGAAATTTTAATCCTTACGTTGTTTTACATTCTCTTTCGAATGATATAATTGTCAAGGTCCTCAAAAGTTTAGCCCGGGAATTACATTGTTTGGGTAATAACATTGTAACTATTCGGCTGATTCTAACGAAATTTGAAACCCTTATGTTGTTTTACATTCTCTTTCGAATGATATAATAATTGACAAGGTCTTCCCAAAGTTAGCCCAGGAATTCTTTGGCAACAACATAATAATTATTCGGCCGATTCTAACGAAATTTGAAACCCTTATGTTATTTTACGTTCTCTTTTGAATAATATTTGGCAATGCCTATTCAGCTGATTCTAATGAACTTTGAAACTTTGATTGTATTCTACATTTTCTTTCGAATGATATAATTGCCAAGGTTAGTCCTGGAATTATTGACATTTTTGTAGGTCATAAGGTTACAAATCAGAATAAGTAAGAGCACGCAACTTTGGTCAGCAGACCTTGTTTTCAGCTATATGTGCTTTTATATACGAATACCAAATTTAGGTTAGAATGAAAAATATGAAAGTTCAGTTACAATGACAAATACCGAAGTTAGTTAGTTTGGAATGACGAAGACCGAACTTGAGTTAGACAGGCGAATATTAAGCTCTCGTTAGAACGATGAATGCCATCATGGGCTAGAATGAAGAATACCAAAGTTGTGTTAGAACCACAAATACCCAAACTGACTTAGAATTACAAATTTCAGACGGGTTATAATGACGACTACCAAAGTTGGGATAGAATGAGTAATACCAAACTTGGGTTAGAACGACGAATACCGTATTTCGGTTACAAAGACAAAAAGCAAATTTTGATTAGAATGACGAACACCAAACTTGGATTAGAAGGGAGATATTAAACTTGCCCTAGAACGACGAATACCAAGCTTGGCTTAGAATGCGAATACCATACTTAGATTATAACCAAAAACTCAAATGTTTGGGTAAAACGAAGAATACCAACGTTGGGTTAGAATGACGAATCATACACTTCGGTTAGAATGACGATTACCAAACTTCGGTTAGAATGACGAATACCAAACTCAGGTTAGAATGACGTATAAGACTCGACTTCAACCTGACGACTAAAGAGGGGCGAAGCCGCTACTTCTGTGTACTCAAGAAAAAACTAATTGAAGTGAAGGTAGAATGTGGTTTTTAGAAGAAATAAAAACCAAGGAGTAACTGAAATCTCCTATGATATGAATTTATTGTTGGATAAATATTCGCAGGAAAATTTTTTGTCGCAAAATTATTAATAAGGTCGCTGAAGTTATTTATTCAAAACAAACAGTAACAGGAATCATTGAAAAATTATATGATAATGTATTTGAGCAGTAGGAACCTCTCCCTTGCCAACTCCTGACCCACTCTCTTGTGGATGTCCTTGACTGGACAAGGACTACGGGAGTCAACCCCTAATGCAAAATCTGCTCGGGCGAACCGCACTAGGCAAGCGGTATTAGACCGATGACTCGGCAGTCTCCTTCAACCAACACTCCACAATGGCTGGTCGTCTTGGACCACCTTGCCACCAGCACAGCCATAGCGTGCCAAGATAGAGGGCCGGGGAATGCACACCCGTTCCCCACTCTAAGCATCTTTTGTGCAAGTTTTTCTTTATGCTCAACTTATTCTTTTTAAGGGCATGAAGTGACGTCATGGCCGAAATCGACGGACAACTAACTATTACTATAATATAGATGTGTGTGTGTGTGTGTGTGTGTGTGTGTGTGTGTGTGTGTAACAATACAGATAGAATTTATTCATTTCATGTCATAGAATATTGGGATTAATAATAAGTTGGGCAAAATGGATATGATAAAGACACTGAAATAGATATACAGAGCTCTTGCTAGCAGAGTGGATACGGCGTTTGTCTCACAACGTCGCGGTACCAGGTTCGATCCCGGCATGAGCGGACACAAACGTCAGCGCACGGAGAGATCTGGCTACCCATGGGTGGACGCGCTCTCCTCACTCACCCCTGTATTGGGGTGGATGGATCTTACACTTCTCATCACACACATAGTCAATTATAGCACTGCTTTCTTTCCTTTCCCGTCTTCGCAGCACAACGCACACACACATTCTCAGGTTCCACTAGAACGTTGTTTAGTGTCAAAACTTAATACTTCATAGCACCTCTCCCAAAGAGGACCGACCCCTGGTGCCCTCAGGCCGATCAGCGATTGTCATACTGACCTTTATGCAGATTTCATTTTCCGGTGGGGGATCTTCCTGGATCAAGGAAGGATTGGCGTCGACTAACTAACTAGATATACTAGATATGTATATTGATTTATTATAGATAGAAAGCGGCGGGGGGAAGGGGCATTTGAAAACAGTTTTCACCAATGAAATATAGCTCTAACTTAAAAATAATGCCGTCATTTTTGACGGCACGGATACACTAGTAATAATAATAATGAGAGAACTAGAGTGCATCTACGAAGCTAAGCCACAATTGTTATGGTTTTTCAGCAGATGGGTGTATGGATTGCATCGAATTTGCTTGGGAGGCTTTAACAACTCGTGGATGGAAATCGATTTAATACTGGGTCTCCACTGAGATGAGCATCGGGCGGTGTGGTCGGTGCTACCCCCCACCCCCCTCCCCAAGATCATCATTCGCAAATCCTCGCATTTTGCCACTCTTCAAATAATAATCATTTCATGTCTGTCATTTCCCTCTTCTCCGTTCGAACGCATGAACAACGAACTACCCATTCCAGCCTGAAGATCCCCCATCTCGGGAGATAAAGCCGGGAGGGAGGTCTCGTACCTCTATTACGGGAGGGACCATTTGGCTGAGGCAAATTGAGGTGTAGTGGGAAAAAAAGAAGCGAGAAATAATTAGCTTTGCCACTGGTATCAATTAGCGCTTCGGGATGGGTGGATATGGGGGCGGGGAGGGGGGGGGGGCGAATGAAGGGTCGCGCGAGTGGTTGTTCTCCCTTGCGGAATTAAGCTTGCGTCAACACGAGTTGCCTCAATTGATCAAGAGTAGAGTCAGCGAACCCGTAATAAAAATACCGTTACTTTTTACAATAATACTTCATCAATTTGTTGATTAATTACTTTTAGCAACTCTCCAGATTGTTTCCGGTTCCATTTCATTTTGTTTAGCTTGTCATTCACGCCAGATCCATTCGAGTTTTTCCCAGATTGTTTCCTGCTGTTTCATTTTGTTTAGCATGTGTCTTACCTTATATATACTCTGCTCCTTGCCTAGTTTCTTCATTATTTGTTGAAAATGGCATGTTGCCGAAACTAGTCCGATAGTAAGAAATAAAATCTTGATTCAAATATTGTGGTTTACCATTATCTTTCACATATATACATATATAAATATATATATATATATATATATATATATATATATATATATATATATATATATATATATATATATATATATATAGAGAGAGAGAGAGAGAGAGAGAGAGAGAGAGAGAGCGAGAGAGAGATATACAGATAGATAGATATAATATATGGCAAACCATGAGATTATTCCGCTCTTGTCACTCTAGAGCCAAGATTAGATTGGCCTTCCAGAGGTAACATTTTTCTGGCACTAGAGAGTCAACATTCCACTGCTGTCCCTAGGTAACAATTTCATTGGCACTCTCGGTCGAAACCTTATTGGCACTCCGGGGTCCTTTTATTGGGAATTCGATTTTCCTATTATTTCTGTGTCGCCATTTTGGTGGCACTTAGAAGTCATCTTATCGGCACTTTGGGGTCAACAGTTTCAATGGCTTGCAAGAGTCACCGTTTTTTCGAGCAACAATTGTATTGTCAGTTCAGTGGCACTTTTAGGTGACCATTGAATAATAATTCTGTGTCACCGTTCTGGAACACCATTATTTGGGGCATTCCCTGGCTTAGCATTTAATTGCCACACCGGTGTAACTATTTTATTGGCACTTCTGAGTAAACTTTTTTTTCGCAAACAGGGGTCACTATTACAATGGCACCCTTGCTAAATATGATGTCGGAACTCAATGGGCAGCTTTTTAAAACTTTCGGTTAACGTAATATTGGCATTCTGTAGTTATCGTAGTATCAGTGACACTCAAGAGGCAATATTTAATGGCACTTTGGTAGCTGATATTATTTTGACAGTTACTCTTTTGATTTACGCCCCATGTTAACCTTTTATTGCTACTCTGCGATTACCATTTCAATTACATTTCTGGATAGACATTACATTGGTACTTGTATATTACTGTGGGTCGTCCAATTTTAACTAGAAATCTTTAGCTCCAATTCTAAGGGGTATTGTGGAGATACAATTTAGTTGGCACCTCAGGGCTAATATTTTTTTGGCACTCCAGACTCAACATAAAATTGGAACTCTATAGCTGTTATTTTATTGAGTCAATCCTATCATTGACACTCCTTGGTTAATATTTTTTTGACACTATTGGGTTAATAATTCTTCTATACCTCCCGGTCAAACTGTACTAACCATGAGAGGTCAACATTTCATCGCTCTGCGATTACCATTTTATGGACACTTTGAGGTCAATATTACATCGACCCTCGTCAGTTACCATTTTATTAACACTTGGGACAGCACTATTTCGGCACTACACGATCAATATGTTAGTGCTGTCTGGTCTGGGTTGCCATTTTTCTTGACCCTCATAATTACCATTTTATTGACACCCCGCGGTCAGATTCCACGGGCACTCTGGCAGTGCCATTTTACTGACTTTACCAGGTCAATATTTCATTGGCTTCTCTATACTCATCATTTTTTTACGGTAGGAGTCAACACTATATTGTCACTCTCTAGTTACCATTTCCTTGCCACTCCAGGATTATTTTATTGGCTGCCCGTTTTTGGAAGTATAGTGGCACTATGCCGTTACCAATTTATTGGCACTCGAAAAGGGAAAAGGGGTTCTAATTTGAAGCGTAATAGCAACGAGGCCGCATCCGGAAGAGAGTTTGTTAGGAGAAATCTGTAAAGAATGTGGTGAAAATGGAAGAAGTGAAAATGTGTGGGAGATCTATAGCTGAAGATCTTCCTGAAGAATTCGGGGCCAGGAGAGAAAAATTGCGGGGCCAAGGGGAGGGCGCATATTCCATCAGATGTCACCTGCCACTTCCTTACGGGTGCGTAGAAGGAGAGATAAGGGAAAGAAAGAAATATATGAGTGAAATATATGGAGATAAAGGGGCGGGGGTGAATACATGTTAATTAGCCACCTAAGTGGAGCTACGAGAAGAGATTCGAACCTGCTGCTCTCCTGTTACCCACCGGCTAAAAAAAGGGAAAATAATCTTATGCGGGTTCGAAGCTCCACACGTATTTCAAGTGTATAATCGGTTAATTGATTACTTTATTTCCACTTCTAATATTCTTAAACTGTTGGATTACTACGCAATCTTCCTTCCTTCTTAGCTAACATACAATGTTTTTGGGTAGTTTAAGGGGTCAGTAATGAGAGATTGGTCAAGTAAACACACTCACAATTTATATAGACAGAGAAGGTCCATGGTTCAAATTCTTCTTGGTTGCCTCAAGTCCAGGAGCTTCAGCTCGCCTGAGTCGAGAGCTTCTTGGAGGTTGGTGTGAAGCCTGCCACTTGGCGTGAAGTGATGAGAGTTGTGTAAATGACAATTGATGTGCTTTCTCCGTGCGTGCCAGATTAAGTCGATCGGAATGGCCAGAGGTTAGCAGTGGTCGTTGACTACGCCAGTAGTTTTTAGGGCAGAAACTCAAACATAAAAAAGATGACTTGTCAACTTATAGCTTTAGGTGTCTCGCCCTTTTGATGTGTTTCAATGGTTCTTGTCATGTTATTGGTATTAGGTGAGGGGACGCAAAGTCTTGTATAGTATTGCTGCCACATGTTCTATGCTTGCATAGCAGATGTCTAACTTAGCCGAATAAGTTTGTTAGTGCCATTATACGCCTCACAAGAGCTACAGTAATAAGTAGATTAGCAACGTTCTAGTTTAAGATTGCACCAAATGAAACTTTCCCGCTGCGAGGTACAAAATAAAACGAATGCAATCACTATTCATGGAATCTCAACTAATTCCATTGGCGGCAATGGCAAAAATAAAGTGTAATTACGATTAATATCTAGTTAGTGGCTATTAAGTTACTTCCCGGTTGTCAGTACGTGAGTGGGCAAAATATATAGTAAAAAAATTCATGATAATTTGCGATGGTAGGAAACAGAATGTTATGGAAGACGAGAGTGGACAGAAGACCAACGAGTAATTTCAGATGCGAAATACCTCACATCATGTTTCCTTCCCTTATCGTCTGTTGATTATATGCCCCAGGGGTATCTAACTTTGAAATCAAACTAAAAGGATACAGGATTACAGAGCCGCAAAGCCGGTAAGGATTACTCGAGGCTAGTCCTAAATAGGGAAAGAAGGGAAGGGAGAGGATCATAGTTGTTAAAAATAAGTATAAATCGAGTATCAGTTATAATTATTTTGGATTTTTAATAAGTTTATATCTTTAAGTAATATTTATTGACTTTATTCTTAAGCATATTGACTAAGGTGCATGTAACAACTAGTGAGAGTAAGTTATTCTATTTTGAGTAACCTTATAAGAGAAGAATCTGCACTATCGTAGTTTTAGATTTTTTTTTAATAAGTTTGAATCCATTAATTCTAGTTGCAGGTCTATTATCTAACTAAAAAATCGGTTCATACTTTATATTACTAAAGCCATTTAGTATTTTAACCTCCACAAATTACGGTTTTTAATGAAAACAGAATAAAATCCTTTAGTCTATATAGGATTTATTTCTCGACCTACATAGAGATTAATTTTGTTGCTCTAGTAACCGCACTTTGATTATAACCATTCATGTTGTACACCTGGTAGTGGCTTGGTGACCGATGTACGAGGGGCGGTCAATAAGTTTTGCAATTCGGACATAAGGAACAAGATATGAGGAAAAGTGTTTTATTATTTTTCAATATAACTACACTCGACTTCAATGCACTTGCGCCACTTGTCCCTGAGGCTTCGAATTCCCGACAACCAGAAATCTCCAGACTGCTGTTCAATCCACTCCTGGACGGCGAGCTGGACATCTTCATCGTCCCCGAACCGGAGTCCACGCAATGCAGCCTTGAGCTGGCGGAATAAAAAGTAGTCGCTGGGGGCCATATCTGGACTGTAGGGAGGATGGTTGAGCTCCTGAATTCGCACTCGCGCACGGCAGAGACCTTGGTCTTGGCCAAATTGTCGTGGATGATGTTGATAACACTTCCATGTGATATTCCAAGTTCTCGTTCGATTTATTCGACCTTCACCCGTCGATTTTCGAGGATCATCCTCTTCACATGGGCCGCATTTTCCTCGTTGGTCACGTCTGACGGGCGTCCTGGACGGGGTTCATCTTCAAGGGACTCACGACCAAGGCGGAACTCCCTATTCCAACGACCAATGGTTGCATAGGAAGGGGCAGTGTCCATGTACACTGCAACCCTGCATTCATGGATCTCTTTTGCATTCTTGCCTTGCTTGGTCAAAAGTTTGATCACTGCGTGGTGCTCAACCTTCTCCATTGTTGAGAAATTTGTGCCTGACGATCTGCGATCAGCTACTGCTTCTAAAATAGACGAGGCAGGAGCGTGCGGCTGCAGGTCCTGACTTGTCATAACTTGTCTTAACACCCCCACAAACAGCCATTCCCCTTCCTCTGTTTTGCCCTACCGATTCGCAAAAACTTATTGCCCGCCCCTCGTACATTAAATCTTATCAGCCATTTTTCGGTTCAGTTCATTACTCTATCCAAGTGAATTTTTAAATTCAGGCAGCCACGTCGATATTTTGTTTTGCCTCCCAACTCAGAAACTTTGGAGGGTGACATGCTCAAGGATCATACTTAAATGCCAACGTGAATCTGGAAGAACTCTACCATGAGGGGTACTTAAATAACTGGTTTTACATATGGAATTCACATATTAGTTTATTATATGGATAAGATAGCTCTAAATTACATCATTTTGTATTTCTAAATTGCCAATTCTACCCTTTCACATCTTGTATGTACAGTAGTCGATGCCTCAATGCACTACCTGACTGAAGAAAGACTGATACTTCCTTGTCCCTGGCTATGGATAACATTGACTTGCTGGGATGGTTGTTACTGGTGCTCTTGACTTCCACGAAAAATTCGGGGGTTCTATTTGTATCAGATCGCTTAGAGTGAGGTTTCCGAGCCGCCTTACCATCGTAATCCCAGTCGGATTCATCCTACTCTTTCCTGCTCGTTAGCACCGCCCTCAGATTGACACTCGAGCACTCGAAGATCTTCGCATAGGAGCTTCAGGCGTAAATCCCAAGCACCACAACTTGCCTTTTTCCAATGTTTGGAGGATTTAATTCAGCAATGGTGTTGGTTCCTTTACAGATGATGCACAACTGAGTGTACTATGGTAGAAATAAGATAGAACTGATGCCAGACAACACGTATGCGTGGAATTTAGAGATGCCAACGGTGAAAGATTACCCACTGCACCCTGTATTCGAGTTATAAAGGCCAATCATGTGCATATATTGACAAAGGCAAATCAAACTTACATATTTATTAACAGGTGAAGTGCAGTTATATCACTCGATACAATTAGAAATATCATTCTCTTGACTTTTAAACACGATCAAGTTCCTCTCGTTCTGCTTTCACTCATTTCTGAACATCAGCCTACTGCTGATCTTTTGATTCCTATGCCCTGCGCCCAAAGCCTAAAGCCCTAAGCCCTTAGCCATGAGCCCTCCATTTTTCGTTCCTGTGAGAAAAACATCAAAATACTCATTTATTTGATTATTACAAGGCGAGTTGAGCACTTCCAGGGGTCTTGAGGAAGTTTTTCATCTCAGAGGTACTTAAAGAGTATGTGAGAGGTGGTTCTGACACATTGTCTGACCAGCTGATCAAGTCACCACTGCTGGGACCATTTATGTCATGTATCCTTCTGGCCCTAATAGATGAATCTTCCAGCGAGTATCTGGGTCCCCACTCCTCCGATGTCCAGGATTCTTCCCACGCCCTGAATTCTCTCTTTCTGATGGTCAGAGTAGGGCAGTGTTTGAATGATGGCTTCACTCTAGGCATAAAATGCAGATCTTCTCACATTTGGTATCCAGAACCTCATTATTTTGTGGTTTTAGGCAGTCCAGCTGAGAGAGAACGTAGCTAGGCCTTTCGATTCAGGAATTCTTTACTTTCACTTTGATTAAATATGGATAATACACTACAATGATGAATTCTTCAATGAATTGCAGATTATTCCCTCGGACCAAATCTTTGAGTTAACAGCAACGCGCAACTATCCTGTGTAAGAGCTCTCTCTACCCCGCCCCGCCCCAGTGAAAAGCCTTCATCATCGGCTTAGTATACGCTCAAGATCATTCGAGCATCCCTCAGTCAATATTGTTCGTTTTTTTTTGTACGGTAGTGACCATCCTCACCAAGTCTTCCCCCTCCCCTTTAGCCACTGAGACTCGTGTACATCTAATGTGTGTATAGCTCGGTTTAAAACTCCTTTTAATCTTGTAAAATTTTATTAATTTGCATATAAGTAAAGATATTTTTGTACCCGTTTTTCTGTTATCCCGGAACCTCCAAGATAGTTGACTGTTGCTAACCTACATTCAGTAATTTGCACTCTGCTTATGTTATAAATATACCACCCACTCGTAAACGCAGAAAGGGTTAACTTGGCCCTATTCTACATCTATATTAAAATAGTATCAGGTTTATGGGGTTATTCTTGGTCAATCAATTGATTGAAATTTGATTCATCTATTGGTTAAAATTGTTAATTGTTGGCTAATCTTGGTTGAGGTTCTGGAGTTAAAAAGTGAGAAATAATCATTTCATACCTATTTGCGAAGTGTATTTGTTCCCGTTCCCTATTTTGTGTGAATTGATTGTCGAGTGACCGTGTTTAACTATTAATTTTATTCCCAACAGAATTGAATTGTTGTCCTTCAAGGTCTCATCTCGTGCCGTAAGTTGAAAGTATAGAAAATAGTATTATACTTCGTATTGCTGTGCTATGAGTGCTGTAACTCTTCTCTCAATCACAGGGAAATCTCGACCGCAAAAGCCCCCTCGCGAGTGTTTCGCCCTCTCTTTGTTGTTCGTGTTTTCGTTGGTTAGCAAAACCATTCGCACTTCCATTCGTGCGTAAAAGAATTCATAATTCCACCTTATTTATTGTCGTGCATTAATTTAATTCTTGTTGTGCCCATCGCGTAAACTAGCAGCATGTCGCCGTTTGAAATTTTCAAGGCCCAAATTGAGTCACTCGGACTCAGTGGAGAAGATCCGATGGCCTACATCGCTCACACGAATTGGAAATGAGCAGAGCGAGGAAGGAGACGCTCTCCATAAACTCCTCGAGTGTTAGACTAGACACACCGCAGTCTGCGACCATAAAACTCCTCGTCTTCAAAGAAGGCGAAGACATCGGGTCTTATCTCACTCACTTCGAAGAAAAGATCTCCGAGGTGAACCAGTGGGACATCGAGACGGACGGCGTAGCACAATTATTGCCCCTGTTGAGCTCTCAACTAAGGAATAGAGTTGCTCGCTGTTTACAATATGAGCCCAGATTTCTTTCGAGCTAAATTTAGGCACTGTCGCATTCAACCAAACCAGACCTTTCGACAGTTTGGCTACTCCCTATAGCGTCATTTTAAGTTTTAGATTGACGCGTCCAAGATGCCTCATGAATACGACGCCCTGGTCGATTTGATCCTCAAAGACCAATTTCTTGCGTGGCTTCCTTCGGAAATCAGATCCTTCGGGAAGGACCGGAAGTGCCATACTCTTGAGGAATGCATGGAGGAGGCAGACGTCTACGTGGCTAGCCACAATTGCTATTCGAAGGAAGGGAATAAATCAGAACCCCCATCTCCTAAATCCAAAACCAGCAAGAACAAATTTGTTCCTAATAATGGGAATAAATTCGTTAAGATGAATGGGCCCGCCAAATAGAAACCTCTCTTCTCGTCAGACTACCGTGATGTTAAGCCCTTTTCTCCCAATCCTCCTGCTTCGACGTTCCCCAAAGGGACCATCGTGTGCTATTCTTTTGGAGTTCTTGGCTGCGTGAGATCCAACTGCCCTCAAAACTCGCAGTTTAGAACTACCCCTCCTTCTCACCAGGTACACCAAGTCAGTGCCACTTCTACTCTCCTACCGTCCCAAAATAAAGCCCCACTTTTTCGAACCCGCCGAATACGGCTGGCCACCAGGTAAACTTTTTGTTCGATAAAAGTACCCCTGGGGCCCTCCAATTTGAAACTGGAGCAGTGAATGGGTGCCGGATTTTCACCCTCGTCTGTGATACAGGGTGCACGTGCATTTTTGTATCCGATGCCCTACTCCCCCTGTGACTCCGGACCACGATAAGTTTGCCTTAGTGCATGATTACTTGGGGCGAGCCAATAAATTCGCCATTGCTCACTACTACACTGAGTGCGTGTATTTTATTGGTTTGGCTAAAGTCGTGGCAGCCCTCATCAAGTTTTTCTTTGTCCTTATTGGTCAGTGCCCCCTTGGGTTTCTTCCACCCCGTGGCTCAACCCGTTACTACCCGTTTTCACGTGAAGAAGGAACTGAAAGTCCCTACACCTCTGGAGCCCCCGTGTTCTCCCGAATTCCAGAGTGCGATGACCCATGACTTTCCCAAAAGCCAGATGGAATGTAAATCTCTTCGTTCCTTGTGGTTTAAAGCCAAGAATAATACGGGAAACCGTCAAATGAAATAAGATGATTCCCTTCCTCGACAAGGATGACCTCCTGTATCGAGTGTGCACCGAGGAAAACGACACCGAGTCCTGAACACTAAGTGTAACCCAGTTCACGTCCCTCCAATCATGCAAACGGCTCACGATAGCCTATTTGCTGTCCATTTTAGTCACACGAAAACCGCTCAGAGGATGTTTAAATATTGTTATTGGCCTGGCGCGACCGACGATATTCTGCGATATTGTCGTTCGTTCGACATTTCCCAAAGACGGCAATAAAAGGACGAGACAGACCTGCGTCCTTGAAGAAGGGACCAATAATCACTGAACCCTTCTATCGAGATAGCTATTGACCTATTCGGACCGATCCCCATCCCCCATCGAGCGAAGGCCATAGTTACGTTTTAACGCTGGTAGACTTTGCCACTCGATACCCTGAGGTTGTACCACTCAATAAAATTGAGAGCATCTCGTGCGCCGAAGCCCTTATCTCCATCTTTTCCCATGTGAGGCTGTCCAAAGAAATCTTTTCGGATCGTAGTCGTCAATTCACCTCAGAATTAATGGAATACGTTGCTAAATTATTGATGATCAGGCCTCTGTTTACCACTCCTTTTCACCCGACGGAGAATGTAATGTACAAAAGGCTAAATGGAAGCCTCAAGTCCATTCTCAGAAAGTTGTGTGCAGATCAGCCCACTGAATGGCACCGCTTCCTTACGGTAGCCCTCTTTGCCCTCCGTGAAATTCCCCATCGTACATAGGGATTCTTTCCCTTTGAACTTTTATATGGTAGAAACTTCAGGGGCGCCTGAGTATCCTAAAGGAACTTTATCCCAATCAGACATTGGATCAAAATATCCCGACTTCTTACTCGTATCTACTGGATTTAAGAAAGAGGCTAGAAAAGTGCGCTGAAATTGCGTCTCAGAACGCCGACGTCACTTTTAACAAGTATAAGACATATTTCGATTGCAATTCCAAAGAAAGGAAATTTAACTCCGGAGAAGAAGTTTTGCTTCTCCTCCCCACAGACAACATAAATTGTTGAGCCAGTGGAAGAGCCCCAGGGTTAGTTGGGAAAACCTATTGACCCTTTCAAACAGTTTTCCCGGTAAAACTGGGTAAAACTAGGAAAAACTGGGTAAAACTGGGAAAAACAGGGAAAAACATACAAACATAAAATTTCATGTAAGTATAATATTAATATAAGATCACAGAATCAGTCTCAGTGGTCTTTGTTATATAGGTTCCAAAGCGTTATCAACTTGAATTTTTAGCAATATTTAGTCCAAAATTTTGAAATTTTACATTTATTTTTTATTTGTTTTACCTCAGCTACTAATGTTTTATATTTTTTATATTTTATTTTAGAATATTTAATATGCCAAAATATACAGATTTACAGAGAAATCATTGTATTCTTGGTGGACGGCCAAAGAAATCATTGTGGTCTGAATATGAAGATATTTCTAGCAATAAAGTTCGTTAAAAAAAATGTTTAAGAATAATAGCAGCTTGCTGGTCCACTGCTAGATGAAGCTTATACATAAGTAAATACAGAAATAAAGATACTATTTAAAAACAAAATTTGCGTCGTTTCACAAGATGGCTGGTCTAATATTCACAATGATCCAATTATTTCCAGTACTATACATTGTGAAGGAAAATTATATCCACTTGATTGTGTCTGTGCAGGAATTCAGAGCAAAACTGTAGACTATTGTTTTGAACTAGCAAAGATCAGCATTTTAGAAGAAGAGACTGAGTATGGAACAATTGTTGTTGAATTTGTGTCAGATAATGAAGCAAAAATGAAACTCCTTCCTAAGGTTAGTATTTCCTAAACAAAGCTAGAATCATTTTCTTTGAAATATATATTGATTTGAAACGACTATCATATATGCAGATATAAGTTATTATGATTTCATTTATTTATATATGCAAATATACTTATGTAATTGCAGATGCTTGTTGACTAGAGGCCACCTATAATAGCATATAGTTGTAGCGCACATTATTTGAATCTTGTGGAAAGCTTAGCAACACCAACACCAGTTTTGGCTGCCATAAAGGATGTTCAGAGATACTTCTGTGATTACCACCAGCCAGCAGATTGGTTGAAGGAATTGAGTGGTGTCTTACCATAACTTCACAATAATACAAGGTATATTTATCATTGTAATTCCTAATTAAAAATTTAATCAAGTTGGAAAAATATTTTTTTAGTCCCAGAATGTACATTTTCATGTTAACATATTCTTGATATTACCTCTTAAATTTTAAAATGTTTCGCATGTTTAAAGATAACATTAGTTACACTTTTAGAAAGTATTGTAACCTCTGGTTGCTTCAAAAAAATTACTACAATATCCAAATCTTAAACAGTTTATTTACTTGTCAATAGTTGAATGATCGCATGGGATTACAATAAATATAATTGCATTGCAGATGGTCCAGTTAAAGAGAATGCTTAGAAACATTTGTGAAAAATCATCCGAAGTATGTAGAAATACGGGACAGAGACGCTCATAAAATGAGTACAAATATCATCAATCATATTGACAACCGGCTTCTACTTGTGGAAGCAAGAAACCTGATGATGCAGCTCAAGACAATTTCTATTGCTCTGGATTTCTTCCAAGTGAGTTTCTAAACCATACAGTAATTATTAATAGAAAAAGTCAACGCTACAATAAATATCATGTAAAGCATTTTCTTTAATAATATTTAATTCATTTTTAGAGATTAAAATAAATTTTTAAATATTATAGTAAATAGCAATTGAAAAACTAAATATAAAAATAAATAAAATACAAATAGGTGTGTTTAATAACAATTAATATAGGTAATATTTATTATATTCTTTTAGATCAATAATATTCAAATACATTATATATTATATTTTATTGACAGGATAATCACAACAACCTGTCAGACTGTGTTACTGCTTGGCTTAATCTCATCGCAGATAGCAACATCAATGAAGAAATAAGAATTGAAATAAAGAGAAGGTTCAATGAAGTTGTAACTCCACAACACCTCCTTGCTTATTTAATGGATCACCGAAGACGAGATGCCATTGAAAATAATGAAAAATGGATTGCCTTAACGGATGAAGAACAAGATATTGCACGTAACTATGTTGATCAGTTGGATGAAAATTTAATGGCTGTCCTGTCAGCATATGAGACGGAAGACATCATGATATTTCCAAAAATAGCTTTCCAGAAATCTCTGAGCAAATTATTACCTCAAAAATATTGGCATTATATGATAAAAGTTTATTCATTAGATCTAGTTAAAATATTCTGGTCCCTGATGTTATCTATTTCATCATGTCCACCTTCTAGTGCTGGGATTGAGAGGTTGTTCAGCACAGCAGACCTTATTCATACAAAGCTAAGAAACAGACTCAACAATGAATGTGTTGCTAAGCTTATTCACGTATACAGGCACTTTGGATGGAAGGAACCAAAAGATAATGAAGACAATAATAGCATCATAAGTGAAAGCACATGTCAATCAACTTCTAGATATTCAGAGGATGACCTTAATGAATTCATGTATTTCTGATAATCAGAATTATGTGTATCTTTGTTTGTCGGGGGCATCGTTTAATTTTTCAAACTAGTAATGAAAACCTATGTTACGCCAACTAATATATTATCATTATTATTATGAAGATACAGGTATATAGTTTAGTCTATCTGTTCTAATATACTAAATATATCAAACTTAAGTGTATAAATATATTAGTAATCAATTAAAAGTTCAATTCTTCTTTTTTTATCCTTTTTACTAGTTTTTCACAAAGAAAATCAGTTTTACCCAGTTTTTCCCAAGGAAAAACTTACCCTTTTACACGGTTTTTCCCAGAGTTTTTCCCGAGCAAAACAAAAGTGGGCAAAACTCACCTTGCCAACCCTGCCCCTACCCCATATTTGAGAAGCGTGGCCCCGTCGATTACCTTATTGAAACCCCCTCGGGATGAAAGCTCTTCCATATTATGTTCAAGCGGTACCATCGGCTCGCGAGCATCAACCAGATAGTTGCAATCGACGAAGAATCCCCCATGGAATCCAAGTCGCCTGCGTGGATCAAAACAAGGAATACCCGTTGTATGTCTTGCCCCATTTTAATAATTCCCCGCCTGCGGAACTTAAGATATGCGACCAGCTATCATCTCTTCAAAAGGATCAACTGCAAGCGCTCCTGAGTCGCTATGATGACGTCATCACCCAGATCTCCGGTTGTTCTACCCACTTTGAGCACAATATACAACTAACCGCCCTGGAACCCATCCGTTCCAAACCTTACCCCCTGCCTATAAACCTCTGGGAAGCATTCAATAATGAAGCGGATAAACTTCTAAGGTTGCAGATCATCGAACCTTCGGAGTCGAGCTACTGTTCTCCGGTTGTCATGGTAAAGAAGGCCGATGGTTCTTATCGAATCTGCATCGATTTTAGAGAGCTAAATTCGGTTACCGTATTCGATGCCGAACCGACCCCCACCATAGATCAGAACCTTCACCTTTTTGAGAAGGCCAAGTTCATCTCCAAGTTAGATGTATGCAAGGCTTATTATCAGATCCCCCTGGGGAAGGATGTAAAGAAATTTACTACTTTTCCCACTGAGAAAGGTCTAGTGACGGCTTGCAGTAATTATAACAGGATGATAATGAGGATTTTAGAAGGCTTACCCGAGGTCACCTTCTATTTCGATAATGTTTATGTGGCCATCGAAGATTGGGATCCACACTTGACCACCCTTCAAGCCCTTCCGTATCGACTCCGGGAGCACAATTTGACAATTGGGTTCGGCACGTGCCACTTCGCTTTTGGCACTATCGACTACCTCGGCTTCCATATCAGGAATAATCGATTAGCTACCCAGCAAGAAAAGATCCGGGCCATCGTGGACATGCCGTTGCCCATTAATAAAAAGCAGCTGCGATCCTTCATATGTTCTGCATCGTTCTATCGTCGCTTCATACTCAACTTTGCGACTGTTTCCGCTCCCCTCTGCGAGCTATTAAAGAAGAAGACCCCCGAACGCCTCAAGTGGACACCGCTCTCAACTCTCAGCTTCAACAAACTCAAGGAGAAGTTGGCATCCGCACTTATCCTCCACCTCCCTAATTCGGACAAACTGTTTGGCATTCGCCCCGACGCGAGTAATGACGTTATAGGATGTATCCTCCTCCAGTATGAGGATAACGGCAAAGGTTTCCCCATCGCTTACGCAAGCAGAAAATTACTCGCGCGGGAGAAAAATTATGCGGTAATTGAGAGAGAGGCACTCGCTATCATTTGTAGATTCTGTGAATTCAGAATGTACATATTAGGCCAAGAATTTGTAGTGGAAACGGACAACAAACCCCTATCATACCTATATAACGTCAATAATAATAACGGTCACTTGATGCGTTGGAGCTTGTTTCTCCAGGAATTCCAATTTCGCATTTTGTACTTAAAAGGCATTGATAACTTTATGCCTGATAGTTTTGGTAGGAAACCTTTAGATCCTTCTCCAAACTAATTCTGAGCCATTTCAACTATATAATAAGAAAACGAGTATCCTTTATGTATATATATATATATATATATATATATATATATATATATATATACATATATATATATATATATATATATATATATATATATATATATATATATATATATATATATATTTATATATATTTGTTTGTTTGTTAATATGTGTACAATGAATTCCTTTTATATCCTTAAATTTTGTTTTCCCTTTGTATAATCGTAGGATAACTCAGCCTCGGTCCAGAGTGAGCCCCACTTGATGGTATCATAGAGAAAAAATATCCTCCAGCAACCATGCCGTAGCATTGTATAACCATGTGTATGGTATATCACCACCCCCTTTAACTCCACTATTTTGTACTTTGGCTCAATTTTGAAAATTTCTCCTAGGTATTCTCAACTTTATCCGCTATTGTCATACGAATTTAGGTTATATTCCTCCCCCACTAATACTTCTTCGATGTCACTTCTTCCCCTGAAGTTTTATTTGAGGATGGAGGAGTGTCAGAGATCTGAGAGAGACAGAGAGATATAGAGAGAGAGGGGGACGAATACACGCCGCCTTGCCCTTCGATGGAGAAAGGGAGACAACAGACACCTACGCGGCCCTTTTTGCCTGCGCTCATGGAGGTGCGAAATTATGAGACGCTGCGATGACCTGAAATGCTGCCATCACAGGGAGCTGCCACAAGTTTGAGAGCCCAGAAGGTCCCATTTGAAGTCGGACAAAGTTCGCCTCGCCAACTTAGGAAGCTTCCTGTGCTCGCGCTAAAAGGTCAAGTCTATTCTCATTTGCCGATGCGCCTGACCCTAGAACCCTCCCCTTCGGACGGATGGTGGGAAAATCCCATTCAACCCCTATAAATCCTCCGGCGCCAGAGTTGGAAATCAGTATCCACCGCCCACCCTGCCTCGTCCGTATCCGATGTCTGCTCTTCCCCGTTCGTACCCGCTGTTCGCGTCGCGTTGGACTCTGCACAATACTCGCAGAACCCCTCAGACTCCCGTTATTCTCGTTAATTCACGTGAGTCTCCGTCGACCCGCTTCCCCCTGCTCCTCGAACGCAGCGCGCTTAGTCTTGATTCGTGTCACTCAAAAGCAAGATTTAAGTCACCCTATAATAGTTATTGTCAAGAGACTACTATTTGAACTTTGCGCCAAGGCAAGGATTACTCCCTCGGACCAAATCTTCGAGGTAACAGCAACGCGCAACTCTCATGTGCAAGTGCTCTCTCTACTCCTCCCCCCCCCCTTTAGCCACTGAGACCCGTGTACATCTAGTGTGTATAGCTCAGCTTAAAACTCCTTTTAATCTTGTAAAATATTATGAATTTGCATATTAATAAAGTTATTTTTGTACCTACTTTCCTGTTATCCTGGAACCTCCAAGATAGTCAACTGTGGCCAACCTACATTCAGTAATTTGCACTCTGCTTATAGTACAAATCTACCACGCACTCGTAAACGCAGAAAATGTTAACTTGACCCTATTCTACGATAATTTTAATATATTAAACTACCAGGGCCGAGTGTGCAGCTGGAGCTGGAAGAGCCATTAAGCAACTTAAAGTATGAATGAGGTAATGAATGCCTATACATTTAATACCAGTGAAAGTTGGCAACTAAACTAAGAACTTACGAGCTACCTCCTGTCACTTGCGCTGTTTTAACTGCGTACTAGACTTGTTCAAAACCTGTATAACTTCCAATCTGCGAGCACATTGTACTTTATTTTGCAGGATAAATATGACACAGGAGCGAACGCTTTACAAACATAAATTATTAATTTTTCATTAACTTTTGAAAATGGCTATAAAGTTAATTAATTTAATAATTTAAATAGTAAATTCGTCTATGAAAAATTTCTGAGGTGACCCTCCTTTCCTTGCTGCCCTCAGCACGTGCTTATTTTGCTAATAGGGTTAATCCACTACTGGCTGGCAATAAGGTATTTAGTTACTACACAAAACTTACCGCTTCTACAAGAAGTAATTAGTGTTTATGAGCTCTTTATGCTGTCGGCATCAACAAGCGGCGTTGTTTACTTACGTTTTTCAATATTATTTAATTTATGCATTTTATTATACATTGCTGGATATACCAAACTTATGAAATATTTAGCGATCTTATATATTTTATGAATTAGTTAGAACAATGTTCTAAGAAAGAAAATGTGAGCAGCTCTGATAGAAAACTTGAGAAAATATATTCTGGGATAACTACAATAACAAAATGATCACCAATTCAATAATAATTATAATCAACTGCATATTGGTATTCATAGGTTAAAGTTATAAGAATTGTTAAAAAATTCTTCAGAATTGTTTTCTAAACACCAAAATCTATTATTTGAACACCTCTCTCCAAGGATATGAAGATAAATATAGGGTAAATATGTAGACGAGCGGCCCGGCCGATAAAACGTACGATTTTCGTCCGTGTTCCAAAATGTTTCACGTTTTTGGAGTACATTTAAGGGGACGGCTCGTGTGGGGGTAAACACAAGGGGGAGACCACACTATGAATATCCTGAGTTTCATTAAATTGGGGGGGTATGGGGGGCACAGCCCCCCAGTATATAATCCTAATTGTTATAATGTTCTGTCGTTTACAGAGGTGAATGCTTTAACTACATCATGTCAGCGTCTTTAATCGTTTTGCGAATTATAATATGGGTGGGGGGGGGGGGTTATGACGTCAGAAATGCTTGATTTCAATTTTTTTCCCCACTTAATAGATTTTTATTATCGTCATTCGGAGTAATTTTTATTTGTCAATATATTTTTCCCCATTTTACTATTTTTGTTACCTTCTTTTATACATTTAAATGTAATTAGCTAGATCATTTCAAGGAACTACTTGTTTTTTAGCAGTTTGGGTGTCAAACATTCCCCTTTTACGCAGTTTGAAAATAATCATCGAATTGTGAACTTTATCCGTCATCCATGGCGGAATTATTAACCCTAGTTTCTGATAAAGATAAATTAAACACCTTTTTGGATATTCATAATTTAGTGCGAATTAAAAGCGAATGAGACATTTGCGGCCGAGCATTAGATGTGAACCCTAACTTTGAATTTAGATGCTCGAAAATAAAACGTGATTCAAGTCAGCTAGATTTCGAATACGACGCAGATGCGCAAAATAAATAGGCTTTCCTCTTCGCTATTTCGGAAGTATAACCACTGCAATTAGTAGGGAAACAGCGTGTTTCGTTTTTTTTTTCGGGCAATTTTGTAAAAAAAAATGACCTACGTACACAACGTTTTCGGTTTGTTTACTTTCGGGCATTTTTTTAATACAACAAATGGCGGCAGCTATCATTCGAAGAAAACTCTAACGCGCATGAATATTCAAACACGAGTGAACGATAATATTTACACAAAAATAATTTTTTCCGGCCGGGCCACTCGTCTACATGTTTACCAAATATAGCATGTCCTACCCTATTAATATACATTATAAACAATAACTGTCCAAGGGCGGATCCCTGGGGGAGACCGCTAATGGACGGTGCCTAACTAAAGATATTCCAATAATCACGTCAGTCTGTAGTCAGCTAATCAGTTTTAAATCCATTTTATCACACCCTAATATATGCGTTTTTAATTTTACCAAATCTTTTATGCGGTATAGTATCAAACGTTCTTTGAGAATTTATATTATCTAAAGTGTGTCTAGAGATTAGATGCTAATATTAAAAATAGCCAAACCTGTCTTATAAGCTATGCATTTCTGTGTAACCCTTCTTCATGGAGTTAATGCAAATCATAAGCACAAAATGCAATGTGAATATATGAAATATAAATGCCATATGAAGGGAAAATAAGACATATTATTGTTGGTTTAACTATTTTCCTATCAAGAGATCATTTGGAGACTTTTAATTAGTAATAATATGTAGATTTTATAACATAAATATATAAACAAATCATATAATACTCGTAACAACGTAGAACAAGTAACAACAAATTATATGAAGTACCTGATATTTACATTCGTCACGACGCTCTCCTCAGAGGACACACTGATAGTTTTGATGCAGTTAGACACTTTATTATTGTTTTAACATATAAATATGGTTTTAAAACTGTGAATTGTAATAATTATAATCAATGTGGCTGCCATCGGTGGCGAGACGGCACTACAGGCCGCGCACAGGTTACGGACGGAGTCCTTTCTCATACTGGTCCGCACTCGGTTGACGGAGGACTTCAGCTTGTTGACGTTGCTGTGGTAGATCTAGCAGCCTCGCCCTCGACATGCCCACACGCACTGTACTCGAGGGGATTGAGGTCGGGTGATACCAGTGGCCAAAACTCCTTCGATCAGAAGTTCATGTTCGTCCCCAACAACTCCTGCAGTCTTGGACGTGTGGGCTTGGTCACCGTTCTGCAGAGAAATATAGTCCTCCTTCTTCCTTATCTTTCTCACCAAGGGCAGGACTTTCGTGGCCAACATGCCCCATTAATTCAGCTGCAGTGAGCCTGTACCCGGCGGGAACCACACGAGCCTGAGTGCTTAGTCGTGGACACATAGCAGAGCTCAGAGACGTCCTGGCTGAAGTTTATCAAGCAGTCTTTCTGCTTCTTAATGACCAGATCAGAATAAAATGAGAATTTGATTTCCATGACTCTTCAAGTTGTTGAGAAGGCGACGACAACGCTCCCAATGTTGTTCTCGCATACAGTCGCTGAGCAGAGGCCTTTCCACTCACTTCAAACTCTCGACGTCCTCTTCCTTGACGGCTCTGGACACTGTGAAAACCGATATGTTCTTCCTCTTCGTGAGAGCTGTCATTTTGAGCTTCGGCGCACTTTCGAATGCCTTTCTCACAGCCAAAACGGTTGACCAGCTGATGTCTGCCTGAAGGAGGTTGATCTTTGAGGTCCACCCTGTTCTTGAGCCTCTCATCGACTCTGTGGAGGGTCATCCGGCTGAAGTTGGGCACACGTAACCTCTCAAAAGTTAAAAAAAACCGAGTGTGATAGAACATTTGCAAAGCCCGGTAATTTTAAGAAATACAAGGAAAGGAAATTAGATGAAACATAATTTTAAATAAGAACTGTTCAAGACCTATTGGACAAAACAACCCTTCTCTCTGATAACTGTCAGCAGTTTGCTGTCTACTGTAGTTTTGATCCAATCAGCAAAAACATTCTCTGCAGCATATTGGATGGCTTCCTAAACGTCATTTGCATTGTTAAAGTGCCTGCCCTTTGCGTAACGACTCATAAGGCTCCACAAGTGTTTGATTGGGTTTAGGTCGCTACTGTTTGGAGGTCGTTTCATGATTGAGACTCCTAAGAATCCTTTCTACTTTGACCAATTCTTAGAAAATTTAGAGTCATTGCTAAGAGCATTATCCTGCATGAACACAAGGGACTCCCTCATCCTCACTTTCTGTCTCTTGAACCAAGGTAGTTAGTTTTGTCCAGGACCTTGCAGTATGCCTTTAAGTCCATTTCGACTCCATAACCACTTTAAAAGGTCATATAGCTTGTCTCCAACAATTGTAACACATTTCTTTACTCCTCCTACTCATTGATTAGCTTGGTGAAATATTTCACTTGACGTCCATCGGTAACTTAGCCTCATGATCATCCACTTGGCACATTGATGGATTGATGTGTTTTGAGGATAACTTTTTTAAAGTCAGTTTTCATCTACAGGTTACGATAGGTAATTTGTCAGCATTGGCAACTCATAATTTTGCGCGTGCGTGTTGTTGTCTGACGTGGGTTTTATCTTCTCCCTGGCATTTGAGATTCAGTTATACATCGACTGCGAAGGAAGCAATGCCATGACTGAATTCAAGCTTCCGAAAATTTGGAAAAGGCAAGCTGTGCCGATTGTGATTCACTCAGGAGGATCCAATGCAAATATCACCAAGTGCTTGTGTGTCAGTCTGAGGCCAGTTCTTTATTTGGTTCTTTAGTTACTTAGTTCTTCTCAGATGAGAATAATTTATGCCAGAAACAGATGGTGAACTAGCAAAGCAACCGCTGAGTTGCTGTGTCCTCAACAGATGTACTGAGAGTAATGAAGACCAAGTTCTCAGTCCATATCCTGGTGTTTTGTGTGGTCAGTAGTCGGAGACACGTTATGCCCCATTTATTTTCCTGGAGGGCCTGAGACTCAATAATGAAAAATACATAAAGTGTCTGGAGGAATTGGTGTTACCTTGGAACCAGGAGATGGCAGCTGGAAGGCCGTGCATGTAGCATCATGTCTTAGCTGTCACACAATATCTTTGTTTATATCACTCACAATTCCCCAGACTGCAACCCCTTTGTATTATTATGTTTGAGGCGTGGTTGAGAAAGAGACCAAAGAGTCCCCGTGCACCACCGTGGTGGAGCTTAGTTCAAGAATCACCACAGTTTTCTCTCAGTTAAGCAAGGAGACTGTCGAGAAAGCCTGCAACCGGTTTCAACACCTTCTGGAAGCCATGTGTCGTAGAATGGCCAGACATATATATACGTAGGTAGTTTTGCGGCTTTGGGCCGAAGTTGGTTGAAGACCGTTAGTGAATGGGGAAATTGTTATGAGTCCAGTGGGGATGGTTTATTATTAACCTTGCGGGGTCCTTTTTAAAACTAATATTTCAGAGTGCAAGTTGGCCAAAGATTGACAGGTAGTTGGTACAGGTTGGGATTGCAAAAGAAAGACAATGACGAAAATATATCTTTACTAGCAACAAAATAATATTTAAATGTACACAAATATTGGGTTTAAAGGGAATGGTCGTACAAATGGAGTTAAATGTCTATGCGAGATACAGGTGGGTTAATTAGGGAATTAAGGAGGTCGGTTCCAGGTCGGTAATTTAAAGGGGGATTTTAAACCGGGGCGCACACACAAGAAATGGATCGATTGGGTAAGCTAGATTCTATATCAACCTGCAGGCGGTAACGGTTACAATTGCTTACGTGCTGTTTGCAGAAAAGGGGCCAGCTGGGATGCAATGAATGCGAATGGGGAAGTTGGGTTACCTCTCGCTTCAGATGAAGGAGCATTCGTAGATGGCCTTCGGAGATGGGAATCCTCGTCAGATACTCGCCGATTGACCCTGGCAAAGTTCACGGATGTCAATTTAGCCTTCTTCCTTGAATCGAAATCGCCAATGGGGGAAAGCGAGAGTCCTTCTGCTCGTTCACCGTAGTAGGTGGGAAGTCTATTAGTGCTGTTTACTAAACTGAGTAGAAGGATTATATAGACGGTTGGTGGGGTGGCTTTTGGTGGCTTTGGCGGCCACCTCCACACACACGTGAGATTTTTGGGAAAAGTCGGTGACTCCTTCGAGGAGGGAGGATTGTGATAACGTTGGCGTGGAATGTTCAACAGACTTCGATCTTATGACAGAAAGCAGGAATGTTGGCTGAAAGTTGGCCGTGGGAGACGTTGAAATCGGTCCCTAAACAAATACAGCTAGGGCGTGATAACGGCGTAACTACACCCTCACCCTGGTCAGCTGTTCTTTCAAAGCCCCATTCGGTGATCTCGGGACCAAGTGGGTACAGAAGGGCACGTGGTTGCCCTTCGACCTTATTCTACTACACCATGGTTGAGGCCGGCGGCGATTTCATTGAATAAAATATTTTTTTAGAATCTTTCTAGTCTTTAATAGGTAATTTTGCTAAATCTATCGGTATAAATGAACTTTGTTATTTACTTTTAAGATTAATTTAAACAGCAATACCCATAGCACTGCGTATGTCTGGCCCTGCAAACGACGCTTTTCTTTGGAGGGGGAGAGCTGTAAAGAAAGGCTTTTGAGTTTGTTTCCAACGGTATACAATTTATTGGGAGTTTTACATCTTGTTTGTCTCGAGACGCGAGGAGCTTCAGCAGCTTAAAAAATAGCTTTGATTGGAGACAGATCTCTTGGGGTAAGAGTTCGAATTTATGGTTAACCCTTTTTCTTTCTTTGCTGATTTCTCTATAATTGTCTTCATTGCGATAATTTAGCTTCGAATCTTTTAAATTTAGAGATAAGACTTTTCTTTACCCAATTCCTTCACGATATTATTCTTTTTTTTTCAGGGTAAGTTCCTTTCTCCTGGCAATTTTATCAGAAATTTCTTCTTTCCAAACATGTCTGGGTGATCTTTATAATCGGATTTCAGAAAATTAACTATAAACTATGTAATACCCAGGGGTAAGCAGAGTTAATTAAAGAGTTAACTTGTCTACCAGTAATCAGTTAACCAAAAATTTACCTCGGTTAATCCTTAATCCGTTAAGAATGTAACGGATGTTAACGCATAAGGGCTAGTTAACCTTACTTATTATTTTAAAATAGAAAAAAACCGGCTTTTTTCTCTAAAACCACCTCAAAATTGCCTAAACTATAAAATACTAAAAATGAAAAATTATAAAGGACGAAAAAACGAGAAAACAAAAAAATTGACACGCTAGAGGCTAGACGATAAAGAAAATTTATGATTTTGTTTCCCTATTTTTCTCATTCTAAATTTATATACAATTAATGATTAAAAAGATTATTATACGAATTGGTAATAAAACTAATAGAGTAATTAATAAACAAATAAAACAATTATCTGATAATAATAGAATTAGAAGATCCACCATTCAAAATCTAACCTGGTAACTTTGTTCTGAATTTTGAATTTATAGTGACCGTTGAGTCTATATAGCCTGTGCATTTGTAAGAAAGCACACCTAAGGTATTATAGCCTGTCAGCCTAATACAGGAGAGCACTTTATGCATCCTTCGCCTGATGTTGATGTCAGACCAGTGAACGGTCATAACCAGGAAAGCTTTATTGCGGGCAGACTAGCAGTCGTTTGTGGTAGCCACACTCAGAATATCGTCAATAATCTTGAGATTTAAAATATCATAAGTATTAATAATTTAATTTCTAGATTTGAAACGTGAATTTTGGAATATAAAGTAATTCAAGTATAAATATACCGCATACGATACCTTCCATGAAGGTAGCAACATCTTAACGAAATTCTCGAAATATCACTATAGGAATGAGACATCCTTATAAACGAGGCATTTTATCAAATCGGAAAAAAAAATCACTAATGACGAATTCGAAATAATCAAATAAAACACACGATGGTTTTGTGTATTAGACTATTGGTATTATTTTTCACATGAATACTAAATTTATTAAAATTGGACGTACCGTCTAAGAATAGAAGAAATATAAAGATTACAAAAAATAAGAGAACTAACTACCTAATTAAGTAATGTTTCAAGTAAGTATGTGATTTAACGATCTCTTGCCCAGCGTCCTCCTCGAAATGAAGCTCTACTGGGCTTCAGCGTCTTGATCAGCTTCTCGAACGTGCTGAGTGATACCATGTTGGCTACAAGCCGATCCACCATCTTTTGGTCCACAGCAGACTGCGGTACGCCACTTCCTGAATCAGTGATGCCAAAGGACTCACCGCTGCTTAGGTGGCGTGCTTTTTTTGACACCAGGAGGTCAAAACAGACCTCCTTTTCCACTAGTCAAATGTAAAGAAAGTTAATTAATCATTTAATTATTTTAAAAGTTAATATAAAAGTTAATTCTTTAACGAAAAGGTTAACTTCGTATATTAACGATTAACGGTTTGCTGCCCAGCTCTGTAATACCTTAAATAAATAGTGTTGTATCGATTAAATCGTGCTTATTGCATTTTTAAATCTATATTGACCCCCCAAAATCTATGGATCTGAATGAATATCTGTCGAGATGCTATTGAACAAAGTTATCAAAAAGGCCATGCCTCGAAACATGGTGTATAGGGTATAGTCTGGACCAGAAACGTGATCCGCGTCCTAAGCGAGACATAAACGATAGGATTGATACTCACTAAGTCTAAACTGATCGTGGAAGTATTTTCTCCGGATATTGAGGTAAAGTCTTATCATTGGCCTTCTGTGAGCTCACCTTCTCCTTCAAATCCTACCGTAGTAGCATCTCGTCTAGAGAATACGATGAAAGCATTCACAATCCTGCCCTGTTGGAGGACTGGAGGTGGTCCTTTCAGAACTTACCCCGAATCATTTTGAAGCGCTTCCACAGCTTTGCAAGAGGTGTCTTCTTTTTATGTGAACACACGCATACCCTCTTCAAAATATTTTGGCCTGAAGATGGAAACCAGTCCCTACCAAAACTAATCTTCAGAAAAAGTTTTCCGTTGAACTGCGTCTTGTTTGTTCACGCATTCAGTCCAAGACAAGTGGCGCGCGTAGTTCGAAACATACTGGAACCTAGGCCTCGCTTGACCAAATTCAACACCAGTAAAATCGTTCTGGCGTCACTTGTAGCTCATATATAGTCATATTGCTTCTTTATAAGGACTCTCATATTCTGCCGACCACTAATGAAGCGGATGGCGAGCAGAACGGCCAAACTTTCTAGGAATAGTAATCAGACCCGCGGTGATGAGGATGCAGGAAAACTCAAAAGCATCATCAACCGGCTTAAGCTTCCTGCCTGAGATACAGAAATCAGTCATATCCTGAAATGTGGGCCACCGAGCCCGCTACATGCAATGAGAAGGTGGTCTCTCAGGAAGCAGGAACTAATAAAAAACTATTTGGATGGGGAAATGAACACTATCATGAAAATCATCGAACACCTCCTAACCAAAATTTGTTTGAGCGACCGGAAATCACAGGGATTGATTAAGGTAACGAAATGAAGGGGTTCTTGAAAATTGATACGTAAATTCCTCCACAATTAGGACATCAATCTCCTGCTCTTCGATTAGTTCGGCAAGGACCTGGGTACTGTTGCTTTGTGATCGTAGGCATGGAAAGGTTATGAGCATAGGTTGTTTTCTTAAATTGCAGTAGAAAGTCCCGCGTCAAAAAGGGCACGACAGGACAAAATTTTTGGCATCTCTGAAGAAGATTCGGTCTACAGAATAAACGGTCATGATTTCATTGTCAAAAAATTACGACCCACATTGCTTGGATGAAGCAGGATGTGGCTCTTTGCAATTCACACACATTTAGCCTTACACAAGAAAGATTTATCATTTTAAACCTTAGAGCAGTTTTCGCAGATGTTGGGTTGACCCAACCTAGGACGGCTGGATGCTCTGTGTATATGGCCGTACCGATGACAATGCGACCACCTCCACGCTAACGATCCGACTGTGTGGACGTAATAGCGATACATACCCGTTCGCACCAACACAGGAAGCCTATCACGATCGAACGTGACGAAGAGTGTGGCGGTGGGTCTCGAGGCTCCTCCCTCCTCCCTCTTCACTGGCTTGAATTTGAACGCTCTTTGGTCAGCCAGCTCTTTTATGATATCTTATAAGGAGTACTCAATGGATTCCCTGGCATAAACTACTCCTTTCACGGTACACATATTAGAGTGCACTTTCACCTGCACAAATGAGCTATCGAGTTTCCGAAGAGCACTCATCAAGACCGCATGGTAAGGGTCCGCCGCATTTAATAGAAAGGACCCCTTCGAGAAATGGGTGACTTTGGCTTCTCTTCCAATAATTCTAGCTAATCCTCAGCGCTGATGGCACATGGGACATTTGGCCAAGAGGCCTTGATCAGTCGAACAAGTAATCAGAAATCATTGGAAACCAGGAGGCTCGAAAAGGCAAGAGAGCCTGTCGATGAGTGGCCCCAAGATCATCGAGGCTCCGCTCACCTTACTATGATTCAAAGACGTACGATGCATCCTTGCCTTGGTTCTCTCCGGAGTTAGACGGGAAACCCTTCTTCCATGGAACCCCCTGAAAGTAGAGGAACCCTTAAGTTTTTTTTTTTGTTTTTTTTATTTAAAAAAAAATAGTTGGTGGGGGTGATTTTCTGTTTTCTCCAAGAAGGAGCCACGACCATAACTTCTCTACACACCATGGTGCACGAACTCGCTCTTATCTACTCCATCCTTTTCAAGATCTTCCGGCTCTTCCACTCACCCCACCTCCTTCACTGCTTTCCCTACTTCCCACTTCCTCCTATCCTGCTATCCCCACTCCCTTAGTTCCAACCTCAGCTTCCCCGCCCTCTTCCTCCATACCTCCTTCCACTGCCCCCCCCCCCAGCCTTCCTCTATACCCACCTCTGCCTCCACTTTCCCAACCCCTGTTTCCTCTGCCCCAATCCCCCCTTCCTCTGTCCCAGCCCCTTCTTCCTCTGTCCCCACCGAACCTTAGTGTCCTCAACCCCCCTTGAACTGTCTGCACTATTTTTGCCACTGCCCTCATCCTTACGTTCACTGAATCCACCCTTCATTCTTCTATCTTCACCCATCCTTCCAAAGCTTATACCTACTCCACCCCTTCTATTGTCATACCACCCATATGCACTTAGGCCTCCATCGCCTCCTCCTCCAAACTCAGTAGCACACACGCCCCAACACACAGAATACTCAAAAAACACACACCCCTTCTCCCACCAAATTCACACCACCACAACAAACAGGTGTTAATGTCTGTGCGCCCGACGGCACTTTCTCGGTGCAATGCAAAGAGATCAAGGAAAGGAAAGCCGCTCTGGCTAACACCGTCTCACCCACACTTTGTTCCTAACCATCGAGGTCAGCTGAGTGTGGGCCACGATTAAACGCACACGCAGTTGGAACGGTGTGGGTCACACTGCCTCCAACTGGGTACTAAATACTCAAAGACCTGATGTCATACTCTTGAACTCTACGTGCCTACACCATTCTATTACTTGACTTCGCATTGCAAGTTGCGACACATATCTTACCCCAAGGACGCTGGAGACTGGCCCAATTCTAGTGGCTACCCACTACAGTCCACCACAACAACTACACATAGACGTTGCACTCGGGATTTACCAAATAGAATCTTTCACTCTTTTTTTAGGTAGACCTGAACTCACCATTCCACACCACTTTCTAACACCACAAATGATGCGAGTAGGTATCTGCTCGATGCCTTGCGGTGATTTCGCCGCCAGCATATCGCACCAGCCTTCCCCACATTCTTCGGTCATTGCGGAGAGACTACGTCCTCGGACATAGTCTTCCGTAATGACCACGCCATATGCTTCAATACACACATAGCCCCAGGTCCCCACATCCCTATATGTCTCCTACTATCTTCTTATCCCTACCAAATACCTACATCTCGCCTCAACGACTAATCTAACGCAAACTAAAAGAGGAGTTCAAGAGACACATAACTACTAACAGACCAAAATAGACAACTCACTGGACCACAATCCTGAGCACGATAAACACTGCACGCAACATGTACACACCACGGAATACACTTACATGCATCAAACACTTCACATTTTCAATGCATACACAAAGACCTATCACAATAATAACCACTACAACAGAACCTTATATTCGTGCCCGCATTTTACATGCGTGCAGCTGGATCGGAATCGCCAGTGGCGCGAAGTGACCCTCATCGCGGTAACGCTCGCTGCAATGACCTTTCCTTCCTCTGGCTCCGTGTGAAGAAGATGTTAGGCACAGCCTCACCAAAATCAATTACTCAAATGCACAACGTCAGAGTAATTAAGGTCCCACTTGGATATCATGCATAAACAACGCACGCAAACCACACAAAAAAAAGCTTTTCCATGAGGTCCGGGAGTAGTGTTGGCTCCACGCTGATGAACTTGGGCCCGTTTCTCTGGTACAAATGGAGGCACTCGACAACTTTACCACACTAACCCCTCCTATTACCGCCGAGGAAACAAAATACAACATCAAAACGCTCCCCCGGCCACTCCGGCCTCCCAGCCACAATAATACATCACCGCCCCGAAAACATTTTCCCAACACTTACACACCTATTCGATGCTTCAATTGCCTCTGGACACTTCCCACAATCTAAAACAAGCTAAACAATAGTAGGTCAATTGTTCTATTCGAGAAAAGAGATAAATTACTTGAGCATATTATTAACAATCGTCTCCATAAATTTCTGGAGGAGATTAACTGATTCTCCTTTTACCAATATGGCTTTAGGCGAGACCGGTCCACTCAATCGGTTGTGACCATCGTTCACAACATAATCCAAAAAGCACGTAGGCCTACATCAAGACAGAAAATACTCTCGATAAGGTGTGGCACGAGAGTCTATCTTGGAAACTAACTAAAAACACGGAGCTCCCTCTCTGAACCAGAAGGCTTCTCTACCATTACCTTATTGACAGAAAGTGCCACATAAAATACAATAACGAAATTTCACACCATGCACCAGCGTACCCAAGAGTAGGATATTGGCCCCTAAACTTCACATTATCTACACTGACGATACCCCAAGGCCTTCCCAAAACTGCAGATATACACACACACACACACACATTGTCCTACGCTGATAACGAGACTGTTTCTCGTCTCTGGCTATGGCCCATGCAAATTGCGCTCAGTCCACAAATGTTACTGAAGACATAATATGAGAACAAGTAAGTGGCTCATTGTCAGGAGTCATCTGAAGAAACAGACGATATTATGGCGCGTGAGGCCAATACATACACAACATTCAAATATATACACTTGCAACAGGTCAAAACACTCGCATATAAATCTCACACCAAAATACTCTGGGCCACAGTGGAGAAATACCCACGCTTCCATCTACAAAAAGTAACACACAAGCACGAGCAAATACACAAATAAAATACTGCACAGGTTTTACCCTTGTCAGCCACAAACTACAAATAAGCCTATACAAAACACTAGTTCTTACCCAATTAACATACACACCAATTACACTAACAGCCGCGAGTCACACATGGAAGAGCAAAGGACCACGCATTCAGAACTCTGCTCTGAAACGCGCATGTTGCTCTCCTCGCACACATTCATGACCAGAATGCACAACAAATAAAACTCACACCACTCAAAAATACACCCACACCCGTTTAAAACAGCTGAGGAAACAGGCAAGAGCCTCCACATACACCCTAATATAGGCCAAACAATACGCTGCGAAGGCTTTGAGATACCCCGCAGCCCTCGACTACCACAAGCCAACACTTCTCCATACATAGGACAACATGAATAATGCGTTTCCCTCACTCGTTCCTCGCCCGTCCACCTCACACCCTTCCAGCCGCTCAAGTCTAATACCACTAACAAAACAACTAACTAACCATACCAGGCAATGGTGACAAGCCACTAGCCTTTTACCTCATCCTATCCCGTCTTGGATGAATGTGGTTCACCACATTCCTCCCTCTACTTTCGTTTTTATCCACATCATGTCATGTCAATTTGTTGCATAACTTCAACGTAAAAGAAAATAACAGAGAGTTGATTTTTATAGATTTTTTGTACCAAAATTACATGTTACGACTCGAAGGATTCGACTATTCACTGTATTCAATGAAATCACCTTCGGCTTCCAGGCAAGCCTTTTCGGCGGCCCTCCTGTTTAACAGGGTGAAAACTGTGCTGATCCTGGACCTAAGTTTCACCTCCATGGAGCATGAGGACCTGTTTGTATTTCTATCAACCACGGCCCTCACCTAATAGTCCAGGGTGGTGCAGTCTGGGGAGTCGGGAGGCCAGATGTTCAAGGTGATGTGATCTGATAAAATGAATGAGTGTTTATGCTTGTGTGGCATGGTGAAGAGTTCTGCTGTCACGCATACGGCCTTCCAGCGGCTACCTCTTTGATTTAGGGCAACAACAACTCCTCCAGGCATTTGATGTAGTACTCCATATTAGGGGACGATAAACGGCGGCATAACGTAAAACTCATAGTTTCCGAGCCTCCTCGTAATCACACCCGGATTTGTTCAACTCTTTCATGATTATCTGCACCGTTCTTAAACACCACAGATTGGTTTTCCAAACTTTTTGGAGGATTTAATTCATCTCTGGTATTGCTTTTCTCAGAAAATTCAGAACTGAGTCAACTAAAGTAGGAAAAAGAGACAACCAACAACAGACAATAATCATGCGGGGAATTCAGAGTTACCATCGGCGACAAATTACCTATCGCAATCTGTATATATAAACGGGAAAATCGCATGACACGTGATATACAATTGATGTTGTTAATAGTCCAAGGAAAGAGAAAATGGTATCACAACCTAGTAATTACACTCTTTGGGATAGATTACGTGAACCATTTAAAAGATTAAGAAATAAATTTGGATATTTAGAAAAGTAGAAATTAGGATAACTAATTTAACCCTTATAAGAAAGTGAAAAGAGAGTTGGATTCAAACCTGTGGCGTCAAGCGCTCTTCGCTATTAGAACCACGTCGTAGTTCTAATAACGAATAGAGCTTGACGTCACAGGTTCGAATCTTACTCTCTTTTCACTCTCTGATGGGGGTTAAAATATTTATCCTATTTTCTGTTTCTAAAACTCCAATTTTCTTTCTTAAGTTTTGAAATGGTACACGCAATATATTCCAAAGTGTTTAATTACGAGGTTGTGATAGCAGTTCTCCTTTCCTTGGGCTATTAACAGAGTTGAACTTTGTTGGGCTATTAACAGAGTTGAACTTTGTTATCTCTAAATATCGGATCAGTCGATAGAATCGTTAAGTCCTTGCAAAGTTCCATATAAAATACTACAAATTTAATCCTTTTAATTCTAAAATTGATTAGTTAAAAAACTTGATACCTCGAAGCAAATTCGCTGCCTCCAAGTGACCTTTACTTAGGCTTAACATGAAAAGTTATTCTTGCGGATTCAACATATACCATCCTGCAAGCACATTTCATTGGAAGGTCGTCTTTGGAAATTAGAATGGAAAGTCTACTTGGAGAACATATGTTGCCGTTGGTATTGGTCACGTTAGCTTAGCTGTAGAGCGCTGGTCTAGATAACAGGTCTGAGGTTCGAGTCTTTGCCAGAGAAATGTGTTTTTTCTTGTAGATTTTCTTGGAGACATCCACTGTAAGATCTCTACTTCGCTGTTTCTGTGTCCCCATTCACCCGCATTACTTTGATCGGGCAACATAAGCCTGAACGTGTAGATGCCTATTAGTTTGCACGCCACACACGACTGACCGAGAGTTTTCGGTCGTACAAAGAAGGGATGTGTTCACCTTACAGATTTTCTCTCTCTCTCTCTCTCTCTCTCTCTCTCTACCTTTCCTTCTTTCTCCCCCTTCCTCTCGCCCTTCTCTCTCTCCCTCTCCCTCCCAATCTCCCTCTCCCTCCTCCTCCCTCTCCCTCTATCCCTCCCCATCTCCCTCTCCCTCCTCCTCCCTCTTCGCCCCCTTTCCCTCTATCCCTCCCTACCCCTTCTATCTCCCTCTCCCTCCTCCGCCTTCTCCGCCCCCTCCCTCTCCATCTATCTCACTCTCTACTCCTTTCCCTCCATATCCCTGTCTCTCCCTCCCTATCCCTTTCTATCTCCCTCTATTCCCTCATCTCTCTCTCTCTCTCTCTCTCTCTCTCTCTCTACATTTCCTTCTTTCTCCCCCTTCCTCTCCCCCTTCTCTCTCTCCATCTTCCTCTCTACTCCTTTCCCTCCCTATCTCTGTCTCTCCCTCCCTATCCCTTTCTATCTCCCTCTATTCCCTCATCTCTCTCTCTCTCTCTCTCTCTCTCTCTCTCTCTCTCTCTCTCTCTCTCTCTCTCTCTGGTCCCCAACCCAGAGGAAGGGCATTGAACGGCTGGAAAGGGTACAGGCCAAAGCTAATAAATTGATCCCTTCCTTTAGACATAAAAGTTATCAGCATAGGCTACGAGAACTGGTGATGTTCCCCCTGGAGACACGCCGGTTAAGAGGCCAGCTTATTGAAACTTGTAAGATAATGCGAGAGGTCAAAAACGTAGATCACAGGAGGCTGTTCACGTTGAACGCAAATGCTACACGTAACCATGGTTGCAAACTGAAATTGCCTCAATTCCATACCAGCATTTGCGGCAACTTCTTCTTGTAAATAATCTGCTAAACGTGGAACCGTCTACCACCAGAAGTGATGAACAGTTCGTCAGTTAAAATCTCGACCTGACGAGATGTTCCACACCTTGACCTAGATGGTACCACCTTAGTATATATTATAGATTAGAAGCAACTAGATAGGTTTCAACTTTTATTTATCAAGAATTCCTGTTTGTGTTCTTTTTTACAGTACCTTTAGGTATCGTTTTAGCTTTCTGGTGGGCGGGGAGAGCCTTCATCTATGCTATACTTTCTCTTATGCTACAAGTTCGGGACTTCACAAAATAGTACCTCCACGGTATGGTCAGCAATGTCCTTTGAGGTACTACTTTACCTTGTGACACACACACTCTCTCTCTGCAAGGCGGCTTAATAAACACAACCCCGCAGGTTAAAGATTTAGGAGTAATAATTACAGAAAACTTAAAAACATCAAACCAATGCGCAGCTGCTGCAAACAAAGCTAACACAGCACTAGGATTTATAAAAAGAAACTTTACTTATAAAAGCGAGGAGATAATTATGCCACTATATAAAAGTATTGTCAGACCCCATCTCGAATACGCTGTACAGTTCTGGGCCCCTTACTTAATAAAAGACATAGATAAATTAGAAGCTGTACAACACAGAGCGACAAAACTTATCCCGTCAGTACGTAACAAACCTTACCACGAGAGGCTAAAAAAACTCAATCTATTTTCCGTCAGAAAACGAAGACTAAGGGGGCAGCTTATAGAGTGCTTCAAAATACTTAAAAGATTTAACAACGTTAATGCCAATAACCTGTTCACACTGACAGGGGAGTGTCCCACCCGTGGACATGATTCAAAACTTCAGGGTAAAAGAGCCACTATGGATATAATAAAGAACTTCTTTACTTACTCGATTATTAATGATTGGAATAATTTGGCAAACGCAGTAGTGGACAGCAGCACTATAGATTCATTTAAAATGAGATTAAACAAACACTTAGCAAATATTGGAATTGTTTAGCATAAGCTACAAAATAAAATAATATTACAAAAATATAACTCGTTCAAGTGTATGTAAGTGGTTTTCACATTCATTTCATTTAATTACTATTCTATGCAAATTTCCTTCAGGTACTGTCTTCTTACACCTGCAAGGTACTTTTCCAAAATTATTTCATGTACGGCTTTTGCCGGAGGAAGTGGAGGGTGGGGAGAGCCTAAAACTTTTCTATCCTTTACTTCTACTATTCTATGTGTAAGTGGCAGTAGATTTAAGGCCAGATTACCTTAGTCTGGGCCGTAAGGCCCGTGTGATCTGTGTATCTATGTAACTTTATGTAACTCTCTCTCTCTCTCGACATAAAAGTTATGAGGATAGACTAAGGGAATTAGATCTGTTCTCGTTGGAAACCCGTAGACTGCGTGGTCAGCTCATCGAAGTTTTCAAAATTCTTCGAGGGTTCGACAATGTTGACTACCGGGATATTTTCACACTGAGTGAGAACAGAACGCGCAATCACGGCTTCAAACTTGAACTGAAGCGTTACAACCGCAATCTGTGTGGAAACTTTTTCACCTACAGTATCTGCGGTAAGTGGAACGCACTTCCAGTGGAAGTTGTCAACAGCGAATCTGTTGACCAGTTCAAGTCAAGACTAGACAAAGTCTTGAAAAGTGGCCGTTTAGGGACGCAAAACAATTGAGCAGCCATGTGCCCGCTCAATTGCTAGTCCCAAGGTACCCTCTTTGAATGCACCGTAAGGTCTCCTAGGGTACCTTCTTTCCTTGTAACTCTCTCTGGCGAGTCGTCTAGCGAAATTTGCCCACGACACAAAACTTGGAGCTAATGTAGCGAATCCCGAAAACATCAAGATGTTGAGGGATGACCTACGGATGATTGGCGAGTGGGCTGACAAGTGGCAGATGCCTTTCAACTTAGACAAGTGTAAGGTGATGCACATCGGGTATGCGAACCCCCGGTCAGGCTACGAGCTACAAGGTATGCGTCTTGAGTCTACTGATGTCGAGAAGGACTTAGGTGTGCTGATTAGCAGCGATCTCAAATTCTCGAAGCAGTGCTTACAGGTGGAGAAAAAAAAGCTCATCGCTTGTTGGGTTACGTCAAGAGGTAATTCAGCTTTCGAACAAAAGAGGTTGTTTTTCCCTTGTAAAACTCGCTGGTGAGGCCTCACCTAGAGTTCGCTGTTCAGTTCTGGTCTCCTTATTATCGAAAAGACATCGATCGTCTGAAAAAGGTGCAAGCCAGGGCGACGAAACTGATCCCATCGCTAAGGAACAAGTCATACCAAGAAAGACTGCAAGAGCTCGATCTGTATTCGTTAGAGACTCGAAGACTGCGCGGTCGTCTAATAGAGACTTTTAAAATCTTGAGAGGATTTGAAAATGTCGACTCCACCAAATTCTTTACCCTCAACCGGAATATGACTCGAAATCACGGGTGGAAGGTGGAGCTGCCCAGATTCAATACCATTCCGGTGGGTAAGTCATTCACATATGACATTTGCGACACATAGAACAAACTACCAGCGGGGGTTGTTGAGAGTAGCAGTGTTGAACAGTTCAAGAGTAGACTTGACAAATTATATTTGAAAAGTTTATGATCTCATAGCAAGTAATCAGTACATGCTAAGAACCGAAACCGCAAAAAGTGCCTCCTCGATATGGGCCGCAAGGCCTTGTAGATACTTCTTTTCCTTGTAACTCCTTGTAACTCTCTCTCTCTCTCTCTCTCTCTATTTTTCTCTCTCTCTCACCTCTTCCCTCCCCCCAAGCCTTTGATAAGGTAACACACCGCCGCCTTCTCCGGAAATTGCGAGCGCTGGGCATAGACGGAAAAGTAGCTGGTTGGATCAAGAACTGGCTAAGTTGCAGACGGCAACGGGTGGTGGTGAATGGACAGGCTTCTGAGTGGGTGCCCGTTACTAGCGGGAGGTCTTAAGGTTCTGTCATGGCACCACTATTATTCATCATCTACGTCAACGACATGGACAGTGACATGGTTGCCAAGATTTCAAAATTTGCCGACGATACCAAGCTTGGTATGAACGTTGCAAAGGATGGAAATACTGCAAGTCTGCAGGAAGATGTTCGGAAGATTGAGGAGTGGTCTGATACGTGGCAAATGCTTTTCAACGTAAGCAAATGCAAAGTGATGCATATTCGCCACCGAAATCCTCAATCACCCAATATCCTTAAGGGCACTGCTCTTGAATCCACCGACACTGAGAAGGACTTGGGTGTAACTATCACGAGTGACCTCAATTTCTCGAAACAGTGTATTGAGGTGGAGAAGAAAGCTCAAAGGATGTTAGGGTATATAAAGCGACAGTTTGGATATCGGAACAAGGAGATAGTACTGTGTCTGTACAACTCCCTCGTCCGACCGCACCTGGAGTATGCCGTATAATTTGGAGTCCTTCATTCCGAAAAGACATCGCGAGATTGGAACGAGTGCAAGCCAGGGCAACCAAACTGATTCCCTCTATCAGACATAAAAGTTATGAAGATAGATTAAGGGAATTATATATGTTCTCGCTGAAGACCCGGAGACTACGTGGTCAGCTTATCGAAGTATTTAAAATACTTCGAGGTTTCGACAGACTGGACTACGGGGATATTTTCCAGCTCAGCGAGGAAAGAACAAAAAATCACGGCTTTAAACTTGAACTGAAGCGATACCACCGTGATCTGTGTGGGAAATTCTTCACTTACAGTATCTGCGGTAGTTGGAACGCACTTCCGACGGAAGTTGTCAACAGTGAATCTGTTGACCAGTTCAAGTTAAGACTAGATAAAGTCTTGCGAAATCGCCGTTAAGATCCTCGCGAGTGATCTTCGAGGTTGCCAACGGACACCTTCGAAGATTGCGCCAAAAGTACCTTCCTTGAATGGACCGCAAGGTCTTCTAGGGTACTTATTTTTCTTCTAGCTCTCCTTAATCTTTCAATTTTTGCAAGTTTATTGAAAATTCATCATTTTAAAAATATCATGAAAAATTGCATTCCTTCGCTGAATCCAAAATCGAGCTTTGGTCCTGTTCCTGTATGAGGTGAGTTTCAGTCTCTGGAAATTTACTATTGGATTAAAATTGTAAAATGATGACAAATATGGATTAAATAAATCTTAAAACGATCTTTTGTAAAAATAAATCTTTGATTTTGTTTCAATTCCAGAAATGGTTCTTTCCAAAGAACCATTCTGCACCAAAGCCTCCTGAAAAACAAGGAGATACTTTCTAAGGGCATTTCGTCAACGAGCTCTATCTTTAAGATTATTAAGAAGCTTTACAAATTTACGAAGACTTGTGTCAGACATGTTGAACAGCGCCTAATATGAAGCTAATAAATTATGTGCAATAAAAGCAATTTTATATTTCACTAGCAATTATCATTGAAATGAATAATTTAATCTTTACTGTTACTACATTATTTCTTATTTTCAATTAATGTCGTTAAATTAATTATTTTATGTAATAAAACAAAGCCAAAACAAATGTGAAAAAAAGGTTGATTAATCGGAAAAGAAAAAGAATTCTTGAGAAAACCTTTACTTTGCTTTCAGGTTTTAGAGATGAATGGTTCCAAAATGGAGAAGTTAGGTGAATTATACTGTATACGTGCACCGATTTTAGGAAAGAAGAACATACTTGGAGCGACGTTAGACTCTAAATGATATTTAACTATCATCTTCGTGATATCTTTTGTTGAACAATTAATTGGTGGCAAAAAAAATACTAAAACAAATTAAAAGAGATCTTCTTCACAACATCATTTTCTTTTTCTTCCTCTTCTTCTTTAGCATCTAGTTCTCCTTCTTATTCATCATCATCTTCTACTTACTCATATTCCTCTTCATTTTCATTTTCTTATTATTTTCCCTTCTTTTCTTATTATTTTCCTTACTCTTATCATTATAAGCTTTGTAAAATAATAATAATAATAATAATAATAATGCCTAAATTTTATAAGTCATGAAGAAGGATCAACGCGCACATTTTATTTGCGAATGCTACGTTTGATCCCAAAGGATCATCTCCGTTCACTGATTCATATGTACGCTCACACGTCTTAATACGTACATACACACTCGTGAATTCACAAAGAAGAAAAAGAAGAAGAAGATGAAGTAGAAAAAGAAGAAAAAGAAGAAAATGTAAACATTTGTATGTGGGCGTGTATATAAATGTGCGTGAGAGAGAGAGAGGCGGGAGGGAGACACATAAAAGGATTCGACAGAGGGTGAGTGGGGATGGGAAAAGAGGGGGATCGCTCTGAAGACCGTGTTTTTAATGTTTTATTATAAAAAAAGAAGAAGCAGAGAAGGAGGAGGAAAAAGTCGCCGGGTCTGATAGCGGTTAAAAAGGTGGGAGTTAGTCTGGCGGGGCATCAAAGGAGACGCCGCGACGGATCAAAGGAAATCAGAAGGGCGAACCAGATCAAAGGCATCCCGCCATCCCCCTCCCCCGTCCCCACCTCCCCTTATACCATCATATCCCCCTATCTCCAAACGCCTCCACTCACTCTCTTTCTCTTTGTCGCTCTGTCTGTTTTTCTATCTCTCTCTCTGTCTCGTTCGCTTTCTCTTCCTCTCTCTCTCTCTCTCTCTCTCTCTCTCTCTCTCTCTCTCTCTCTCTCTCTCTCTCTATATATATATATATATATATATATATATATATATATATATATATATCTTTGTATATCATCGTATATCTCTCCCTTTGGCTGTCTCTCTCTCTCTCCCTTCTTATATCTTACTTTCTCTATCTATCTATCTCTTTATTTGGCTATCTCTGTCTGCCTGTTTCTCTCTATGCATGCCTTTCCTATCCTTTCTTTGTCCCTCTGTCTATCTTTCAGTCTGCCTGTTTCTCTCTTTCTGCATGCCTTTCCTATCCTTTCTTTGTCCCTTTGTCTGTCTTCGTCTATCTCTGTCTGTCTATCTCTCTCTCTCTCTCTCTCTCTCTCTCTCTCTCTCTCTCTCTCTCTCTCTCTCTCTCAGTCTGTCTCGACAATGTTGACTACCGGGATATTTTCACACTGAGTAAGAACAGAACGCGCAATCACGGCTTTAAACTTGAACTGAAGCGTTACAACCGCAATCTGTGTGGATTTTTTTTTCACTCACAGTATCTGCGTTAAGTGGAACGCACTTCCAGTGGAAGTTGTCAACAGTGAATCTGTTGACCAGTTCAAGTCAAGACTAGACAAGGTCTTGAAAAGTGGCCGTTTAGGGACGCAAAACAATTGAGCAGTCATGTGCCCGCTCGATTGCTAGTCCAAAGGTACCCTCTTTGAATGGACCGCAAGGTCTCCTAGGGTACTTACTTTCCTTGTTACTCCTTGTTACTCTCTCTCTTAGTCTGTATCACTATCTATCTATCTCTGTCTGTCTGTCTCTCTCTCAGCCTGTCTCTCTCTTAGTCTGTCTCACTATCTCTCTATCTCTGTCTGTCTTTCTGTATCTCTCTTATTTCTCTCTCTATATCTGTCTTTCTCTGTAACTCTCTGTTCTCTCTATCCTCCAATCTATTTGTCTATTTATGTGTCGCTTTCTATCTCTCTCTCTCGCTTTTCTTTCCTCTCTCTATTCTTTCTCTCTCTCTCTCTTTATTTCTATTTGCCTATCTCCGCCTCTGATTGAGTTTGCTCAGGATAACTTCCTGGCACAAATGGCAGAGGAGCCAACGAGTGGTGAGAATATGTTAGACTTGGTGTTTACCACCGAGGACGACATGGTATCTGGACTCAGCGTGGGAGTGTCTGGGCGGGAGCGATCACCGCACAGTCACGTTTTCCGTTCATATTCCATGTGAGAGACGCTCTCACGTCGCTATCTTTAAACCAGACTTCCGACGCACGAACTTTGTGGGTTTTCGGGATGCGATAGCTTGGCTTGGGCCCGCAACAGGAGAAGGAGCCTCGGACAAATGGTCGGAGTTTAAAGAAAATTTTATTGGCTAACCACTCCAGGAGCCGAATAATCGGACAGGTACTTCAACGAAGAAGTCCGATTTGAGTCACCGTGTGGCTCACCTTCGTGATCCGGCAAAGGATCAGCATATCACCGGTCTAGGATTACCCTCTCATTAGGTAATCTCGGACGGCCGGACTAGGTGCGATCATCGTCACCAGAAGAAAAGCTTCACCGCCCCCTTCAAAAATACTTACGAACTCAAAGGTATCGTTAATTGAATTATCCCCTCCCCTAACTTCACCAGTTTATTTGTGGACTAGAATTCTCATCCCGATCCCATACCCTCGAATATTAGAAGTGCTTACTTAATTCAGTGTTTAATTCAATAATAATATTCCCTTCGTTCTGTCTGGTGTCATTAAGACAAGCATCCCAGTGAGTAATTTTCAAGTAATTCCCACGACATTTTGTAGATTTATTTATCCAGTGCAAGATTAATTCTATTTATATTTATATACGATGTTGCTTATTTCAAATTCATGTACATTAAAGATTATTTTTGTATCTGTGTTTGTTTTTCACCTATTTTGGACGATCCTTTGGCAATTATTGAGCAATCCACACGGCTTAAATCTCAATATTCCACCGAGCCACCCATGGTTGGCTTTTACTAAGTGGGGAATACACTCAGGGGATCACCATCTTAGTTTTGATCAAAAGGTACGCACCGGGGTTATTCTTATTCACGGGAAGTGGCTAAGGTAGGTGTATTGGATACGATTCACCTCCGTTTCCCCTCGGTGCGGTAATAAAAATATATGTCCAGGAAGTGGGACTGAGATTACTCACTCGCTAAAACCTCGACACCCATCTATAAGAAGGGGGACCGCGAATGCCCGGGTAATTACCGGGCATCCATCGTAGGCAAACTACTCGAGGGAATAATCGCAGACCATATAGTGTGGCACTTAGAGTTGCACAGCTTGATCTTGGATTCCTATAATGGATTTCGCAAGAACCATTCATGTCTCACTAATCTACTAGAACTTTTCCACGGTATTTTGAGAGAATATGACCGTATTCGAGCTGTGGATATCTTATACCTGGACTTTCAAAAAGCCTTCGATAAGATAACACACCGCAGGTTGATAAATAAAGTCCGCGCCCTTGGCCTTACCGGCAAGGTAGCCGAATGGATAGAAAATTGGCTCTCGGGACGGAGGCAACGAGTAAAGATCAACGGGATATCCTCGCAATGGACGCCAGTCAGTAGCGGGTTGCCCCAGGGTTCAGTGCTTGGGCCTCTATTGTTCATCGTCTACATCAATAATATAGATGAAGGACTAATATGCTTGATTGCCAAGTTCGCCGACGATTGCAAACTAGGAGGTAGTGTGAGCTCGCGAGAAGGAGTAGTTCGCCTGCGAAATAGCCTTCTCGGGATAGACAAGTGGTCAGAAAGGTGGCAGATGCCATTTAACTTTGACAAGTGCAAGGTAATGCATATCGGCCATGCTAACCCTCTGGAAAACTACTTATTGCTAGGCAAACAACTGGATACCACTGACCTTGAGAAAGATTTAGGCGTGCTAATTAGCAGTGATTTAAAGCTATCCAGGCAGTGCCTCCAGGTGGAAAAGAGGCCACAGCGAATGCTGGGGTTCATAAAGAGGCATTTTCGCTTTTGAAATAAGCAGATTGTTTTCGCCTTGTGCAACTCTCTAGTCCGGCCACACCTTGAATACGTCGTACAATTCTGATCCAGAACCCTGAGCAAAGACATTGAACGGCTGCAAAGGGTACAGGCCAGAACCACAAAACTGATTCCCTCCCTTAGACATAAAAGTTACCACCATAGGCTACGAGAACTTGGGATGTTCTCCTTGAATACGCGCCGGTTAAGAGGCCAGCTGATTAAATCTTTTAAGATAATAGGAAGAGTTGAAAACGTAAATCGCAGGAAGCTGTTCACGTTGAACACAGATGATACACGTAACCACGATTAGAAATTAGAATTACCGCAATTCCATAATAGCATTTGCGGAAACATTCAGGTATCGTTTCAACTTTCCGGCCCGCAAATGCGGGTGGGAGAGGTGGGCGGGGAGAGCCTTCATCTATGCTATACTTTCTCTTATGCTATAGGTTAGGGCTTTCCCAAAATAGTACCTCCACGGTATGGTCAGCAATGTCCTTTGATGTACTACTATTCCTTGTGAATCCTTGTGACTCTCTCTCTCTCTCTCTCTCTCTCAAAAGAAACCAGAGGGAGAGGTAACGCCCCCTTGTCGCGGGAAGAGAGCTTGTGTGAACCTTTGACTTTTCGAGCTATGTCGGTGGGGGTACCTCTTCTGGGTACCGCTGGCAGGGCTTCCCTTGTCGATTTGGTCGGAAACGAGGTTCCAGACTAAGTGCGTCACTCTTTCCTTTTTTCTACTCTATCCTTCTTTTTTTTATTTTATCCTATTTCCCACTTATACAAAAAGAAAAAAACAACAAAAAAGGCCTACTCCTATCATGTTACTCTTTCCCTTTTTTCCTTCTATTTACATATAAGGACCTGGCAGCTACCTCACGCGTCAGAAGAGAGGCTTTGTAACCTCTATAAACAACGCCAATTGACGCTCACTGGTTGCGAGAGACTAGGACTAGAGGTGTCATAGGCGTTGGGGTACGATGAATGGGATGAGGGTAGTGCCCCGTTAACCCCTTCCCTGGCGCGTAATTATTGACCGTTCCCAGTGCCCGTTGACGGGTGCTTCTGGTAGCATTGGTCCGAGGTGACGGCCCTTTGTTCCCATGTTGGTTGCCAGGACAATAAAAAGCCTTGGGTCGAGTTCCTTGGTATGGCGGGATATCCATTGAACGCTACTCCGAGATCCTGGCCGTTGTGGAGGAAACTAGTAGGAGTTTAGTAAGGGGCGTGCTTCGTTGTTGTTCACCTGGTGACAAATCGATGGCCCCTTCGGGGACCGTCTGTGCTGCTTGGTTGGGAGCCACGGCACGCCGAGGCTTGACGACTCGGTCGGACGAACAGCAGCACATGGAGCGTGCCTTCTGGGAGACTCCGAAACGACTCCGATCAATAGGCGGGAGCGACTCACGCGGGGAGAACTCACCAACCCCTTTTTATATATTGATTGGTCACAAGCTTAAGAAAGAGAGTGTTCAAAATGGCAGGCAAGTAAGGTCCAGCAGCGCTAAAATTTACGCATGCCACATGTAAGAAGGACAAGTGGTGCGTTGATTTCCCGAAAGGCTGCTATGCGAAATGCCACCCAGGTAGTGTATGCACCACTTGCATTTTAAAGAAGGAAGTGGAGGAAGTAGTCGCCTACTACAGGGAAAGAACTACAGACCTCGAACAGAAAATCGAGAGGCTTAAGGAGGAGCACTCCCACCAGATCCGCAGGCTCGAAGAGAAGTTAGACGAGCTCTTGAGTCCTGTGGCAAACACCACCTCTGCAGAGAGCCCGGGCCCGAATGTGGCAGAGACGCCAAAAGGAAAAAAGAAAAAAAGATGAAAAAGGGAAAGAAGAAAGAGGAAGAGAGAAAAATAGAAGAAGAAAAGGTAGAAGAAGTTAATGAAAAGGATGACAAGGGGGAAAAGATGATAGAGAAGAAGAAGAAGAATAAGAGGAAGAAGAAAAAAGAAAAGCCTGAAAAGACCATGACGGGGAAGAGAGAGGAATCGGAGAGCTTGCCTCCGAAAATAAAGAATCCGAGCTCAGCAGGCAAATGTGCCAGGGTCATCATTGTGGGTGATTTCCAGGCACGGGACCTGCAGCCCCTGCTAGCGGCCCGCCTTCGCACAAGCGTTAAGGTAAGCTGCCTGTCAGGATGTGGTAACCACCACATCAGAGTAGAGGCTGAGAAATCACAGATTTCTGAGAGCTCAGTCGTTACTGATGGTCAGTAGAAACGACCTCTACCTAAAAAGAGGTAGGCTAGGCCCTACAGATAAAATCCTCCACACAGTCATGGGTGCCGTGGACGACTGTGGGCTGAAAACCCGCAAGCGCGTGGTAGTCGGGATGCTCCCGAGGAGAGGTCCAACACGGACCGCTCACTCGATGAATGTCTCTTCAAACCGGCGCCTGGCAGATTTGTGTACGGCAGAGGGGGTCTTTTTTGTGGACCCGTACCGCACCTTTTATGGTAGAAATGATCTCTACCAAAGGGATGGGGTACATCTTCCCTTTAAAGGAAAAGCCTTTCTGTCGAACATGATCCAGGATGTCGTAGAGAGGACCCAAAGGAGTATCCGGCCCAGAGTGAGGGCGGACGTATGCCAGTACGCCCGTGTCACTCCAGGAACGACTTTCTCAGAGGTCTCAAAAAGGGGTACCTTGCCAACAAACAAGCCGGGAAACGGAAAAGCGTATGGAGTCCTACAGTCGGGGACTCCCTGAAAGTTCTTCTGTTCAATGCGAGGTCAATCAGGAACAAGTTTCCTGAGCTCCGTGGCCTCGTAACGACGGAAGAACCCGAAATGGTAGCCATAACAGAATCGTGGATAAATACCTCAAACCGAGACTTTGAAGGCAAATTGACGGTTCCTGGCTACCAACTCTTCCACAAAGATAGGCCAGACAGAGAGGGTGGCGGTGTAATGTTGTTTGTCAAGGATACAATCAAATCTACGAACTCCAACATTATATCCGATCACGAGCTCGTAGGCGTTGACCTAGAGATAGGTCCTGTCAGATACAGGACCCTGGTGCCTTACAGACTCTCTTCCCAACCCGTTGAGAAGGACAGGGAACTGTACCAGCTGCTAAGTGAGCTTGTTTAAGGCAGTGTGCATCGTTATGGGCGATTTCAATAGACAAGTTGACTGGGAAACCAGAGCAGCCTGTGGCAAGAGCGCGCTACTCCTGGATTTCGCCAACAACGAGTTCCTGTCAATGGGTCAGAGAACCGACGAGAGGAGACAATATCCTCGACTTGGTCTTCACCTCTGACGATGATATCGTTGAGGATGTCTCTGTAGGCGAATGGCTCGGTGGCAGTGATCACCAGCTAGTTAGATTTACCGTCAAGATCCCGAAGGTAAGGGCTGTTGCCAGTCAATCAAGGAAACTTGACTTGAGAAGAGCAGACTTTGCAAGCCTTCGTGCTGGGCTGACTGATGTAAGGCTAGCGGTATGCGAAAAGGTTGAGGATGCGTGGAACAATTTCAAAAATAAGTTCATGAGTCTTCAATCTAGTTGCATCCCTCTGAAATGCCTCCGTCGGTCTTCTGTTCAACCAAAGTGGTTTAATTGAGAAATCGGCCAACTGCTTAGGCAGAAGAGAAATGCGTACCGGCGATCGGAGATCTCGTTGCCTTTGACGAGAACCGGAGGCTAGCTAGGAGAGTGAAGTCCAGCATAAGGGCGGCTAAGCGTTCTGAGGAACTCCGAGTAGCGAGACTCTGTAAAGAGAATCCCAAGGAGTTTTTTGGATATGTGAACAGCCGTAAACCAATCCGTCAAACGATTGGTCCTTTGAGAAATGAGGAGGGGGCATTAAAGCACTAAGATGCAGAAAATGCTAACCTTCCCAATGACTACTTCTCCTCCGTGTTTACTAAAGTCAATGGACTTCACCCAGGAGAAATAAAGAAAAAGATCGCTGACCTAAAGACGAATAAGTCCCCTGGCCCGGATGGGTTTCTACCCAAGGTGTTAAAGGAAGTGTGCGATTATGTATGACGACATCTGTGCGCTATCTTTAACATGTCAATCCTGACCGGATGTGATCCTAGAGACTGGCGTGAGGCGGAGGTAACTCCTATCTTCAAGAAAGGAGACCCCAGCCATCCGTCAAACTACCGACCTATCAGTCTGACTTCGATAGTCGGTAAACTCATGGAAAGCATGGTGGTGGACAAAATGACGTCGTATTTAGAGTCAAACCTGCTACTGAGGAGTTCCCAGCACGGCTTCCGAAGGCAACGGTCATGCTTGACGAACCTTGTGGAATTCTTCCACTTCGTTTTCTGTGAGCACGATTGGGACAAAGCGGTGGATGTGGTTTACTTAGACTTTTAGAAAGCCTTTGATAAGGTACCACACCACCGCCTTCTCCGGAAAGTGCGAGCGCTGGGCATAGATGGAAAAGTAGCCGGCTGGATCGAGAACTAGCTAAGTGGCAGACGGCAACGAGTAGTGGTGAATGGACGGGTCTCTGAGTGGGTTCCCGTTACTAGCGGGGTGCCTCAAGGTTCTGTCCTGGGACCACTCCTATTCATCATCTCCGTCAACGACGTGGACGGTGACATGGTTGCCAAGATTTCAAAATTTGCCGACGATACCAAGCTTGGTATAAACGTTGCAAAGGATAGAAATACTGCCCGCATGCAGGAAGATCTTGTGAAGATTGGGGAGTGGTCGAACACGTGGCAAATGCCTTTTAACGTGAACAAATGCAAATTAATGCATATCGGCCACATAAACCCCCAATCTCATTATATCCTTAAGGGCACTGCTCTTAAATCGAGTGACACTGAGAAGGACTTGGGTGTTACTATCACTAGCGACCTCAATTTCTCGAAACAGTGCATCTAGGCAGAGAAGAAAGCCCAAAGGATGTTAGGCTACATAAAGCGTTAGTTTGGATACCGTAACAAGGAGATGGTACTCTGTCTGTACAACTTCCTCGTTTGGCCGCACCTGGAGTATGGCGTACAATTTTGGCGTCCATCGTTTCGAAAGGACATCGCAAGGTTAGAACGCGTACAAGCTACGGCAACCAAGCTGATTCCCTCTATCCGACATAAAAGTTATGAGGATAAACTAGGGGAATTAGATCTGTTCCCGCTGGAAACCCGTAGACTGCGTGGTCGAAGTTTTCAAAATACTTCTAGGGTTCGACAATGTTGACTACCGGGATATTTTCACACTGAGTGTGAACAGAACGCGCAATCACGGCTTTAAACTTGAACTGAAGCGTTACAACCGCAATCTGTGTGGAAATTTTTTCACTTACAGTATCTGTGGTAAGTGGAACGCACTTCCAGTGGAAGTTGTCAACAGTGAATCTGTTGACCAGTTTAAGTCAAGACTGGACAAGGTCTTGAAAAGTGGCCGTTCAGGGACGCAAAACAATTGAGCAGCCACGTGTCCGCTCGATTGCTAGTCCAAAGGTACCCTCTTTGAATGGACCGTAAGGTCTCCTATGGTACTTACTTTTCTTGTTACTCCCTGTTACTTTCTCTCTCTCTCTGTTTCCCTCTCCTCCTTTATTCTCTCTATCCTCCGATCTGTCTATTTCTTTGTACTTCTATGTCTCTATTAATGAAAATTAGAGCAATTGGAGTTAGAGGTAACATACATAAAGGGATTTGTAGAGAAATGGCTACATTAAGCATCTCGGAGGAGGATATCTACATTAAAGCATCCCCCCCCCTCCTCCTTTGTGGAGAAAACCGGAGAAGCGAGCTCTATGAAGAGAAGCATGGGAACGGTAGCCGGCTAAGAACAGTAACTGCCTACCCTGTTTGATCTCCCCGTCGCTTTGGGCAGTTAGAGCTAACATCTGTTTTAAGGAGACCACATAAGGCCCTTAAACGACGCTCTAACGATCCAATTGCCTACGAGACCCATAAACCCGTGGTTATCTAAAAAAAAGCGGTGCTAGTCAAAAGGCACGCCAAGTAGTGGGGCGGTTGAGAGTCTTTCTAATTAGCAAGCTGACTTGGGCACCTCAGTGCCAACCTCTGCACTTCTCGACTTCACCAGATGCGAACTCACCATTCGCGCTCACCTCTGTGGCCTTGCTCCTTCCCCCTTAGATGGGGCAGTGATCCTCCTATAAATAAGACCCGAAAAGAAAGAGAAGGGATTAGAAGTCGATACGAAAAAAGAAGGATCAGTTCATGAAGATCGATCCTTCAGCCAGACAAGAAGTTTAGAATTCGATAAGAAAAAAGAAGGTTCAGTTCGTGAAGATCGATCCTTTAGTTATACACGACTATTTCCGTGAGAAACGATAGGATCAGACTGAGGAAATCGATCCCCTCTTCCCGGGCCGAATTAACATTAATAGTCAATCTTGATATCAGTGCCATACCGAATAATCCTTGACAGACTGGAGAAAAGTCTGACTGAAGAAAAGTAAACCCTCTCACACTCTAGTGACTCTCACATCTCAAGCTCCGTAAGAGTGAGAGGAGAAGAACCCAGCCCCAACGAGCTTCCGTTCTTTAAGTAGAAGTTAAATCGTCTCATCTCTCTCCTGCCATACTACCTCTACGAGATTCAAGGATCGGCCAAGACAACACTCCAAAGTGATAGATAAGTCCTCCAGCGACATCCGGAAATCCCTAATACCTCCTGTCATGTAAGTTAGAAAGAACATTTCTATTCATATTGCGATAGTAGAAGTTTAGTACGTCTCACGTTTTAAGGGGAGTAGAAACCATTGTTAGTGAACCTCGGTCATATTTGCTTGTAGACGAGAGTACGTTAATTTAATGTTTAACGCTAATCAAATAGACTCGCGATAAAAATACTAATCGGCAATTGGTATGTTTACGTGTAGCCTATTTGTTTATTTTTGTCATCGCATCCGTGCGATAGGCCTAGATGCCAACAGGAATAGTCGAGTGTGTCATTGAGACAAGGATAGAAATGTGTTAACTGTTTGTTTGTCATAGTTAAGTGTTTCGTTAAAATATATGTTGGGTATAAATCCTGCGTTTCCTCTTATCCTTACGTGTTAAATTAGCTCTTCCTTAAGAACATAACAACCGAATTAGCACTCTTAGATCAAAGCCTACTTCATCAAAGAAGTAACTCACGTACCACAAAGCAAACCGCTACAAAAGTGGTGTCAAAGAGTGGACTGATCAAAAAAGGGCCATTCTACAACAGGATTAAAAACTGGCTATCAAATCGTTCACAGCGGGTTGTTGTAATTGGGATGTGTTCAGAGTAGGCCCCAGTCACCAGAGAGGTACCACAGGGTCAGACCTGGGCCGATTATTATTTATTGTTTACATTAATGACTTGGATAATGGAGTGTTTCGTAGGATCTCTAAATTTGCAAATGACACAAAACTGGGAAGCCGAGCCCTTTCGAGGCCCGATGTATAGCAAATGCAAAGAGACCTTAATAAAATTGTCGAATGGGCGGATAAATGGCAAATGGGCTTCAACATAGGTATGTAAGTTATGACAACTTAGGATGTCATAACTTAAAAGTAGAATACCCTATGAAAGACCAAATTCTCGAATCCGTTAACTTGAAAAAGACCTGAGGATTTTAATCTCAGAGGACCTTAAAGTATCGAATCAATTCTCAGAAGCTTGTAAAAAAGCAAACCGAATGCTAAGATATATTGCTCGGAATTTTACTTTCAAAACGAAAGATATAATCCTGCCACTATACAAATCGCCCGTGCGCCCACACCTCGAATACGCGGTTCAATTTTGGTGTCCCTCCCTAAACAAAGATATAGCGCAGTTAGAAAGAGTGCAACGTCGGGCTACTAAACTAGTTTCTGTAATCCGAAACAAACCGTACGAAGATTGACTCTGCTCATTAAACCTACTATCAATTGATCGATGTATTTAAAATCTTAAAAGGATTTAATAATATTGATTACAGACTATTGTTCGAGATGGACGAAAGGGCCAACACACGCCAAAATGGTTTAAAATTAGTGAACAAGCCTTTTAACTCTACTATAGCTCAAAATTACTTCACGTTTAAAATCACGCAAACGTGGAATAGCCTACCCAACCCTGTAGTAGAAAGCACGTCAGTTAATATGTTCCAAAACCGACTTGATCAGTACTTCAATAGTGTTAATATAAGGTAGTAGGAGCATAGAAGAAAGCGTCATACGAAATAAGGAATTGGGAATAAAATGAAATTAGCAATAAAAAGATGCCAGCGACGCCTCCCTGCATGGAGTGAATGTGAATTCCCTTTTTCTTTTTATGTCTGTCCTCTAAGTATATTATTTTCATCACTTGCAGGCGAAGCCTCTCCCCGCGAAGAGAGTACTGTCCTATCAACCCCCTTTCCCCTGGTTCGAAGAAGCGTGTTCGTGTATTTGTAAGATAGCGGAACTTGCATGTTAAGGGTACACATGTAGATAAGTGTGTACAGTAAAAAATAGAAATATTTTTTAAAAAATCATGTACAAAAGTTATATAAAAGACACACATGTAGATAAGTGTGCACCGTAGAGTTGAAATAATTAAAAAAACAGCATGTAAAAAAAGCATGATACACTAACGTTAGAAAGTGGTAGTTAACATTTGTAAGCGGACTGGCCATGAAATATTAAATAATAGACTCGCAATCAGCCTTTGTATAAAATTCCCTGCCTTCTGTTTTAGTTTGCCTTTTCTCATCAATCTACTGTTACATAAGCCTTTTTAATTTAGAATCCTTCTGGTAGTCTAGTAAGGATCAGTAGATCTGTTGCTACCAGACTTTCGATGTTAATCTCTCTGTCTCTTTTGTCTGTCTCGCTATCTCTGTCACTCTCTCTGTCTTTTCTTTTCTCTCTCTTTATATATTTATATATATATTATTTAATTATAATGTTAAGAAATTATATTCTCAATATGATTTGCATTATTTGCAATGCATAATTCGATGCGCCTTGCTAAATTCTGGTGAACTCGATTGATTAGGTGTACATTGCCGTCGATTTCAGCAAACTGACTGATAATGCGTTTTCTCAAGTGGTTTAGATTTGCAATCTTCATTGAGTAAACTTTCTCTTTTAACATACCCCAGAAAAAGAAATCAAGGGCAGAAAGGTCTGGTGAAAGAGGGGACCACTCCACATGACCTCTTCTTCCAATCCAGTGAGGAAAAGTGCCATTCAGCCAATCTCTAACATTTGTAGCAAAATGGGCAGGGGCTCCATCCTGCTGAAACCAGTCCGGAAGTCTCTCTCCTAGGCGCTCAATTTGAGACATTAATTTGTCTCTCAACATGTTCAGATAAGTCTCACCGGTTACATGTTCATCAAAGAAGAAGGGTCCTAGCACATGAGCTTTCCACAAACCACACCACACCATCACCTTTTGGCAGCCTTGCTGTTTGGATGGATCCATCCAATGTGGATTGTCTTGAGACCAGTATCGAAGATTCTGTCTGTTGACTTCAACATTAACATAGAACAAAGCTTCATCACTGAACAACAAAAGGTCTTTAGTAAAATTGATATTTTCATACAATTTATCTGAAAACCATTCGCACATCTGCATTCGTCTATCGGGGTCGTCTTCATTTAAGTGATGCAATATCTGTAATTTGTACGGATGGAAATTCTGCTCTACCAGGATTTTGTGGATAGTTGATCTTGGAACACCCAACTCCATGGATATCTGACGAAGTGATTTCTTTGGGCTAGCAGCAATCTTGGCCATGACAACCTCTTTCGTTTCGTCTGGTCTTTGGTCGCCCGGAACGGGGTTTGTCCAAGACACTGCCTGTTTCTTTAAACTTCGTGACCAATTTCCCGACGGCAGTAAAATAAATAGGTTGCCGATCAGGGTGTCGAAGGTTAAATTCATCGGTGATTTTGCGATAAGACCATCCTTCTCGTCCACTTAAGAGTACCAACTCGATTCTTTCTTCTTTAGACAGAGCCATCATTCGATCTGGGGAGGAAAAATAACATAAATAAATAAAATATTATAATTCCTATGTACCCAGACTTTGTGAACACCCTGTATATATATATATATATATATATATATATATATATATATACTTTGCAAGAAATAATAATCCACAAAATTTTAATCCGATTTATTTACGAACACAACTAGTTTCGGCTGTCGCCATTATCAACTGTATAATGAAAGGTATGATATGCGACTCCAGTATATAAAGGCGAAAAATTAGACTAAACAAAATGAAAACAATGGAAATAAAATGAAAGATATAAACATGTTTATGGATGGGAAAGCAATTGTTAATCCCTGGAATTGAGCGATTCTGGCAGTTTATAAATGGATTGGACAACAGTATTCGTGATATATTTGTTAAATTTATATTAAAGTTATTAACACTGCTAATAATGATTGATTTAGCAATCCTCCTTTCTATATAATTGTTAAATTCTATTCTATGGCCATAATTTTGCATATGATCGAAGAGACTGGAGGAAAGTGAGCCTCTCCTGATATCTGCGCGGTGTTCTTTGATCCTCTTACTAACGTGACCAAATTCAGCAATGTAGGGTTTGTTACAATCTTTATAGGGGATTAAATATAGACCTGCAGCTTAGTTAGTGGGACGCAGTTTGGTCAAAGACTTTTGTATAGTATGTTTTTCCTATTAACTAAGACATCTCATCGAAAACTAACAGACTTCAAAGAAGGAATTAATCCACGACCGCTCACCCCTCTCGAGTATAGTTTTCTTCTTTCATTCATCTCTTCCGTTCACTCACCCAAATCCTTCCCACTCAGGGAGGCACCCAAAAGATATTTTACTTTTTTCTGGATAGTCACTTTGACACCATGACTGCCTAAATTCCCTCCTCCCTAACCTTCGACCCCATGCCTTAACTAAGTGGCGCTGTTATTATAACCTCATCACAACTATACAGTTCAGTTGTAATTGCATAATTGAGGGGACGAGATGAAGTAGGTTTGAGGGATAGCCCACTGCAGAGACAGGTGTCAGAGGTAGCCCGGAAAGAAGGCCGGGTTGCAACTCCTGCTAGGGAGCCTTTGCGCTTAGTAATGTGTGCGAAAACAGAAATTTAGCCAAGAAAGCAATGAACAAAGGGCTCCTTGCATTCGGGATGAGAATCCCTCCAGAAAACAATTAAAAGGAGAAGTTCATCCTTGTCCAAACATGCTTTCAATGATATGCGATAGAAGACCATACAACAAGAAACTGCCACAAGAAGAACCTAAAGATATGTTCCGAGTGTAGCAAATAAGGCCAAATCTTCAGAGAATGAGCAAAAATAAAAATGTGCATTAACTACCTGGCCATCATAGGACAATGGCCGTTAACCCACCCAAAAGAATAGAAATAATAACGGATAAAACAAGGTGACAAAAAGAGAATGAAAAATCAACCCAACCAAACCTACGCAAATATTACAAAAGCAACGCTAAAGGAAGCAAAAGAAACACAGGAACAGAAGATCATAAGTATCAACGAAGGAACTGGATTAGACAAACTTGCATGCATTATGTTTGCGCACGTCCATAACATTGCACAGCCTGGTTCATTCGCTGATATACTAAACTTATTTATTTAAGGAAAGATGGAGTTAGGACAATGTGATTCCTGTCCAACTCCCCATCGGAGTCAGCTGGAAAAACGCTCAAGGTAAAATATATGCTCGAATTAGGTGCCGGAAGGGAAGATAGTGACCCCTCTAACGATACAGAAGACCCAGATTAGAAATAATTAGATACTAAAGGATCGGAAAACACCTCAGTGAAACAAGAAATCTAAACCAAAAATACAATCTCGACAAAACTAAAACTAAAAAAAAATACCAGAATCAAGCTCAACATCCGACACAGACTCGGATACAGAAAATGAAAACGAAAAGGAACAATGTCGGGGTATTATATAACATTATATCAATAACATATTATACCTATGAGGAAGGGACCAATAACTTGAAAGCGAACCGACAAAAAGGACGGAAAACCACGAGTTTAGACGGGCTGAGTAGCGAGAGAGTGCAACGAGGTCAGGTAAATTATGGACAATGGATGGCAAAGCTAAAGGTTATTTAAAGAGGTATGTACAAAAATATTTAATTTTATTTACACAAAAATAATGACAGAATTGATGGGTGAAATTACCCCAGAGAATTAACGGGCAAAATCACATCAGTAAATGAAAGGGGGGAATTGTAGTTATAAATGAGACTATGAAGTTAAAACTTAAGGTATTACAAGAGGAGACTATTCAAATGGGGGTGGGAATTAACTCAATTGGGTTACTGAAGAATAAAAGAGGAGTTGGCTTACGGATGTCTTCTGCACGTGAGGTGTGGCCGTTCGGAACTTCTGAGCAGGAGGTTGGAGTGATGACAGTTCTCCAAAAACAAGGGAGGGGGGGAACTTCCGGTCCAGGGGAAAGTATTTCGGCTACCCGAAATTAGGAGGGCTTCGACAGGAGTTGATGGGAGAAGTCTGGAAAATCACTCGGTGCGATCGTTCAGTGGAATTACCTCCTGGCTGGGGCTAATTCCAAATACACAAAATAGTCCAGCTGTCACTTTACTTTGTTGCTAGCACTTGACTTGCAACCATGGGAAATCTTCTGGAGTCTGGGCACGCCTTTTCAACTCTGTGTCTCCTCATGGGAGTCGAACACTATTTATGTCTAAGGCTCTTCCCGAGGGGATTAGCGGGAAACAGCTCTACTCTCGAATGGCCTCGAATCTTCTTGCAGAGGCTATTATAGTCCGCGTAAAGGTGAAATCGTGAGGGACGCGGTTCGAGGCTACCCCTTGTGGAAGTGTGTGTGGAAGGGGGGGGGGGGTAGGCTTACCAATTTAGGCCGAACCGGGCCTTCTGCAGCGCGTGGAAGTTCCGTCTGCTCAAGAGATTCCACGTGGGGTTCCCTCACACATCTCCCAACCGAAAGATGATGCTTTACAGAGCAGTTGGGTAGGAAAGGATCATCCCAACTCGTCAAACTAGAATTATCAAAGGTCTTGGGAATTTTTAACCTGCTACGACAGGTGTACACACCAAAAAACCGCAAATCTGAACTCAGCAGGGAATTTACGGACATAAGCCTTAAACAGGTCGATTATAGAGATTTAACTAATACAATTAAAAAAAAAGAAGAAAAATCACAGGAGCACATTGGCGACATTTCAGTGGAAACCCCCAAAAGGATACAATTAAATGGAGGCATAAATATGGGACAAAAAAACTTAACAATTTAGTGGACCAAAAAAAATCATAATTAGGAACATTGATAATATAATATATATATATATATATATATATATATATATATATATATATATATATATATATATATATATATATATATATATATACATATATATATAGAGAGAGAGATATATATATATATATATATATATATATATATATATATATATATATATATATATATATATATATATATATATATATATATAGAGAGAGAGAGAGAGAGAGAGAGAGAGAGAGAGAGATATACAATTCACGAGGAAAACCTTCGCTCCCGCCGGAGTATGGATAAGGTAATCCACGGGCCTTCTAGCCTCGAGGACGGGGTAGGGTCCCTTCCATTGGCTAAGGATTTTGTTGCTTCCCGTGGGAAGTAGCACCAGCACCTTTGCCCCAGGCTTGAATTTCCGTTCTCGTGACTTAAGGTCCAATTAGGTCTCAACCCTCTTAATAATTCCTTCTTCACGGGAAACGAGACTCGTTTGTTACCTCGGGTGGACTCACGCTCGACGGCTTTAGTTTTCTCCCAAAGGGGCGGGGAGAGTTGCGCACTCCTTCCGGGCGCGGGAAAACTTATCGCTCCGGAGGGCTTGGAACTCCAGGGTGATAGGGGTTTTCAGAGGAACAGGTGCACGAGATTCCAGGGCTGCCTGTGTATGGGTAATCACGGGCTGGGCCACGGGATAGTCGTGAATTACGGGGTTCTGACCGAATAAAACGGAGCAGAACTGGATTGGGGCCGCTAGCACTTCGGCCCAACGGGACATATAGTCACACTCGATGTGACAACGAATTACTAGGAAACGACTGGCCCGGCCAAGGTAGTCGTGGACCACCGCAAATTTCTTGTGGTCGGGCCTAACAGGGGGAAGTAGGTCCTCAGACACTATAATGCAGGTGCACCCGGTGTCACGGACGAGGGTGGATACTCGGCGACCGTTCACAGTTCCGTTCTCGAACTTCAATCCACCAGGGTTGTTCTCATTAAGGAGAAAGTTTACCTGATGGACCGGGTCTTTGGCGGGTGAGGGAGGTTCGGGAGTCTTCTGAGGCGACGGAGGAGGATCAGGGGTGGCCCAGATTTGGTGTACTTGGTGGGACTGAGAGTTTGCGAATCGGGAGTTTTGAGGACAGTTCGTGCGGTAATGGCCGGGAAATCCGCAGGTGTAGCAGACGATCGGATTCTTTTGGTACGGCATAACCGGAGAGAAGAGCCTAGGGGCTTAACGTCTCAGTGTTCCGATGGATGGAAGTTTCTTGGCTTCGAAGGACTAGGAGCTTTGGTAAATCTTGGAACCAATTTAGGGGGGTCTTAGGGCCATAAAACTTAGGTTTGGGGGGTGATTGGGAGCATTTTTAACATCCTTAGGGTATAAATCGTGACTACCCGCATAAACATCGGCCTCTTCCAAGCACTCCTTGAAAGTGGCGCAACGTTTATCTTTAGTGAAGGCGCGATTTCGGGAGCCACGGCAGCTAAAAGCTGATCCCTAAGGAAGAAGTCCAGAAGAGACTCGTAGACCTGGGGAATCTTGCACGCATCCAGCCAACACTGAAGGTTTCTTTGGAGGATGTACCCTTGTTGTCGAAGGTTTGGCCAGGACGGATCCTTTCCTGGCGGAATCGGGAGCGGTAGAATTCGCTATTCATAAGAACAACGGCTAACAATTCGGACTTTAACGTGGAATAGTCCAAAGTTGCTTCCGGGGGAAAGGATACGAAGATATCCCTTAACCTGGCATTTAGGAGGGGAAGTAAGCGAGCGACGCCATCCTTTTCGAGATCCCATCTATTGATCTGAAAGATTCTCTCAAAATGGGCCAAAAATGACCCAAAGTCCTCTCCATCATTAAAAGCGGGAAGGTGGAGTGAAGGAGTTTCGGGAATTTCAGCCCGGCAACCGATGGACTGAGAATCCATTTGATTTCAGCTCATTTCCAGCTCATGCTGCCTAATTTGTTCACGTTCTTTCATCTCCATCTTGTTCTTCTCCATCTTGTTCTTCTCTATCTCCATTTCCATCCTTAGTTTGTTCTCCATCTCCATCGTCAGTTTGTTCTCCTCCATCTCCATCTTCAGTTTGTTCTCCTCCATCTCCATCTTGTTCTTCTCCATCTCCATTTCCCTTGGCTCTGCCCGTTCGTTCCTCTCTTCTCCCTGTACGTAATTTAGCAGGTCTTTGCCCGCAAGACCTAACATTTCACCCTGACTCTTGAATTTTTCGAAGGATGACATTTTTACGCAGTTAACTGAGGGAACACTGACACACGAACGAGCTAGGACACCACCCACGCGAAACGAATACATGAATATTCGTGAAAGCCTTGATCACAAATATAAATTGATACAGCTACCTACCTCTGCTGTTTTTAAGCGGAAAAAAAATTAAAATGTTCCTACCGGAATTAGGACACCAAATACCTTAACTCTTTTGGATTAATAACCAGGAGAGTCTCCAAAATTCGAACACCATAAAAAAATTAATTCTTTGGGGTCCAACACAAAATCTAAATAATTACGTTCCACTGCTCTTCAAATAACTTCAACTTGCCTTCTGCCAGAACAATACAAAAATTAAAATAATAGGGATGTACGTGAATAACAAGAGAACTTCTAATATCGAAAAAAAAATGACACGGGTTCGTAAAAACCCAAACACACTTGACTCCAGAATTATATAATAAGTATATTAATATATATATATATATATATATATATATATATATATATATATATATATATATATATATATATATATATATATATATTCATATATATATATATATATATATATATATATATATATATATATATATATATATATATATATATATATATATATATATATATGTATATATACATATATATATATATATATATATATATATATATATATATATATATATATATATATATATATATATATATATATATATATATATATATACATATATATATATATATATATATTTATATATATATATATATATATATATATGTATATACATATATATATATATATATATCGGGGTATGACATTACATTATATCAATACCATATTATATCTATGGGGGAGGGACCAATAACTTGAAAGCGAACCGACAAAAGCGACCGAAAACCACGAGTTTAGACGGGCTGAGTAGCGAGAGAGTGCAACGAGGTCAGGTAAATTATGAACGATGGATGGCAAAGCTCCAGGGTATTTAAAGAGGCATGTACAAAAATATTTAATTTTATTTGCACAAAAATAATGACAGAATTGATGGGTAAAATTACCTCAGAGAATTAACGGGCCAAATCACATCAGTAAATGAAAGGGGGGAATTGTAGTTATAAATGAGACTATGAAGTTAGAACTTAAGGTATTACAGGAGGAGAATATTCAAATTGGGTGGGAATTAGCTCAATTGGGTTACTGAAGGGAGGGGGAGGAGTTGGCTTACGGATGTCTTCTGCTCATGAGGCGTGGCTGTTCGGAACTTCTGAGCGGGAGGTTGGAGTGATGACGGTCCTCCAAAAACAAGGAGGAAGGGGGGGAAACTTCCGGTCCAGGGGAAAGTATTTTGGCTACCCGAAATGAGGAGGGCTTCGACAGGAGTTGATGGGAGAAGTCTGGAAAATCACTCGGTGCGATCGTTCAGTGGAATTACCTCCTGGCTGGGGCTAATTCCAAATACACAAAATAGTCCAGCTGTCACTTTGCTTTGTTGCTAGCACTTGACTTGGAACTCTGGGGAATTTTCTGGAGTCTGGGCGAGACTTCTCAACTCTGTGTCTCTTCATGGGATTTGAACACTATTTATGTCCAAGGCTCTCCCCGAAGGATGTTAGCGGGAAACGGCTCTACTCTCGAATGGCCTCAAATATTCTTGCAGAGGCTATTATAGTCCGCGTAAAGGTGAATCGTGTGGGACGCGGTTCGAGGCTACCGCTTGTGGAAGTGGGGGGGGGGATGGGGTAGGCTTACCAATTTAGGCCTAACCGGGCCTTCTGCAGCAAGTGGAAGTTCAGTCTGCTCAAGAGATTCCACGTGGGGTTCCCTCACAAACAATACTGCATTTACGATTGCCAGGGACTTCAAATTGCGCATCTTCGTTCGCGAGGCCTACCTCTTGTCAAAAGAGGCAAACCCAACGCACACCAAGAAAGAATTGGAAAACAGAAATGTTAATAGTGTAAACTTACGGAACTGACCACAACGAACAAGTTATAAAAAGGATACTAAACGAGAATAGAATCAGAATATATAACATCCAATTAAAAATATTGATAAAGGATATATTCGAACGAATAACGAACTGGAAATAGAAAAACACCAAAAGAAAGCAGGAAACAAAACCACATAAAGTCAACTAAGAATGACAACAAGAAAATGGAATATGCCAAAATCAACTTAAAAATACTGCACTTAAATACAGATGGGTAGAAAAATAAAAAGATAGCATTCGTAAATATATTCAGACATCTAGATCCCGACGTAATCATCATTTGGGAACACGGAGTAAAAAACAACGAAACACTCAAAATAAACAACTAAAATACAATACCGGAAGAAACGGAAATAGGTATTACGGTGCTGCAATTGCGAAAAAAGGATAAAATATGCGCAAGAGCGGGAGGTGGACGAAGCCTACACCGCAGGGACAATAGAAATGGAATACATTTCGCTCACAGTAGCAAGAAGCCTATCAACCTCTCCACCGATCGTACATACCGATACATTCAGTGATGGAAGTCCTCAACAGAAGTAACCAAACCATCTTACTGGGTGACCTAAATGCGAGATTGCTAATATCTGGATACTGGAGTAAAAATATCACAAGACAGGAATATCCTCAGAAGAGTAGGTCTATACTTTCCTACATATGTACATCACAAGAAAAACGGCTACCATATCAGCCATAGTGCCAATAAACAACCTAATACCATATAATATGTACATGGAGCCAGTCCCTGCCCCATTGACGACCACATTGAAATAATGGATAATCAGGAGGCGAACTCGCAAAACAACCGCTGGTTTGCTGTGTCCCTTAAAGCTGTACCGAGAATCACGAAGACCAAGTTTCAGGTCATTATTATAGTGTTTGGAGTGTTCAGTAGCGACGGCGACGTTATGCCCCTGTTTATCTTCCAGGAGGGCCTCAGACTCCATATGGAAGGCTACATCAAGTGCCTGGAAGAGTTGGTGTTTCCCTGGATCCAGGAGTTAGCACCTGGAAGATCGTTTGTGTGGCCCCAACACTCTGCACCATGTCATACAAGCAGGAGCACCTAGTCTTGGCTGTTATACAATTTCTCTAGCCACATAACTGCAAACATCTGTTCTCCGAACTCACCGAACTGCAACCGTGTGGCCTATTATGTGTAGAGAGTAGTTGAGAGAGAGAGATCTCAACAAGCCCCCATGCACCACCAAGGTGTAGCTTAGGACAAAGCTCACCAGGGTTTTCACTCAGTTAAGCAAGGGGACCGTTGGGAAGGCCTGCAATAGGTTTCAACGCCGTCTGGAAGCCATGGTTGAGGCCCGCGGCAATTCGTAGAATGAAATGAATAGTAAAATCCGTTGAGTTTTTAATATCTAACTTTGATAAATAGATTGAAGTTAGGCGAAAAATTACCCCTGCACCTTGTAATGTCACAAGAGCAAAGAAAAATTAACCGCAGACCCGTGAATGTAAGTTTTCTAAAGGTTGTGGCGGCCATAAAGTTCTCAGTCTTATGAATAACTAAATCTATAAAGTATTATTAGTGTTAGTTCCTTAACGAATCTTGAAAATTTAAATAGATCCAATCGCTTAGGTATCAATTGTAAGTTAAATTCGAATGTTTCCTCTCCCTTAGGTTGCGTAATTGTGTATGTTTCAGGAGCTATGATTTTGCACGTCTTCGTATTTCACTGCAACTTTTTGAATGTTAGAGTGGGCCCGCATTGGATTATATCCCGAAACAAAGTTCCCTTGAACCAATTGTGTATCGTCTGATGTTTTAAAGGTGTCATTGGGGTGATTGGAAGTACAGTTTCATCCACGATGGCATCCTCTTTTATTTCCGAAGAATGCTCCTTCCCTCGAATTTGTCTGGTAATCTCTGATGATAGACCAGGAACCTGCTTAGTTTTTGGAAAGCCAACCAGCCCGTGCGCCTGGGCCTCCTCCGTGTTCCGCTTCCCTTTTCGGGGAATCCCTAATTAAGATTATGCTCCCGTACGGTATTATACCGAGTTCGGTCGCCAGACATGGTTTCCTTCGGCACTTTGCTTTGAACAACCTTAGATGTTGAATTCGGTCCACTCCAAGTAAGCACCCAATCCTTTCAACCTCGTCTCGCAAGGAGAATGGGAGGTAGAAGGCTCTGTCTGCAATAGACGCCGCTTTCCCTAAAGGTCCAGATAGTACGTTGCACCCCGCCTACGGTAAAATCAAGGCATAAGTTTGATTGGACTGGGAACCTAGCCGACATTCTCTTGGAACTGACATAACACTGATCCAACTCGATTATGTGTTTGGTGTGCGTCAAAGGTTGTGGTTGTAGAAGTTTGCTTGAGTTTGCATCAAAGCTAAGCTAAGGCCACGGAATCAGAGATGTAGAACTTTTGAGTGGCTAAATCAATTTGGCATCATACAGGCCTTAACTTACTCACCAATTTAATGTTTTTAATAAAACAGGAAGCGGTGAATTTTAAAAGTTTTTATATGGGGATTTAAATCTTTCAACAGATTCAGTTAACACCTCCAACCACACTTTCTTTTTCTTTTCTTTAAATATTTGTAGCGGAAGTTTGACTCTTTGTGGTCAGATGGCCGAATTGTATCTTCGCTTTCCAAAAGTTGCCCTGAAGAGAGTAGGGAGAGGCGGTGTGCGATACAAACGTCCGCCAAACAGTGGCGTTCTTCGATGAATTCGTCGCTCAAATATGGGGAATTAGAACTTTCGTTAAAAGTGGAATTGAGATAATATGATATTTGAACTTTAGGAGCTCCTTCCCACAAATTTAAAATGGTTGTATTAAAAAAATAGAGAGGAATCTTCTGAAATGGACGTAGCAGGACGCGATGGAACCGGAGGGAGCACATGATAATCTGAACAGTCCTTGGGAATAGATTTGCTAGGGGGTTTCGGACGAAAGTTACGCAGAGGTTCTTTGAGATCCGGTTTCGAGAAGCCGATAGAATTGGAAGAGTTAGGTAAAAGGAATTTATAATTCCCCGAAAGATCATTTGATTTAATTTTGACTTCGAAGTCGAAAAGTATACTGATGATATTTCCTGGAAAAGTACAACGAAGGAATTTCCTGGAAAAGTACAAGTTCTCGATATGAGCCCAATTTTCTAAGCGTAAAAAAGCCGCAACCTTATTTCTTACGACGTATAAATTGGTTATTTGATGGCAGGAACAAGTCATAAGATGAATGCGTCCAGAAGGAACCAAAAAATGAATCACAGTTGAGACATATTCATCAAAACAATCGAAAGCTTTAACGTTTAAAGAGGAAATTTGAAAGAGAAACAAATTCTAGGATGACCAGCTCGGGATAGCGAAAAAGAAGTTAGCAGCGAAGGAATCTCCGGTGAAACAGATTCTCCCATATCTATCGGAGGATAAGAACAAGGTTAACTTTTCTAATTTGCTATCCAAAACTAATCGCATTGAAGTACCAAAATTAAATTTTCCAATTTTGTTAGTATCGATTTCCCCCGATGTAATGTGGGGCTTGTTTCTACTAGTTAATAAAGAGCTTTAGGATAAGCGACCTACTCCGATTGATATGTTTTGGAAAAGTTAAATGCCTTCTCAGAAATATATTGAGACGAGGTGAATCACAATTTCTCGAGTTAATTGCTCCCCCTCCCCGTCTTACACCTCCCTTTTCATTAGTGAACGAGGTACCATGATCGAATTATGAAATTAACATAGAGATCAGAATAACGATCGCTGGCAAACCCGAGCTCTCCAGGGATCGTTCTACCATTTTATTTCCTCAAATTTTTGAAGAAAACTAACGAGGTCTGTAAAGGAAAGAAAAGGAATAAAGCCCAGGTAACCTAAATCTAGTTTAAAACTGATGGGGGGCATAGGGCAGGTGGGGGGCATGCAACTGTTCATGATACGAGGTGAAATAGTGTACAAGGGGGATCTCGTTGTGGGTAAACCAAAGGCTCTTCGTGTCCCAAGGGATTGTCACCTGTCCTGCATCAGGCAGGTTCAGGGAAGGAAGAGTAAGGTGTTGCTCCCACACTACGAGCTCCGAAAATTTCGTGTACTCTCTTCTTTACAAAAGAGCGCAACGTTTTAAATATTTTAGAGGGAGTGGGGTCATAATACTGTCCCTTTTAATTGAAGGTTTCTCATATCGTGTCCCCTCCCCCTTGTTTATAAAGGGTGCTTTTTTCAGACGTCTTGCGAGTTGCATGAAAGTTTTCCAAAATTATCCATATAATTTGCAATTACTTCAATTGCCTTATGGAGACCATTTATATCGGTAATCTTGGGCGCTATATCTTAACAATAAATAAAGCCAATTCTATTATTGTCTTAATAATGGAGAAATATTTCGAAAACTTGCCTTCATTTTATTTTATTTTCAATTGCTGTTATGTGAAAAATAAGACCTATTTTTTTCCTCCGAATTGGTAGAAAAAAAATCTCTCCCAAAATAGAATTGTTTCCCATCATTATTTGAAAACGAAAATGCGCGTTATTACGCTTGGAAATATTTAATTTCAAATTGTTGACATCGCCAAACTGTTCAGTATCTTCATAAAGTTAATATTTTGGTCTTAAATTTCCTCGCCATTTATTGAAATTCGGATTTATCCAAGTGCCTAAGAGAGTCCCGCTTTTAGAGGTCTATTTGCACCATTTATCTTGTTATGAGTGTAATAAGCTGTTTATGTGATCACTAGAGGACGGAAATATGGCGTCACAGGGACATCAGTGATGGTGGTGCCAACTCAATGCACGCACATATACAGACGCGAATCCATAAGGGGAGGGGGGGGGGGGGGGCTGAGGGGACTGAAGCCACCCCAAATTTCACAACATTTGTGTTTAATTTTTTTAAAGCCATAATTGTATTCTGATATTCAGAAAGAGTTATGTAATAATATAGAATATATATATAAAAATATATTTAAACCGTTTCGATCAAATGTATCTTATATGATACATGTCTAAAATAAAAGTAATTATTAAATTCAGTATTATACCTTAGACGACGTCCAAACCTATTTCCTGATGTGTGGACAAAAATATGATCTGAGAGAGTTAGTGCTCACTCCTGTATGAATACTGTTATTTATTATCAATGTGTAAGATAACCAACAATATTGTTCAATGCCCCTTTCTCAGGAAGACTTCTCAGAGGGAGGAAACCTTGTTAGCCTCCCACTTCCCTACGTATGCACGGAAGTATACGGTAACTTAAATGGTATAGATAGGGCTACTGTCTACAGCTTCGTCCCGGTGTTATTAAGGTTAGGCTTACCGCTAATCCTGTTTAGACTTGATTAATTATCTTATCTTTTTTTAACCTAGTTGACCGTGCACGTGTCACTCGCGTGCCGAAATATTTCATATTGTTTCGTCATAGATTTTATTAGTTTCATCATTTATTCTCTTTGGATTCCCTTTATTTTTCGTTCATATTTATGAAATGTATCGTTCTCTCTCTCTCTCATATATATATATATATATATATATATATATATATATATATATATATATATATATATATATATAAGGAGCAATGCAAGTTCTGCGGGTGATAACAACCACCACAGGGCTTTCGCTATATTTATTTTCTGCCTTTCAAAACAATGTCTTCTCGGTAAAGGATTGCCTTCATTGTGACGTCATTTGCTCTCTTTGATTCTAGTCTTCTTCTAATGTCCCTTTCTCTTACCTCTAAAAAACCCCTCCTGTTTCTTATCTCATCTCATTGCTCATTCGCGTCCAGTTTCTCTTTTGTGGTACTATATATATATATATATATATATATATATATATAGTGTCAGCAAAAACCTATCTAATTTTGGGGAAAAATAAAATAAAGTTTCATGCAAAGGACTTTATTGAATAAATTATAATAAATTAATATTTAGTCATTTCGCCTTTGTCCTCAATGATTTTTCTGAGTCTTTCCGGCATGCCTTTAGATAAGCATTTGAAATATTCTGGTTCCATTGCAACCCAAAGTAATTTTAGCTCCATCCTAAACTTTAACACTGAGCTGGTATTCTTCTCAGAAAGCTTGTTTTTTTTATGTGGTTCCAGTAATTTTCTATGAGATTTAAATCAGTAGAATTCCCAATTCAATCCAAAACAGTGATGTTATTGTCATTGAGCCACTTCATGACGTTTTTTCGACCTGTGGCAGAGTGTCGCATCTTACTTTAAAAATTGGCACTCATGTAAAGCAAACATGTTAAGTAAATGCTGTTCTAGTCCTTTAATATAGCGCTCTCCATTCATTTTACACCCTTTAGGAAGGAAATACATGACTGCTCTGCCCATGTTGCCACTATACTGAACCTGGGTGTTTTACTGTTTTTGCTCTCTACTTTGGATGGTACCTGTTGGATCCTAATGGTCGTCTTCTCGTATTAGTGGCCGATTTGATGCATTTAAATGTTGATTTATCAGCGAACATCATCGAATTCCACATTTCTTTGGCCAATCTTTATATTTAAAAGCGAATTCAAGTCTTTTTTTGTTTCATTCACTCAGTAAGAAGCGGTTTCTTCGCTGCTCTCATGGAGAGAAGTTTCAAGTCCTTGTGCAACCGGTGACGAATAGTTCGTAACTATACATTTTCTAATGATTCTGGGTGTAATCTTTTCATTTCAGTAGATGAAATTGTAGGATCATTTGCAATCTCATTTTAATAGGTTATCAGTTGCCTGGGAAGTCTTTTTAGGCCTCCCCTTCATAGGTTTATGGCTTGGAACGTACCATGCAGGACTCCCTTTAGTGCAGGCAAAGAGCCTCATGATGGTTGCCTTGGATCGCTTCAGACGTAGACAAATCTCTTAATTTGCGCATTTACTTCTCTTAAGGCCAAAATGCGTGCCTTTTCTTTCTTAAGAAAAAAACTTTCCAACCATAATGACGAGTATTTCAATTAAATATTATTCCAGTGTTGGTGAAAATTTCTTTGAAAGACATCCAACCACTATAAAGGATTCGATGCTACTAAAACAATCTTAAATCCGTACTAACTTGAAACTTTGAGAATTTATAGTTGCCAGATATCACCACAATAAATTCACTGTGAGATAGGGACAAATTTTGATAAAGACTATGCTAAAAAGTTTTATTTATTATAATCTCAAGAATTCTTGCCATTTGATTTTTTTAAAAAGGTCTAAAGAGATTTTGCCGGCAATATATATATATATATATATATATATATATATATATATATATATATATATATATATATATATATATATATATATATATATATATATATATATATATATATATATATATATATATATATATATATATATATATATATATATATATATATATATATATATATATATATATATATATTTATCTGCATCATGATGATTCGGGCCTGGAATCAAAAGGCGACATCATGACTGGTGCTCGATGCTTTGTTAACACTAAATGCCGTAAGACTCGATATAAGTAGCTGCAGCAGATACTATGAAGCCGTGGCCAGCAGAAAGGAACACAAAAGGCCTTTTGACACATTCCGAACGCCGGAATTCATCCAAAAACTTCAGGAAAAGCTGATGGAAGACCGGAACAAGAATATTCGACTATGTTTTTTTTTTAATAATCGAATAATGAAAAGTTTTACCATCCAATTTGTGGAAGAAGCGTGGAGTCTTCCTTGGAATCCGCGTAGGAAGGACACGCAAGATCACAGACTACCTCAACGTCAGCAGAAAGATGGTGAAAAAGGTTGGAAAGGAGCTTTAAGATTCAGGATTCGACTACAAGACGACATCAGAGAGGAAAACCCATGGTCGACAATCTAACGCCAGCAGAACACCAGAATTCGTAACTAAGATCCAGTAGATCATCAACAATGATCCCAGAAAATCTATGAGTATCATTGCAAGGGGGAAAGGTGTGGGTGAAGAGCTCATCAGGCTGGTGGTGCATAAGGCAAAACGCTAATTTTCTTACAATATGAGGAATTAACAATTTCTGTTCAAGGCGCTGCAGGAAAAGCGACACAATCACATCAAGAAACTGATCAATAAGTTGTAAAACCCTTTGGAGCCAGAGATGCTGTGGTTCTTCTCCGAAGAAAAGAATTTCTGTCAAGACCAGAAGATCAACTTCCCGAATAATAGGTGGCACGTTGTCGTACCCAAGGACGTACTCAGAGTCATGCATCTGAAATTTCTAGCGACAATCATGATCTTCGGTGTCATCAGCAATGAAGGTGACACCAAGCAACCCCAGTTCTTCACTGAGGTGCTCAGCCTAAGCAGTGACGGCTACTTACGCATTTTGAGTGAGGTGGTGTAGGCATGGATCAACCGGATAGCTCCAGGGAGGCCTTACGTGTGGCAGCAAGACTCTGCGCCCTCCCACACCAGCCGGAAGCGTTTCGATCACACAAGACATGACATTTGGCCACCCAACTCATATGACTGCACTATATATATATATATATATATATATATATATATATATATATATATATATATATATATATATATATATTGTCAGAGAGATGAGTTTTGTCCCCGGAGCTTTGCTATTAGATCGAAAGTCGAAGAGAAATATGGGTTAAATCAATGATTGTTGTAGGCCAAATTAGATTTCCTGACCTCAGCTTGCTTCCTTTGACTTGGTATGGAACGTGGCAAGCTCGCAGGACACTCTGCGATTAGCCTTACCCTGAATAATGCACTTCAAACGTGGGTTACACTAAATCGAGTAAGAGTAACTATTTTTCCTTGGCTCAATTAAATCAACTAACTAGGAGGTTCTGGATATCAAACAGGATGAAACAAAAAATATTTACTACTGTACAAACAAAAATAAAATAATGGATAGAACATGCACAAAACTAAATGTGCAAAAGGTTTACACACGTCAGCTCCAGGCGGGAGCCGTGACCACGTACACACAAACGTACACAACCAACAAAAGGGAAACTACCATTCCAGGTGGATCTGCCGCGCGAGGATTTTTGTACCCGAGAGAAAGGCTTGGGGGCGTGGGGGCACAAGCATCGCGCTCGATTGTTTTTCAACGGCATGGTTAGGTTTGCAATTGACGATTAGTACTCGGTCTGCTAAAAGTTATTAAGGAGAGTACAACCTATCTTCTAACAGCCACTGCTAGCCTTGAAAGTAGGGATCGAGGGAGTATTTTGCCGTGGAGAAGCTGACTCGAATACAGAACTGTAGGAGTCTCCTTGTTCCTAGTTTTTATTTAATTTTCTTGTCTTCGGGCTCTTGGGGTAAGGGAGGCCGAGAGAATCTTACCCAGGCAAACCACTGCTAGCATCGAAAGTAGGTATTGAGGGAGTATTTCGCCGTGAAGAGGCGCCGGGAGTGAATTTAGACCTTCACGCCATCTCGCGGAACCTCTCATTGTTACAATTAGGCTCGCTATAGGGCGTGTTATCAAACGGAAGTTACCTCAAAAATAAAGCCGATCAAAGGTTCATTCCATCCTACCCGTCTCTCAATCTCTATCTTTGACAAGATGGAACTTGCGGAAAGAAATGACATCCAATAATAACAAAAAGTGGGCATACATCGTATCGTAATTTCGAAACACAAAACAAGAAATTAAAAGATGTTACATTCGTTTCTGGTGGCTCTGGGATTTATCCTCAATATTAAATGCAGGCCTCATGGCCGAGTTCCATATATATATATATATATATATATTATTGAGGGTAAATCCCAAGCCACCAGAAACGGATACAACATCTTTTAATTTCTTACTACATTTCGAAAACTATAAGTTTTCAGGCTAGAATAAGTTTACTAAAGTTAATGATTTGAAGAAACCATGAAAAGGCCAACAAGACATTGAATTATTTTAAAAGGTGACCAATTATAAAATATTAATAAAATGTACTATAAGTTAGAATTTTAAATATGACTTGGCAATAGTTGAATTAGTTAATAAATTTAAAGTTTATTTCAGAAATTAATTAAAAATTATAAGAGAAATTGACCTGGCAATAGTTAACTATAATAAATTTAAACTTTGTTTTTTTAATTTTGTAAACACTGTAAGAATTAAAAACATTTAATATATAAACGGTTAATTTTGGTACTTACTAAAGTGGATCCATCCTAGAAAGTGAATGGTGGGTTTAACAAGGGGCTGGTATTTATAGGTTACAATGACGCTTGGGAGAGAGGAACACCAACTAACCAAACGGTAGTTAAAAAACTGTAGTCAAAATTAGTTAATTAATAAAGATATTGCACTTAAATGTTCATTGAGTGTAGGTTTGTAGTGTTTGATATATAAAGATTCGAAGGTTCTTAGGCAATGTTGGTTGTTGTTAAAGGCTAATACTTGAAAACTATCAATAAAATGTCAGTTTTACAACTTATGGTGTGTTCCCTAATAGAACATCTTTCCTTTTTATTTAAGATTTTGCTTGCGCGCCAACTAATCCCCATATGAGCAGAGAACCTAGCTCCAAGAGACCTGGTAGTGCTGTCAATGTAAGAGGCTCCAGTACAACTGGTACATTTAAATAAATAAACATTATCACTGCGGAACTCCAAAGAGATAGGATCTTTACTGCTAAAAAAACTTCCTATAGATAATTTGTTTATAAAAACTACAAACCTACACTCAATGTCTACTTAAAACTTTTAAGTCATCCAATGAGATGTCACTTTTGTATTTTAGGACGTTGTCTCTAATTGCAGATTTTCCTTTGGTTTGTAGTCATTTTGGCTTTAGTGTCCTGATAGAGCTGCCAATATCTGAGCCTTGGAAATACCCAGGACATTTATATAAATAAATTATGAAACTCTTTAAGACTTTTTGTGAGTGGATCTTTCATGTTGAAGAATGATTTAATTTTAAATTTGTTGACAAATGCTATTTGAAATTTAATTTGAGAAAATATTTTCTTAGTAATAAATGTAGTTTACGGTTTAAAACTTTATTACATATGCCCAGCTCTGGCTTTATTAAATAATATTTGAATTTTGCGACTGTTGTTACAGGTACGTTAGGGTAATAAATGCCTTTCAAAAATGAACGGATTGACTTATCTACGGTAAGCTTTGGAAAACCGTTGTTAAAAAAAAAACTGAAGAAACTGAAATTCTTGGTAGATAGACCTATATAAGAATACAAGTAATACGCATGGCAAATAAGAGTTTTAATTAAGGCAATTTTTTCTTTTAATGCTGTACTACTAATGATATTTATTCCAAACACTATAGAAGTTTGTTTCCTATAAATCAATGTTTCTAAACCGTTTTCATTTTTTCGAATTAAAATGTCTATAAAAGGGAGGATATTTTCTGTTTCGGTTTCCATTGTCTATACCATGTTTGGTGAATACTGATTAAAAGTCAAAGAATTGTTTAGCTTGATTACTATGATGAAAAAGTGCCATAGAATCCTCAACGAAACGCATATGGAAGATTAGAGGGAACCTGAGAAAAGATTTTCTCTTCAATATGATTCTTGAGGAGCTGAAATGACAAAACAGGATTAGTAAATACAAAATAAACTCATTAATACTAGGTAGGTCCAAATATCTAAAGACTGTCCGAAGGATTTGAAAGAAAACAAAAACAATTTTCGAGGAAGATAGGTATGGCAACACTAATTTAGTTTTCATTATGGTGTGTTGCGTCCTTCAATTTTTATTTCAGATTCATCGTTTTGGGGGTGAACCACGCTATTATATAATTTTTTAATGAGAGTAGCCCATCTAGACATATTTTGGAGAAAACGAAGGCTAATTATACACATAAAGCATATCTTGCGTATATATTTAACAGAATACCATAATTATAATAAACGATTGATGGACAATGAATTATTTGGCCAAATGAGAGCCATTTCGACGGATGACTTCAAAAACCTTATCATGCATGAAATCTGACAATTTCTCGACAGTACGAATGGGCTGCTTCTGCTGCAGCTTTGATGGTCACCCATGGGATTTCTTTAGACCAAAATTGACGTTTATCGCCATAGAAATTTGTTTAATGATGGACTACATATTTTCGATTGAGATCAGGAGAACTAAATCAAATCCGTTAATTCAGTAGATTAAGTAAGAGGGGACTTAATTCAGGTGTTTAAAATTATCAAAAGGCTAGACAATATGGATTGCAATAGATATTTCACGATCACTAGTCAAATTACACGAGGGGAAATGGTTGCAAAATTATAGGTAAACATTTTTAACATTTTAACTTGCATCACCTCTTCCGTTTCTCTCTCGCTCTATTTGCTTTCTCGCTCTATTTCGTTTTCTCTCCCCATTTATCTCTCTCTCTCCTTACCCCCTCCCTCTCCATCTCCTCTCACCTTTCTCTCTCGCTTTATTTTGCTTTCCCGCTCTATTTCGTTGTCTCTCTCCATTTATCTCTCTCTCTCTCTCTCTCTCTCTCTCTCTCTCTCTCTCTCTCTCTCTCTCTCTCTCTCTCCTTACCCCTCTTCTCCATCTCCTCTCACGTTTCTCTCTTGCTCTATTTTGTTTTATCCCTCTATTTTCATTTTATCTCTCTCTCTCTTTCTCTCATAAAGAAAGTAGAGGGAAAGGGGACGCCCCCTTGTCACGGGAAGAGAGCTTGTGTGTACCTTTGACTTTTCGAGCTATGTCGGAGGGGGTACCTCTTCTGGGTACCCCTGGTAGGGCTTCCCTTGTCGATTTGGTCGAAAACGAGATTCCAGACTAAGTGCGTCATTCCTTCCTTTTTCTACTCTATCCTTCTCCTTTTTTTACTTTTATCCTATCTCTCCCACTTATAAAAAAGACTATTCCTATTATGTCACTCTTTCCCTTCTTTCCCTCTATCTACATATAAGGACCTGGCAGCTACCTCACGCGTCAGAAGAGAGGCTTTGGAACCTCTATAAACAACGCCAATCGACTCTCACTGGTTGCGAGAGACTAGGACTAGAGGTGTCCTAGGCGTTGGGGCACGATGAATGGGATGAGGGTATTGCCCCGTTAACCCCTTCCCTGGCGCGTAATTATTGACCGTTCCCAGTGCCCGTTGACGGGTGCCTCTGGTAGCATCGGTCCAAGGTGACGGCCCTTTGTTCCCAGGCTGGTTTGCCAGGCCAATAAAAAGCCTTGGGTCGAGTTTCTTGGTGTGGCGGGATATCCATTGAACGCTACTCCGAGATCCTGGCCGTTGTGAAGGGAACTAGTAGGAGTTTAGTAAGGGGCGTGCTCCGTTGTTCACCTGGTGAGAAATCGATGGCCCCTTCGGGGACCGTCTGTGCTGCTTGGTTGGGAACCACGGCACGCCGAGGCTTGACGACTCGGTCGGACGAACAGCAGCACATGGAGCGTGCCTTCTGGGAGACTCCGAAACGACTCCGATCAATAGGCGGGAGCGACTCACGCGAGAAGAACTCATCAACCGCCCTTTTATCATTGATCAGGCGCAAAGTATTGAAAGAGAGAAAGTGTTCTAAATGACCGGCAAGAAAGGACCAGTAGCTCTAAAATACACGTGCGCAATATGCCACATAGATAAGTGGTGCGTGGACTTTCCGGATGGGTGTTTTTTCAAAATGCCACCCGGCCAGTTCCTGCACCGACTGTATTCTAAATGGCCAAATCAAGGAACTAAAAGAAACATGCAGGGCTTCCGAGGAAAGATCCAGGGAGTTCGAGGAGAAAATAAACAGCCTCGAATTGGAACACGCTGGACTGATTCGCAGGCTAGAGGTCAGAATAGCAGAGTTAACGTCAAGCCCTATACTAAACACTGCATCTGCAGTATTACCCCCAGAGCTATGTACACATGCTACGGATAAACCCTCAAAGAAAAAGAAAAGGAAGGGAAAGAAACAGGAAGAAGAGAGAGTTGAAACAGAAGATAAAGTAGAAGCTGAAAAAGAGAAAGTTGAAGCAGAGGAAGAAAAGATAAAAACAGAAGAGTATATAACAAAGGAAGGGTAGGGGTTAAAAGATGAATAAGAAGAGGAAGAATAAGAAAAAGAAGAACAAGAAAAATAAGATGGAGAAGAAAGAGGGAACCGAGAGTTCGCTTCCGCAAGGAAAGCCTCAAACCTCTGCACGGAAATGTCCGAGGGTTACCCTTGTGGGCGATTCCCAAGCACAAGGTTTGCAGCCCTTGCTAGCGGCCTGCCTTCGCACTAGTGTGGAGGTATGCTGCCAGCCAGGACGGGGAAACCACCATATCAGGGTAGAGGCTGAGAAATCTCAGATCTCCGAGAATTCAGTCGTTGCCCTGATGGTGAGTGGAAATGACCTCTACCTCCGAGGAGGTAAAGTAGGCCCCAGTGAGAAAATTCTCAACACAATCATGGGAGCCGTGGACGACTGCGGATTGAGAACTCGCAAATGGGTCGTTGTAGGAATGCTCCCAAGAAGAGATCCTAGCCGGACAGCTCACTCAAGGAACGTGACCCTGAACCAGCGCCTGTCCGACCTCTGTACGGCAGGAGATGTCTTGTTTCTGGACCCTTACTGCCCCTTTTATGGTCGAAACGACCTTTACCAAAGGGACGGAGTGCACCTTTCATTCAAGGTAAAGGCTGTATTCTGTAACTTAATCCAGGATGTCGTAGAGCGAACGCAGAGGAGCGTCCGACCCAGAGTAAAGGCGGACATAAGACAGTATGCCCGTGTCACTCCTGGAACGACGTTATTAGATGTGGCAAAGAGGGGTACTGCCACACAAAAGAAGACGGGGAACGCAACAGCGTAGGGAGTCCTACACTGGAGGACTCTCTCAAAGTTCTTCTGTTCAACGCGAGGTCAATTAGGAATAAGTTTCTTGATCTCCTTGGCCTCGTAGAAACAGAGGAACCTGAGATTATGGCCATAACGAAAACGTGGATTAAAACCTTAAGCCGAGATTTTGAAGGTGAATTCACGATTCCCGGTTACCAGCTCTTCCTGAAAGATATGCCAGACAGAGAGGGTGGCGGTGTGATGTTGTATGTCAAAGATACTCTAAACTCGACGGATTGCAACATCGTATCCGACCACGAACTACTAGGTGTTGACCCAGAGATAGGGGTTGCCAAATACAGCACCCTGGTGCTTTATAGACATCCTGCCCAACTCCTTGAAAAGGACAGAGATCTGTACCAGCTACTAGGAGAACTTGTCGAAGACAGAGTGTGTATCGTCATGGAAGATTTCAACACACAAGTTGACTGGAAAACCAGAGAACGCTGTGGCGAAAACGCACTACTCCTGGAGTTCAAGTACAACGAGTTCTTCACTCAATGAGTGAGAGAGCCAACGAGAGGAGACAATATCCTCGACTTGGTTTTCACCTATGAGGATGACATCGTTGAGGACCTTTCTGTTGGCGAAGAGCTCGGTGGCAGTGACCACCGACTAATTAGATTTGTAGTCAAAGTCCACAAGGCAGAGCCTGCAACTAGTAAATCGAGGAAACTTGATTTGAGAAGAGCAGACTTTGCAGGTCTACGCGCGGGACTGACTGACGCTAGTTTAGAAGAGTGCTAGGGTGTTGAAGACTCTCGGAACAGTTTCAAAACCACATTCATGAGTCTTCAATCGCGTTTCATCCCTCTGAAATGCCCCCGTCGGTCCTCTGTTCAACCAAAGTGGTTTAATCGAGAAATCGGCCAACTGCTTAGGGAGAAGCGGAATGTGTACCGGCAATCGAAGATCTCGGGTGACTTTGACGAATACCGGAGGCTATCTAGGAGAGTGAAGTCCAGCATAAGGGTGGCTAAGCGTTCTGAGGAACTCCGAGTGGCGAGACTCTGTAAAGAGAATCCCAAGGAGTTCTTTGGATATGTAAACAGCCTTAAACCAATCCGTCGAACGATTGGCCCTTTGAGGAATGAGGAGGGGACATTAACTCACTCAGATGCAGAAAATGCTAACCTCCTTAACGACTACTTCTTTTCAGTGTTTACTGAAGAGTGTGCTCCCATTCCCCAGCCGACGGATTCCTACTCGGGGGAAAAGCTGGTAGTATTGGACTTCACCGAAGGAGAAATAAAGAAAAAGATCGCTGAGCTAAAGACGAATAAGTCCCCCGGACCGGACGGGTTTCTATCCGTGTTGAAGGAAGTGTGCGATGAAGTATCCCGACATCTGTGCGCTATCTTTAACATGTCAATTCGGACCAGGTGCGTTCCTAGAGACTGGCGGGAAGCGGAGGTGACTCCGATCTTTAAGAAAGGAGACCCCAGCCACCTGTCAAACTACCGACCCATAAGTTTGACTTCGATAGTCGGTAAACTCACGGAAAGCATAATAGTGCACAAGATAACGTCTCACTTAGAGTCAAACCTGCTACTGAAGAGTTCCCAGCACGGCTTCCGAAGGCAACGGTCATGCTTGACGAACCTTGTGGAATTCTTCCACTTCGTGTTCAGTGAGCATGATCGGGATAAAGCGGTGGATGTTGTGTACCTTGAAGTCCAACGGTTCTTTGATAAGGTACCACACCGCCTCCTTCTCCGGAAAGTGCATGCACAGGGCATATACGGCAAGGTAGCAGGTTGTATAGAGAGCTAGCTAAGTGACAGACGGCAACGAGTAGTGGTGAATGGACGGGCCTCTGAATGGGCACCCGTACCTAGCGGTGTCCCACAAGGTTCCGTCCTGGGACCACTACTGTTTATTATCTATGTCAACGACATGGACGGTGAAATGGTTTCCAAAATCTCCAAATTTGCCGACGACACCAAGCTTGGTATCAATGTGGCAAAGGAGGGGAACACTACCCGCCTCCAAGAGGACCTTCAAAGGATTGGGGAGTGGTAGGACACGTGGCAAATGCCTTTCAACGTGGGGAAATGCAAATTAATGCATATCGACCACCGAAACCCCAAATTTCAGTACATTTTTAAGGGCACTGCTCTTGAATCGAATGACACTGAAAAGGACTTGGGCGTTACTATCACTAGCGACCTCAAGTTCTCGAAACAATGCATCGAGGCAGAGAAGAAAGCCCAAAGGATGTTAGGCTACATAAAGCGCCAGTTTGGATACCGTAACAAGGAGAAAGTACTTTGTCTCTACAACTTCCTCGTTCGGCCGCACCTGGAGTATGCCGTACAATTTCGGAGTCCTTCGTTTCGAAAGGATATCGCAAGGTAGGGACGCATACAAGCTAGGGCAACCAATCTGATTCCCTCTATCAGACATAAAAGTTATGAGAATAGACTAAGGGAATTAGATCTGTTCTCGCTGGAAACCCGTAAACTGCGTGGTCAGCTCATTGAAGTTTTCAAAATACTTCGAGGGTTCGACAATGTTGAATATCGGGATATTTTCACACTGAGTGTGAACAGAACGCGCAATCACGGCTTTAAACTTGAACTGAAGCGTTACAACCGCAATCTGTTGGAATTTTTTTCACGTACAGTATCTGCGGTAAGTGGAACGCACTTCCAGTGGAAGTTGTCAACAGTGAATCTGTTGACCAGTTCAAGTCAAGACTAGACAAAGTCTTGAAAAGTGGCCGTTTAGGGACGCAAAACAATTGAGCAGCCATGTGCCTGCTCGATTGCTAGTCCAAAGGTACCCTCTTTGAATGGACCGTAAGGTCTCCTAGGGTACTTTCTTTCCTTGTAACTCCTTGTAACTCTCTCTCTCTCTGTCTGTCTCTGTCTCTGTCTCTCACTTTTTCTTATTATCCCCTTCCCCATCTCCTACCCATTTCTCTTTCGCTCTATTTCGCTTTCTCGCTCTCTTTCAATTTATCTCCCCATTCCTCTCTGTCTGTCTGTCTGTTTGTCTGTCTCTCTCTCTCTCCATCTATCTATCTATCTCGCACATGCACTTTTCTTTTCTCAATCACTATATTTTGGTTTCTCTCTCTTCTTTCTCTCTCTAAGAATTTGATATTGCAATTATTGAATGACGTTATTTGCATTACTCTTCTACTCGTAAGTAATGTTTTCTCTACATCGCTCCGCTCTTTGAATCGAGCGGGGCGCCAGAATTTGAATCCCTCAAATTGCTTCGGTGACTGACGGCAGGATTTAGACCGGATTTGAGCAACTGAAATTTCATCGATTGTTTTTCCATGGAATTCGATTAAACGGATTAGAAGCCAATTGCAATTCCATGGTTCCATTCAAAATTTTATTCTCCTCTTGATCAAACACAAGCAACATTATATATATATATACAGTGAGAAAACACATATATTTTCAGACTTAAACTTTGAATATTTATGAAATTTTTCGTGTTTTCGTCAAGTAATAAAACTAACGGGAAACTGAGAAAACATATATTCAAGAGAAAAATCCATATAAGAAAGATTTTATTTACATATAACAACAACTTCTAATAAGCAAAATTTAGCCGGTAACAAAAGAATTCAACCACTCTAATAACATGCTATAATAGTTATTAAACGAAAGAAATCTTATGAATTCGATAAAAAGGCTAAAATTGAAGATTCGAAAAATTGATGTAAACTGCGGAATATTAGCAGCGTCATTTATTGATATGAATCCATAGAAGAAGGACGTTTGCTTAGAGCAATTCCGAAGGACAAAGAAATTATTCAATCTATTCGGTAGCAAATAATTAAACTTCATTCAGATGGATTATACTATATGAGTATTTCAGAATAAGTTGAAGTGGCTTATATAACTGTAGCTTCTATAATTAGAGGCATCATAAGTATTGAATCACCTTCAACTTGTCAAGAGCCGCTGATCTGCATTCTTTCACTCCCTGAAAATCTCCACCTCTTAATAAGAAAACTTTTTAATTTTGCCAGAGAGCATCTTGTTGAGTGAAGTAAATTTTGAATCAATATTATATGGTCAGATGAGACTAAAGTAGAACTTTTCGGCTAAAATGATGCTCATCAAGTTTAAAGGGCAGAAAAAGTTGCTTAGGATCTAAGCACACCAACCGAATTGTGAAGCAGGGAGGAGCTGGTATCATGGCTTGGGACTGCTTTACCGTACATAAGACAGGAGCACTCCGCATCATTGATGGTAAAATAGATGGTACCACGTATCTAAAGTTAAGGAGGAAAAGCTGCTTCCAATTACGAAAAAAATCCATGGTCGACATCAATGGATATCTCATCAGGACAATGATCATAATCACGAGGCCAAATTAACTCAATAATGGTTTAAGAAGAGAAAAATAAACTTCTTTCCATGGCCAAGTCAGTCGCCAGACCTCAATCCTTGGGAGCATTTGTGGCGAGTACTTGAGGGCTGCGATCTAAAAGAGAAACCCCAGAATTTTTCCTTTTTGTGGGAGATTTGCTGAGAAGAGGGGAACAAGATATAAGCCACAAAATATTAAATGACTGAAATCATTATTGGTTGAATACTTTTGCGATCTGCGAGCTAAATTTTGTTTATTAGCAATTCTTGTTATATACCAATAAATCGTTCTAATGTGGATTTCTTATCTTAAATATAAGTTTATTGAGTTTCCTGTTTTATATATATATATATATATATATATATATATATATATATATATATATATATATACGCAGATACACCCACAAAGGAAAAGTGAAAACGATTCCGAGCGCTTTCGTCTTTATTCTTAAAGACCTTTTCAAAGAATGAACAAAAGTAGGTGCGAGGAGAATGGGAATAGATTTATAGCATAAGTTTTGGGGGGGAGGGGGGGGTAAGTGGGGAGGGATGAGTGAAAATTGTGTATGTGTGTTATACAGTTGCCAGGACACTGGCTGATCTTTCTTTGGAAAGTCTTCTTTCTTCTCTCTCCTGTGTGGTTTTTCTCTTTGTCAGTTTACTTCTAATTCATTTTCGTTCTTGTATTTTTTTTTAGGGTTTTGAGTGGGGTACCTTCTCATGTAACGTTAATTCTATTTCTTTTATATTTTATTTGTTTGACGTGTATGTTTGCGTTTACTTATTCTTGTTTTGTTTGCTTCAAATTTGCTTTTGTTCTTTCTTGATTATCGGTCTGTTTCTATTTCAAGCATTCGTGCCATTATTTGAAGTTATTCTTGGTTAATTTTGTTTTTGGTCTTATTTGGTTATTGGTTCTTCCTCTCTTCGGGGGTGATGCCTCCTGCTTCGGAAGGATTTCGTTCGGAGTTTTGATTTTCAACGATAAGTTGTCTGCTTGTTTTTATGTATTTTTCCTCGATCTTTGGCCAGACCTTTTTGGCCCGTTCTTCGAATATTTTGTTGATAGGAATTAGTCCATTCCATTCTTTTCCTTTCTCTTCTTTTAGTATTTGTAATTACATAGGCTGCTTTGTTCTGGACCCTCTGCAGTTTCTTTTTATTAATTTTTTGTTGTGGTGGGAATTGGGATCGGAGGATACACCAATACCGATTCTACGAATGCTTTATATAATGTCCCTTTTCGTTTCCGATCAAGATTTCTAAGGGTAAACAGAGCCTTATTCCCATTTTGGTTTTGCCAATTCGTTCCTTTATATGTGCTTGATATCCTATTTCCCCCATCTGTAGGCCTAGTACCTTTCCTTCCGACGTGTATGCGTATTCTACCCTGTCGATGGTTAACCGGTCTTTTTTGCGTCTCATTATGGGAATGATTTTGAATTTGTTTATATGTGTTTTAATTTTCCATTTTTTCTCGTAATCATTTATATTTTTCATTTCCCGTTCCGTAGTTCTTGCCTGCGAGCTGGGTTCGTGGTGCGGGCGGAGATCACTTGGCTGATGTCATCGGCGTACTGTATGTTCATACACCATGGCGTTAGTGGGGGGAGGGAGTCAGCCGTATAGATGGCATATAAGGTGGGGCTCATGCACCCTCCTTATGGGAGTCCAGTTTGGAGTTAGAAGGTGGGTCCTTCGTATTCCTCGATGTTGATGTATACCGCCTTGTTTGATATGTAATCAGCCAGTATTCTCTCTGTTCGGATACCGAGATCGAGTTGAAGGAGTTTATGCTTCAGTCCTTCCACCCATACCTTATCGAAGGCCTTCTCGACATCCCGTAGTACCACTTCCACGTACCCTTTTCCAGATTTGGCTTGGGCAATCTTCTTCGTTATTATTGCGATTGCTATGGTCGAGTCCCTGTCGTTTCTGAATCCGTACTGAGGTATGTTTAGTTTTCCATTTTCTTCTAGTTGTTTGGCTAGTCTGTTGTTTATTATTTTTTCAAATACTTTATCAATAAAGTTCAGGAGCGATATTGGTCTATAACTGGAGACAATGCTTGGTGGTTTGCCTGGTTTGGGTAGAAATACTATTTTTGCTACTTTGAACACTTCCGGGAAGGCCCCCTATATTAAGGTACGCGTTGAATATGTCCGTAATATTTCTTAATGTTTTCTGGTGCCTTGTCGTAATTCCATTTAGTTAGTCCTGTTTTGCCGGGAGCTTTTTGTCTGAAGGAGCAGATGGCTCTTTAAGTTCTGCAGTGTGATCGTCGCTCCTACTCCTGCCTGCTGGTTTGTTCGTAGGTCAACTCTTCTCTCCGGTGTTAGCCTATGTATATTTGTTCTTATATTCCCATTTACTATTTCCTCCGTCTCTTTGTCGTATCTTTGATTGTCTTCTTCTTCCATTGTGTAAATTTTGCTCTAATAGTTTCTGATTTTTTTTCGCTATTCCTTAAGTATTCACCTTGTTCGTTTATTATTCTTATCGGCTTTCTTGGTGGTTAACCTTTTATTTTCTTGATTAACCTCCAGGCCTCACTTGGGTTTTGCGTGTTTTTTACTTTTTTCGTAAATTTGTCCCAGTTTTCATCTTTTTTCCCTTTTATAAGGATGATCATTTCTCTTTTGACTCTTATCAGTTCTTTGCTCATTTGTCTGTTTGGTCCTTGTTCTCTAATTTATGTATATTTTTCTTTAATTTTTCTAGTTTTCTCTTCATTTCTTCGGTCCATTTTGGATGTGGAAGAGTTTTGTACCTTATCCTTGGTACACTTGCATCGTTTGCCTGACTGATGCTCTCTATTAATGATTTGAGTCTCTCTTCCAGTTCTCCATGGGGTTTTCCGTCTAGGTCTTGCTGCGTGTGACTTTGCAGCATTGTCACGTATTATACCTGGTATGCTGTTCTCTATGATTTTCGTGGCTTAATAGGGACCTGTATTGGATTCTTGTTGGTGATCAACAGAATGCTAATGTGGTAGCCGCATGGAATTGTTATTGGTTTCATATGCATATTGTAAGGGAAGTTTTCGTTGGTTAGTATTATATCTGGTTTTGTGGATGCTTTTCGGGTGATGTATGTCGGGAATTCCGGGCCGGCTCTCCTTATTATTTAACTCTCCATTAGCTGGTCGAGGTTTCTTCGCGCGTTGTTTGTTGTTTTATATCCTGATTCCCGTATTCTCGCGGGGTGGTTGGTAGGCCGCTACTATCGTCAATGAGGTGAACTAGAGTCACAGCGGCATAAGCCTCGTCCACCTCCCGTTCCTGTGTGTTTTTGAGGTTCTTTTTTACTGCGATGGCTGTACCATCGTACCTTTCTCCGATGGGGTTCTTCTTAATAATGTAATAGTTGAATATTTTCATATTTTCATTGTCTTCTAGTCCGTGCTTATTCCCGTACTGTGTTGATTTGTGTTTTCCATCCGTTCCTGTTGATATGTAGTATTTTTAAACTTGATATCGTGTTATCCATTGTTTCTTATTTTAGTGTGCTAATTACCTTTCGTCTTTGGGTTTTTCCATTTTCAGTTAGTTATTTTTTCGAACGTTTCCTTCTAAATTATTTTCACGTCGTTGGGGTAGATTCTGATTTTATTCTCTTCTAGCAGTTTTTGTATTGTTTTTACGTCATGTTCTGACACGTAGTTCCACTTACACGGGCCTTTTTCTATACCCTTCATTATATCCGTTTGTTTGGCTCCTTTTGGATCCTCTGGCTTCGTACCGGCAGCCCTCCTCATTCTCTGATTCGGTATCTGTTTGTTTATCCGTTTCAGTTTGTTCTTTTGTATTGTGGCTCTTCTTTATTTTTCTGGGGTTCTTCTTCTTTTTAGTCTTCTTTGTTTGTTCAGTTTCCGATTTGTCTGTTTGTTTTCCTTCTTCGTTAGAGTCTTGTATTTCCGTCTGTTTTTCATTGTCTTCCAGTGTGGCCCCTATTTCTAGCATATCTTTGATGTGTAAGGTTTTTCCCACTGTGATCCCATAAATGAGTGCCGATGAGGGGTTGGGCGGGAACCACATTATTCTTAGGCCGTTATTTTCTAGTAGTAGGTTTAGCGTTTCCGGAAAGGTCCCTGGCTGGACAATATTCTGCACATGTGCGAGCATTATGCATGCAAGTATGTCCAATCCGATTCTTTCGTTTATATTTATATTTATTTTTGGTTCCTGTGTTTCTTTGATCTCTTTTACTGCCGCTTTCGCTACATTCGCGTATGTTCGGTTTATTTTTGTTTCCTGCTTCAGTTTTTGTTCTTGTTTTTTCTTTCTGATTATGTCTTTCCTTTTGGGGCAATTTATCGCCATTTTTCTATGGGTTCCTTGGCAATTGATGCATTTCTTCGTTGTTTCTTTACAGTTTCGGAACGTGTGTCCATATTTTTCCACATTCAGAGCATGTTTCTTTGTCCATTTGAGGGAAGTTCCTTGTCACATGTTCTTCAATGGCGTAGCATTGAAAGCATGTTTGTACATTAATATATTTTTCCTTTCCTTTTCTATATTTTCGGGAGGGATCCTCATACCAAATACCAGGATTCCGTTGCTGGTAGCTTTGTTTGCCATTTCTGCTGTGGCGCAGATGACCTTGAACACGTGCGTATGGTGTCCGAATTTTATTAGTTCAGTGAGTTTTATGTGTTTGTTCTCCTCTATTTCCTCATTTAGCTCTTATTTTGTGTGGGATCCGACGTATATATCGACCTTTCGGCATACAAAGGATCGGTTGGCCACTAGTTGCGGTGGGAGTTTTAGGGTTAGGTCTATTTTGCTTAGAAGGATCTAGCCTCTCGGACGCCACTAGTCGTTCTATATCATCCTGCTTGTGGCCATTGTCAACCTCAATCAGTTTTGTGAGGGCGATCTTCAGTTCCATGTATAGCGTGTGGATGAGTATACCTCTTCCAAGTTTTTGTTTTCCTGTTTCGGTTCTTACTGGGAGTCTTCGATATTCCAAATTGTTCTCCATTTGTGTTGTGATGTTTTGGTCCCTCCCCCTTTCTAGTTTAGCTGTCATTAAATGAGATGATGATTGTGTGGACCCGGGTGGGCTCCTCTCGAAGGGTGAAACATGACGGACTTTTTGTTGTTTAGCGTGGAATCAACCAGCGCTAACCGGGGGTGCCGCCTCATCGATGAAATTAAATAGCGCGGTTGCGCGCGACATATGCTGAGACGGTTGTATGTCCTACAGTGATTTTTGTGGCCCCTCACAGGCGAAGTGTTTAAACTTCCCTGCGAAGGTTGCAACTCGGCCCATTATCCGGGGTCTCCTCTGATACGGGTATCTGGCAGAGGGCTATTCATCAGAGCGTCCTCCTCCAGTACCCCTAATTATGCAATCGCAAGTGCACTGCATAATTGAGACGAGGTTAAAGTGACAGCGTCCACTTATCAAGGAATCGTGCCCAGGTTAGGGGGGGGGGGGGCTAAGGTGATTATGACATGATGCACCTAATTAAAAAATGTATCCTCTCTTTTTTAGTACCCTCCCGAATGGGAGGATTTTGGGTGTGGCAGAGAAAAGGTGTAGGAGACAATAGATGAAATTAAAATGAAAATGAGAATGAAGATGAGGTGAGGTTGAGATGATTTCTATCTTAAAATCTTCTTTTTCGCAAGCATGAATTTTTCCATCCCATCCAGGTAACATCCTTCGTATTTAATGTGAGTGATTCAGTGAGAAGGCGGTCCAAGCGGCTAGGGTAAGAAATTATGAGCAGTATTAAAGGAGTTAGTGCAGTGTGAGAAGGCGTTCCAAGCGGCGAATTCTTAATTGAAGATTTCATGCAGTAATTATATTTCGAGAAATATATTAGAATGTATCTCCATTAACGCGTTCCCAAATTTCAACCTTAGCCCTGGTTTGTTCATGCTAGACCCCGTTATCACTACATACAAAAAATCTCAAATAAAGTTGTTTCAGGATTTTTTACCTCCTAATTAGGGTTCAGAGGTGGGTAGTCTAATCACCCCCTTCCACTATTTAAGGCAATGTATATCCTGCCTCTTGTTCATTCCTTGAAAAGATCTTCAAGAATAAAGACGAAAGCGCTCGGAATCGTTTTTCACTTTTTCTTTGTGGGTGTATCTGCATAACTTTGACTAACGTGCACTTTGTGAGCTTTTTTCATATATATATATATATATATATATATATATATATATATATATATATATATATATATATATATATATATATATATATATATATATATATAAATATATATATATATATGAATTTTTCTAAATCCATTTATTCAGAGTAACAACGTTTCGAGCTTATGCGCTCATCTAGTTCCTAGCAATTAATGACATTTCATTAGCAAAATTAATAAAAATGATAAATATAGCTTTAGATTACTTACATGAATGAATTGTAAGACCTATAGAAATTAGGGTAAATGCTTAATTCGATGTATGCAATAATTGAACACTTTAAATTAATAATTATTACAAAGTTATGTGATATACCAAGGTTTTGATAACTATAGTGAAGAACACACCTTAATACTAAGCGCTGAAATATTTCAACTTACGAATATTTGGACAATAATATTGAGTATGGTTTGGTAGATTGTGGTCTTTACAGAACATGAAGAGGAACGGACGAATTATCTGAATTAAGAGTTGGTTTTAAAGATTTAATATATATTGATTCTGCGATCCTTAGTGTGGTGGGACATTTATTACCCGCTATGATTTTAAAGTTGTCTATTGTTATTGACGTCTTACAATTTATTATGAGATCTTTTATAGAAGAATGTCCTTTTTTCGAAAGAACAGACCCTGTCCTATGGCTAGTTTCTTATGTGCGAACAATAACGAGCTCCCAACGATCGCACAGTGCTGCCGATATATGAAGCCGAGGAAGAACTTGGACAAATAAACTTGTAGACAACACCACTGCGCAAACAATCGGGTACTCGATCCTTGACAGGGAAATTTTTTTTATTGATTTATGATTTACAAATACGAATCTAAATCCAATTTGAGAGAAATACTGTTTCGCAAGTGATGAGAATTTTCGTTTGCATAACTTATTTACAGTTCCCATTTCGGGAATGTTAAAATAAAGGATCTGCTTAGGGACAGTAGGTATATTTACTTTGGGTGAATAAATATTGTTTAGAAATATTCGAATCATTTTATCAATGTATAACGACGGATAGTTATTATTAATAAAGTACGTTTTTAATTTCAGAAATTCAAGATGCATAGAGTCGTAAGTGGAGGAGAGATGGTAACCACGGTATAACAAAGTTTTATGACTATATTTTTATATTTAAAATGGCACGAACTTAAAAGGTTCATTACCAACCGAGTGAACGTAGGCTTTCGGAAAACTGTAGTGACAATGGAATCTTTAGTTTTACGAATAATAAGGTCTAAAAATGGTAAGATTAAGTCTGTTTCTGTTTCCAATGTATAAGTGATATTTGGATGAATTGTATTTAGGTATTGGAAGAATGCTTCAGCTTGAGTTTTATTTTGGAATACTGCATAAGATTCATTAACAAAACGTCTATAAAACAGAAGACGACAGTCAGTTGGAGAATCTTGAAACATTTACGTTTCCAGATGGATCATGAAAATACCTGCCGATAGAGGACCTATCGGTGATCGCATAGACACACCAGCAGTTTGCTTGTAAATTTTGTTGTTGAATGTAAAATATGTACCTTTAAATATTAGGTTTAGTAAAGATTTAAATCTTTTTCTGGTAAATCCTGCAAAGTTTGCTCTGTCTGGAAAAATTCTATCTAAAGTTATGTTTATGGTTTCTTCTACAGGAATGTGAGTGAAGAGAGATTTAACATCAAAGCTGACAAAAACTTATCTGAGGTGAAAGCATGATTTAAAAGTTCCTTTTGGAACTCATATAAATTTGAAATAGAAAATTTATTAGTAGAAAAAGGGAAGAATAAAGAAACAATATATTTAACTAATTTATACGAGTGTAAGTTATCGGAGGCCAAAATTGCTCGTAGCGGAATTTCAGGTTTGTGGATCTGAGGCAAACAATAAAGCTGCGCAAGAAAGGAGCCACTAACAAATATTTGGCAATATTGGACTTCGGTTAATTATATTATCCTTCTTTAGACATGATCAAAAGCGATTTTTCTGATCTCCAAGTTTCAAGACAACTTTATTAATAGGCTCAAAAATCTCAGTAAACTTAGAAGTATATGTTAAAATGGATCGTACTTTTTGCAAATAATCATTACGATTCATAATAACTACACCATTTCCTTTGTCTGGTCTAGTTATAATAATGTTACTGATGCGCGATAACTTCGCTAGTATCGCAAGATCTTCTTCTTTACGGAAAATTAGAGATTTAAACTTCATATTCTTATCTCTGTTGAAAATATCATAGGACAGGTTAGAGAATTTTAATTTAAATTTAACAAACCTGCCAAAACACGGAAGAGAGTGTAAATTGTTGCATATATTTTCAAAGAGCGAAAAGAAGGGTGGTTTATTAAGATTAAATAAGGGTAGTTTAAATTTGAGGCCAAGTGCTAGGAGGAACTTTTTACGCAAAGATAGATTATAATCGGAGAAATTCCAAATGACGTTTCCTGTTTTAAAGAATTTAGGTGAAGAATTCAGTTTCTTGTCCTGAATAGATTTTTTTTACACAAAATCCTTAGAGATCACGTTCTACAAAGTTGGTAAATATGAGAAAATCAATCAAAGTTAATTTAAGTTTTTAGGGCAGAGCGAAATTCCAATACATCAACAGACAATTGTTCTATGTTTAGATTTACAGTCAACTTCATAGCTTAATAAATAATACAAGGAGTTGTGTAAAATTCAGAATGATAGAGTGACTTAGTGTACAGTTTAATATAAAGAACCTTAAGATATACTTGGCAGGAACGACAAGTTTCTAAAAGATTCCATCCATGTTATCTTTTTGTAGTTTCTTCGATTTGCGATGGAACGAGAAGATAATTCGGAGTACGTCATTTATATACCGATTGTATATTTGGCGGTCGGGTGAGTTGCTGGTGAGGCGCAATTTAAATATATATATATATATATATATATATATATATATATATATATATATATATATATCAAGCAATACCCCTGTAAGGGGGGCGGCGATTTGCCATCCTGGCCGCCGTGCTAACGGGATTCAGCACCGAGTGCGACCCCAGCTTAGCCTCTTCTCCTTCCTTCAAAACACTTGTTTCCTTAATTTTCATACAACCTCTCCCACAACTTTCGCTGGTCAGCCTCTAATTTCACAGGGTAGATACTGACCTTCTTCTCAGCCAACCGTCCCGGATCGGGGCTGAGGGGGGAGGGGACAATGTTCCCTAACCCCTGAGCGCCGGTCTGGGGTGGTTGGTTTTTAACAACCTGCTTCATCCCACCCATACCTTCCTCACCTCCCTTTTCCTTTCCTCTTCACAATATATCTTTTTTACGCCGTGTTCAAGGTGGAGCCACCATGCCGATGGACTGCCAGGCCACCAGGCGGGAGGGGTGGTCCCAAATGGCAGCGCCTGGCTCTGCCAGGCCTGTAAGCACCTCTTGCAGTGCGGGCTACTGCGAGAGGTGATGCGCGATTGCGTCTCGTAGAACAAAGAGGGTCACCATGCCCAATGATGCAAAAACTAAACATCTCCCCTTAATTTTCCCTATAACAACGACGGAGCCGCCGTCGTGCAGCTCCACAGAAAAAAATGGAGTTCCCTCTCCTGTGCTTGCCCCAGGGCCCCTTCATATTTCTCTAACCGGAGAGGAGGCTTACTCCTCTCCTTCGCCTCAGGGTGCAGGGGACTCCTCCACACCCCCTTCTCTGGAGGTGCTTTCGGGCAGCTCCCTTTTTCCAGCGGCAGTCCCCTCTTTTCTTTCCAAGGTGACTGCCCAGAAATCCAGCAGGCAGCCCATTGCCGACCGCCCCTCGTGTAAGCGGCTCGGTAGGGCAAATCTCCTTAGGGGGAGAGGGAAGCCAGTCCCCTTCGGTCGCTTCCCTCAAAAGACCTGCTGGCAAAAATACTTAACCTTGCCGGGGTCAAGGCCTGTGCCTCCCCACACCAGATGACTAATGACAATACTGCCAACGGGACCAGAGGTGTCTTGGGAGGGAAGGCCAACTGGAGGGTCCCCCCCCCCTGAGGTAGACATGGTCCCTGAGGCAACCCGGATTCAGATGGTAGGGCCTTCCATGGGGGGGAATCAGTCTCGGTGCCAAGCACCGAACCCGAATCCGCCCCTTTGCAAGTTCCTCCGGAGATGGCTAGGGTTTCTGAAGTAGTAAAAGGAGGGGAGGGATCTCCTCCGACCGGTGCCCCTACGACTACCAGGACCTTCTCTATTTCGGAAAAGGACCTGGCTAAGGCCGGCCGATCTGGCCTGGGGGCTGGTTCCGGCGGAGGTGAGAAGCGGGTTCATTCCCCGCCCTCCTCTCGAAAAAAGAAAAAGAACAAGAAAAAAACAAAAAAGACTCGGGGCTCCTCTCCATCCGCGGGGGCTACGGGGACGGGTGGATTTGCTGCCACTTTGGCAAGCGACCAAGCCAAGCTCGGCACATCTGGCCCCTTTGCATCCACCCTGGGTGCGGAGCCCCCGACTATGACAAAGACCAAAAGTGCGCAGGACGGAGCCTAAATAACATCGGGGCCCCTGATTCAGAGGTTACCTGGCGTCTTCGAGCCCGCTGGCTTCAAACGCGTCCTCGTCATTCGCTACACTGATGGCACCATGTTGGGCAAGGGCAACATGATCCATCAGAAGAGAGGATTAGGTAGTGTAATTGGTAGAGAGCCGAAGGTGACCTGTTTCTCGGACAGGAGCCTTCTGGCAAATCCCGCCAAGGTGGCCAAGATAAGTGCTCTTCGGACACTTCGTGGCACCCCGGTGAGTGTGACGCCGCACTCTACCATGAACTTTGTGAAAGAAGTAGCTTAGGCGAGGGAACTCGTTGACTACTCCATTGAGAACATTACCCTAGAGCTGGCCGACCATGGGGCGGTCAAGGTCGAGCGTGTGATGAGAAAACAGGGATGGGCCTCGAGACCCACCCCTACACTCTTCGTCACGTTCGACTGTGACAAGCTTCCTGAGTCAGTGCGTGCCGGTTGGTACCGCTACCGCGTGAAGGCAATCGTGCCACTGCCGCGGCGGTGCTATTACTGTCACCGCTTCGGCCATACAAATCGTTCTTGTAGACGTGCAAAGTGGGGGTCACCCGAATACCTGTGTAAATTGCTCAAAGGCCGCAAACGATAAGTCTAAATCGTGTGTGGCCAAGTGTGTCAATTGCGTAGAGCCACACCCAACTTCTTTGAAGCAATTTGGTGCATATCTTCTTGAGAAAAAAATCCTGGCCGTTCAGGCCCTGGATCGACTCTCATTCCGAGAGGCTAAGGACTTGGTCCTGGTGCGCCCGGCTCTGCCAGGGACGTCATATGCTTCAATAGTTAGAAAGGCACCCTCTGCTCCTGGCCCATCCAGGGCAACGAGCACGGTTGTTTCCGCGCCCATTCGGAGCCCTTCTGTGGGCTCTACTCAACCCGAGCGCTCCCTTGGTAAAGCTGGCGGCAAAAAGGGTTCATACCAAGCCCTGTCTAAAACCAGGGCTCCCACCTATTCTTCCAGTTTGCCTGTTTCCCGTAAGGCGAAACGGCCACGTGCCCCCACCGAGTCGTTAGACTCACAGGGGGCAACACCCCTGAAGTTGGTCGCCAGGCCATCTTCCGTGGTTCCTCGAAAAGAGCCCCCCTCCCCCCCCCTCCGAAGCGGCCACGCCCGCCTAAGGTTACGAGACGGAGGGAGGAAAAGACTCGCATGGCGAGCCAAACCTTCCCCAATAAGTCCTCGAAGGCAACAGTGCATTCAGCGCATTGTCTGGCCAACAGCGCCCGTTGTTCTGCCTCCAGGAAGCGTACGGCCATTCCCGTGAGGGTTTTCTGTTCGAAGAGAGCCCCCGCGTTTCCTCCGAACTAGGCCTAGAGGGCATATTCCTTCAATGGAATTGCCGTGGACTCCGGGCCAACTGGGAGGAGCTGCGGAGGCTTGTCTAGTCCCGTTCCCCGTTAGCTATCTTTTTGCAGGAGACCATGCTAGGCGCGTGCCAACCTGCCAGCCCTCCCGGGGTATAAATGTCTTCGACCCCACCACCACGGAATGGCCAGGCTGGAGGATGCGTGGTTTACACCCGGCATGATGTCTCCGTTCTTCATTTCTCTTTAGATACCTCCTTCAAGGCAGTGGCTGTGCAGCTGCACCTGGATAAGAGGTAAACTATAATTTCTGCGTACATTCCAACGTCAGCTGACTTCGACGCGGGGGACTTCCACCGCGTCGAGGCACGGTTCCCGAGGCCTTATCTCTTGCTTGGAGATCTGAACGGCAGGCATCCTTTCTGGGGAGATTACTCAATAAATCCCAGATGACAAGTCCTTGCCGATCTGATCGAAGAGCTTGAGATGGGTGTCTTAAGCGTGAATGAGTTTACGCATCACTGTCCGAGAACTGCTTCATTTTCTTGCCTTGACCTATCTTTGTGCTCTTCGGATGCACAGCCTGATTTTGATTGGAGGGGATGGGCGATGACCTCCATGGTAGTGATCACTTTCCCATTCAAATATCATTTTCAGGGCAGCTGCCGCCCGAGAGCCCAACTCAGTGGTGCTTAGCGCGGGCGCGGTGGCCTGCATTTCAGGAAATAACTAAATTCTCTATCTCAGTCGAGCAGTTTAGCTCGGTGGATGAGGCCGTTGAGTTCTTCTCCGGCAACCTCATCGCCGTGGGCCTGACTACTATTCCTGGAACGTCTTTCTGTTTTGCACGCCGACCACTTCCCGGGTGGTCGGCTGAGTGTGAGACGGCCCTCAAACAGAAGCGTATGCCTACATGCGCTATAAGTGCCGCCCGAACGATTTTACTGTCGCTGAATTTCGTCGGGCGAGGGCTAGGTTCCGGTATATTTCGAAGCACGCCCGCCACTTTTCTAGGCGGGCATAAGTGTCTTCAGTTAACGGGAAATCCCTTTAGCTGAGGTGTGGAAGCGAGTCAAAAGGATTCACACCGAGTTCTCGCAGGACCCCCTTCCCGTTCTCCAGGAGGATGGGACCGCAATCTCGGATCCCGCGTCTGTGGCGGAATCCTTCGCGACCGCTTTTTCCTCATTCTCTAGCCGGGATGCTACTCCGCCAGCATTCAATGCACGTCGTGATGTCGCGGAAGGACGCCTGCCGAACTTTACCTCCAGAGGCGGAGAACCCTTCAACGACAGATTTACTGTGGGTGAGTTGCGCTCCGCTCTTGCTTCGTGCGTGGACACCACCCATGGTCCGGACGATGTCCCGTACGCCATGCTTCGACACCTGGGTGAGCGAGGCATGGCCTTTCTGTAAGATTTGTTCAACAGGATCTGGGTGGAGTGTCTTATCCCAGATTCCTGGTGAATCGCTACTGTGCTCGCCTTTCGAAAACCGGGGAGAGATCACTCTACTCCGACCGGTTTCTGCTCAATCTCTCTAACCTCTTGCGTGTGCAAGTTGATGGAGAAATTGGTAAATGTTAGATTAGCCTTTTTCCTGGACAGCGGAGGCTATCTTTCTTCTGCACAGTGCGGCTTCCGCAAGTTCCCCTCCACGTCGGATGCTCTGCTCCGACTGGAAAATACCGTCTGCGAGGCTTTCCATCGTAGACAACACTACGCCACGGTGTTTTTCGATCTATAGAAAGCCTATGATACTGCATGGCGATACGGTATCATGGAGACTCCACACGATGGGGGCGAGGGGACGCCTCCCAATGTTCATATCTGAAATTTTGCAAGATCGTCGATTCCACGTACGGGTGGGGGGAGCCCTCTCCGGCCCAAAGGAGCAGGAAGAGGTTGTCCCACAGGAAAGTGTCCTCAGTGTCACACTCCTTGTCCTGAGCATCAACGGCATCACCTCGCTGCTGCCGGAAGATGTTCTCGCTACGCTCTACGTGGATGATTTTTGATCTCTTTTGGCGCGGCCCAGATGCCAACTCTGGAGCGTCGTCTCCAACAGGCATTAAACCGCGTCTCTCGCTATGCCGAAGCGCACAGGTTTCGGTTTTCTTTGGCTAAGACTAAGGTAATGCACTTTTGCAGCCATCCACGGCTCCACCCGGACCCAGATTTGTTTCTTAATGGGGTGCGCCTGGATGTAGTTAAATCGCACCGTTTTCTTGGTCTTGTATTCGACCGACGCTATCCTGGGAGGCTCATATTCGCAGCCTTAGGGTCTTTTGTACCCGCGCCATGGACATTCTGCGTTCCGTGACGTTCAGCGCTTGGGGCGCTCATAGAGCTACTGCCCTACTTTTTATCGATCCTTTGTTCGTTCGAAGCTCGAATACTTATGCGAGTTTTATGCATCCGCAGCCGATCGTTTATTGCATAAGGTGAATTCGATCCACCACACCGGCCTTCGCCTTGCAACCGGTGCCTTCCGCACTTTCCCCGTGGGGAGCCTGTTGGTTGATGCTGGTGAGATGCCACTCGCTCTGCGCCGCGTGCAGTGCATCACTCGCCTGTACGCGCGAGCCCGGCGCCTCCCTCAGTCGCCAACAGCGACGAGGCTTTGGGACGAGGCAGTCATCGCAATAGGGCGCAGGCGAGCGCTCCATCAGATAGCGATGCGTCACATGAGTGTGCCTGATTCGGAGACGACAGAAAGTGACCTGAAGCCGTCGTGGCATTGGGGGATAGGTCCGTGGGAACAGTCACGGCGCAATGGCAAGCAACTTTAAGTTCCCTTTGATCGTCTCCCCACTTCTTTGCCAAGCAGTCCGAAGAGCTGCCCGTATTCCTGCCATGTAATCCACCGGTGTGAGGAAGAGCGAAACGCTGGTCCGGTCGCAGAGTCCTCGCGGACTCTTTGGCGCCCTCATCGGCGCGCTCATTCCCCGCAATTCCTACATGTCCAGGAACCCAGCAGAAGATAATCTCGACATCTGCCGGCTCGCCAAAACCGTGGCGTCACGGATATCGCGAACCAGGGAATGCGGAGATTCAAAGGCCCCGAGAGCACTCAGAGCGCTTTGTGAGTCGCTATAGATCACAATCCGGTCTCCTTACCGGGCACGTCGCGTAATCACCCGCACCGAGTGGTGTATTGCCACCAGCTCGGTCGTGAAGACAGACGCAGCGCCTGGTAGAGCCCCGCTGACTTCAAACAGAGGGCAAACGGCGTGGAAGCCCACCCCCTCTTGGGACTTGAAGCCATCCGTATACACTGGCACGGTTCCAGCGTGACACGATGTGTGCTCCAAAAAGGTCGAACGCAATACTCCCGGCGCAGAATAAGCTTTGGGAGCAAAGGCGTGGCGACAAATAGCCAAATGTGGTATCCTCTAGGGTGGCGTCCTGGGCAGAACCAGGGGCGCCACCGGCCTGAGAGCTATATCTACCTCTCGAATGAGTTTCCTGGCCCTAAACCCAAAGGGTTTAGATTAAAGTTTCGAATTTCTTTATAAGAGCTGATTCTTTTAGACGCCTATGTATATACTCGTAGTTGTTTCAATTATAAATTATTTTTGCTCGATCAATGGCATTGAATGGTTTTCATTTGACATGTGTAGAAACAGGCTATGGTGGCAGAGAGATTAAATAGGTATCCTATGAAGGCAGGTATTTTGATGCAGTGAGAGCTGTTGGCGACTGAGGGAGGCGCCGGGCTTGCGCGTACAGGCGAGTGATGCACTGCACGTGGCGCAGAGCGAGTGGCATCTCCCCAGCATCGACCAACAGGCTCTCAATGGGGGAAGTGCGGAAGGCACCGGTCGCAAGGCGAAGGCCGGTGTGGTGGATCGAATCTACCTTCCGCAATAAACGCTCGGCTGCGGATGCATAAAACTCGCATCCGTAGTCGAGCTTCGAGCGAACAAAGGATCGATAAAAAAGTAAGGCAGTAGATCTATCAGTGTTTCAAGCGCTGAACGCCACGGAACGGAGAATGTCTATAGTGGGGGTAAAAGAGACCCTAAGGCGGCGAATATGAGCCTCCCAGGTAAGGCGTTGGTCGAATACCAGCCTAAGGAAACGGTGCGAATCAACCACATCCAGGTGCACCCCATTAAGAAACTAATCTGGGTTGGGGTGGAGCCGTGGATGGCCGCAGAAGTGCACCACCTTAGTCTTGGGTGAAGAAAACCGAAACCTGTGCGCTTCGGCATAGCGAGAGACGCGGTTCAATGCTTGTTGGAGTCGACGCTCCAGAGTTAGGATTTGGGCCGCGCCAAAAGAGATCGAAAGGTGGTCCACGTAAAGCGTAGCAGGAACATCTTTTGGCAGCACCGAGGTGATGCTGTTGATGCTCAGGGCAAAGAGTGTCACACTGAGGACACTTCCCTGCGGGACACCCTTACCCTGCTCCTTTGGGCCGGAGAGGGCTCCCCCCTACCCGTACGCGGAATCAAAGATCTCGCAAAAATTCAGATATAAACATTGGGAGGCGTCCCCTCGCACCCATCGTGTGGAGAGTCTCTATGATACCGTATCGCCATGCGGTATCATAGGCCTTCTCCAGATCGAAAAAGCCCGTTGCGTAGTGCTGTCTACGAAGGAAAGCCTCGCAGACGGCATTTTCCAGTCGGAGCAGAGCCTCTGACGTGGAGGGGAACTTGCGGAAGCAACACTGTGCGGAAGACAGATGGCCTCCACTGTCCAGGAAAAAGGCTAGTATAACATTTACCAATTTCTCCATCAACTTGCACACGCAAGAGTTTAGAGAGCTTTAGCGGAAACCGGTCGGAGTAGAGTGATCTCTCCCCGGTTTGCGAAAGGCGATTCGCCAGGAGTCTGGAAGAAGACCTTCCACCCAGATCCTGTTGAACAAATCTAACAAAAAGGCCATGCCTCGCTCACCCAGGTGTCGAAGCATGGCTTACGGGACACCGTCCGGACCATGGGCGGTGTCCGCGCACGAAGCGAGAGCGGAACGCAACTCACTCACAGTAAACTTGTCGTTGGAGGGTTCTCCGCATCTGAAGTTAAAGTCCAGCCGGCGGCCTTCCGCGACATCACGACGTGCATTGGATGCTGGCGAAGCAGCATCACGGCTGGAGGATGCAGAAAAAGTGGACCCTAAGGATTCTGCGATGGACGCGGGGTCCGAGATTGCGGTCCCATTCTCCTGGCGAACAGGAGGGGGGTCCTGAAAGAACTTGCCCCGAATCCTTTTGACTCGCTTCCACACCTCAGCTAAAGGGGTCTTCCCGTTAAGTAAAGACAGTTATGCCCGCCAAGAAGAGCGGCGGGCGTGCTTCGAAATATACCGGAACCTAGCCCTAGCCCGACGAAATTCAGCGACAGTGAAATCGTTCGGGCGGCGGCGCTTATAGCGCATGTAGGCATAACGCTTCTGTTTGAGGGCCGTCTCACACTCGGCCGACCACTATGGGAGTGGTCGGCGTGCAAAACGGCCTGGCTTCCTAAGAATAGTAGTCAGACCCACGGCGATGAGGTTGCCGGAGAAGAACTCAACGGCCTCATCTATCGACCTAAACTCCTCGACTGAGATAGAGAATTCAGTCATTTCCTGAAATGCAGGCCACCTCGCCCGCTCCAAGCACTCCTGAGGTGGGCTCTCAGGCGGCAGTTGCCCTGAAAATGATATTTGAATGGGAAAGTGATCACTACCATGGAGGTCATCGACCACCGCCCAATCAAAATCAGGCTGTGAATCCGAAGAGCACAAAGATAGGTCAAGGCAAGAAAATGAAGCGGTTCTCGGACAGTGATGCGCAAACTCATCCACGTTTAGGACACCCATCTCAAGCTCTTCGATCAGATCAGCAAGGACTTGTCCCTTGGGATTTATGGAGTAATCTCCCCAGAGACGATGCCTGCCGTTCAGATCTCCAAGCAAGAGATAGGGCCTCGGCATCCGTACCACGACGCGGCGGAAGTTCCCCGTGTCAAATTGAGCTGACGGGGAAATGTACGCAGAAATGATACTATACCTCCTATCCAGGTGCAGCTGCACAGCCACTGCCTGAAAGGAGTTATCTAAAGAGAAAGGAAGAACGGAGACATCCTGCCGGGTGTAAAACGCGCATCCCCCAGCCCGGCCATCCCGCGGTGAGGGGGTCGCAAGACCCTTAAACCCCGGAAGGGCGGGCAGGGGGCACGCACCTAGCATGGCCTCTTGCAAAACGATAGCTAACGGGGAACGGGACAAAACGAGCTTTCGCAGCTCCTCCCAGTTGGCCCGGTGTCCACGGCAATTCCATTGAAGGATTATGCCCGTCAGGCCTAGCTCAGAGGAGACGCAGGGGCCCTCCTCAACTAAAGACCCTCACGGGAATGGCTGTACGCTTCCTGGGGGCAGAACCCCGGGCGCTGTTGGCCGGACAAAGCGCTGTCGCTTTCGAGGACTTATTGGGGGGGGGTTGGGGTTGCCATGCGAGTCTTTTCCTCTCTCCGCCTCGAAACCTTAGGCTGGCGTTGCGGCGCTTTGGAGGCGAAAGGGCCCCTCTTTTTGAGGAACCACCGTCTTCGAGCTACTCTCTCCACCTCGGGGCGTCGGCAAAGGAGCCGAGGCTCCTTTGTTGCTGTCCTCCTTTCGGGGAACAGCTTTAGGAACCCCGGAAGATGGCCTAGCAACCATCTTCAGGGGTGTTGCTCCTGTGAGTCTAACGACTCGGTGGAGGCGCGTGGCCGTTTCGCCTTACGGGAAACGGTGACGCTGGGGGAAGAGGGGGGAGCCCTGGTTTTAGCCGGGGCAGGGTATGAACCATTTTTGCCGCCAGCTTTACCAGGGGAGCGCCTGGGTTGGGTAGAGCCCGTAGAAGGGCTCCGAATGGGCGCGGAAACAACCGTTCTCGTTGGCCTGGATGGGCCAGGAGCAGAGGGTGCCTTTCTAACTATTGAGGCATATGACGTCCCAGGCAGAGCCGGGTGCGCCAGGACCAAGTCCTTAGCCTCGCGGAATGAGAGTCAATCCTGGACCTGAACGGCCAGGATTTCTTTCTCAAGGAGATATGCACCACATTGCTTCGAAGAAGCAGGGTGTGGCTCTCCGCAATTGACACACTTGGCCACACACGATTTGGACTTATCGTGTGCGACCTTGGAGCAATTTACACAGACTTCGGGTGCCCCTGACTTTGCACGTCTACATGAGTGATTTGTATGGCCGAAGCGGTGACAGTAATAGCACCGCCGCGGCAGAGGCACGAATGCCTTCACGCGGTAGCGGTACCAACCGGCACGCACCGACTCAGGGAGCTTGTCACAGTCGAACGTGACGAAGAGTTTATGGGTGAGTCTCGAGGCCCTTTCCTGTTTTCTCATCACACGTTCGACCTTGACCGCCCCATGGTCGGCCAGCTCTAGGGTGATGTTCTCAATGGAGTAGTCAACGAGTTCCCTCGCATAAACTACTCCTTTCGCAAAGTTCATGGTAGAGTGCGGCGTCACACTCACCGGGGTGCCATGAAGTGTCCGAAGTGCACTTATCTTGGCCGCCTCGGTAGGATTCGCCGCATTCGCCAGAAGGCTCCCGTCCGAGAAACGGGTCACCTTCGGCTCACTACCAATGCACTAGCTAATCCTCTCCTCTGATGGATCATGTTGCCCTTGGACAACATGGTGCCATCAGTGGAGCGAATAACGAGGAAGCGTTTGAAGATAGCGGGCTCGAAAACACCAGGTAACCTCTAAATGAGGGGCCCTGATGTCATCGAGGCTCCGCCCTGTGAACTTTTGGTCTTTGTCATGGTCAGGAGCTCCGTACCCGTGGGGGGCAGAGGGTCCGGATGTGCCGATCTTGGCTTGTTTGCTTGCCAGAGTGGCAGAAGACCCATCCGTCCCCGCAGCCCCCGCGGATGGAGAGGAGCCCCGACTCTTTTTAGTCTTTCTTGTCTTCTTTTTCTTTTGAGGAGAGGATGGCGGGGGATGAACCCGCTTCTTACCTTCACCGGTAGAAGCCCCCAGGCCAGATGTACCGGTCTCAGCCAGGTCCTTTTTACGAAATGGAGAAGGTCCTGGTGGTCGTAGGGGCATTATCCGGAGGAGATCCCTCCCCTCCTTTCCTTCAGGGGCTTATTTATAGGCGGACCACTGTCCCATCTAAGGGGGAAGGGGCGAGGCCGCAGAGGGGAGCGCGAATGGTGAATTCGCATCTGGGAGCGCGAGAAGTGCAGAGGTTGGCACTGAGGTGCCCAAGTCATCTTGTTAATTAGCGAGACCCTCATCCGCCACACTCCTCGGTGTGCCTTTTGACTGGCACCGTTTTTTGGTGATAAAACCACGGGTCTGAAAATCTCGTAGGTAATTGGATCTTTACAGCGTCGTTTAAGGGCATTTGGTGGTTGCCTTAACATAGATGGTCGCTGCAACTACCTATGCGGCGAGGAGATCAAACAGGGTAGGCAGTTACTGTTATTCGCCGGCTACCGTTCCCACGAGTCTCCTAATGGGGCTCGCTTCTCCGGCTTTCTCCACAAGGTGGGGGGGGGGCTTTAAGGTATATGTCTGCCTGGCCCTCCGGGAGGCTTTATGTTGCCATTCCTCTACATTTTTTTAATTCAACCAGAGTATAGCTACGAATACATCTAAGCACATTCACAAAGAAAAATATATTCATAGTACCTAAAACTAAAGTTCCTGGTAGACATGGCCAAGGTAAATTACTCAACAACTTAAAATTTAAAAAAGAATATTCAGCAGAGGCACATCGCGTCTCGGTTACATTAGATAGGGGCGTATATTTACAATAAGGGTCCTAAAAACGACCGAGAGTTAGCTATACCTATGTACATGAAATAATCACACAATATGGAACGGCTTTGATTTCAAGCTAATTGCATGTATTTTTTGTGTAATAATAATTTTCATTGTGAGGGAAGTGACTCTTTAGAAATTCTAATCATTTGTTCAAGATTTACCCAATAATGAGGGAGATGAAATTAATGTAAAATTTTTCGTCATTTATGGCGGCACGTGTACACTATTTTCAAAATATTTTTGAACGGGATAAAATTATCGAAATTTACGAATATTGAGTTAAACATTTAAATAAAATTATATTTTTATACCAAACTAACTGAAGTCATTTGATTGATTGCAATTACGTGAATTTTTCACGTACGGGTAAACTAGTAGTTTGGCCTGTGCTTGTTCCTTTTGGTTCCCTGAAAAACTAAGGGTTTGAAAGGGTTATAAAATGTTAAATTTTGTGTAAATAAATTAGGTTCAAATTATGTGAATTTTTTCACGTACGGGACACAAGAATATAATCAGTTAAATAGAATCAATATAATATGTTGTAAAATGATTGCATACAGTGTCTTAGGAATTAATGGGCAAGTATCGGATTTTGATATCGGAAATGAGACATAAAAGTCCCGATACCGATACGAGTTCCGATACCCCTAAAAACAGTCGATACTACCGATATTCGATACCGATACTGAGTACTCGTCCTATCACTAATATATATATATATATATATATATATATATATATATATATATATATATATATATATATGTATAACTGAATCACGAAAATAAGGAACGTGAGGAATTTATGAATAACGTTACAGCCACGAGGAAAATGAAACAACGGAGAACTGCGAGGCCTTTCGACTAATGGTCCTTTACTGAGCAGACTCAGGTTAAGGACCATTAGTCGAAAGGCCTCGCAGTTCTCCGTTGTTTCATTTTCCTCGTGGCTGTAACGTTATTCATATATATATATATATATATATATATATATATATATATATATATGTATAACTGAATCACGAAAATAAGGAACGTGAGGAATTTATGAATAACGTTACAGCCACGAGGAGAATGAAACAACGGAGAACTGCGAGGCCTTTCGACTAATGGTCCTTTACTGAGCAGACTCAGGTTAAGGACCATTAGTCGAAAGGCCTCGCAGTTCTCCGTTGTTTCATTTTCCTCGTGGCTGTAACGTTATTCATATATATATATATATATATATATATATATATATATATATATATATGAATACAATGTCCCGCAGGAAAAAATAATATTATATTAGAGGTATATATACGAAAGAAAAGTATGAAAGACCGCCTCAAAAACAAGAAATCACCAATGAGGAAGACGGAAGTGGGAAGGTAAAGAAACACATTAAGAATTGCAAGAAGCAGGTAGTAAGGTCAAACTGAGAAGATGGAACGGGTAACAGGTTAAAATAAATGGATATAGCCTAACGAGGGAGATTATAAGACACGATGAGCGAAAAGTGGGGAAAATACAATGTACATAACAGAGCAGTGACATAATTAAAAAACAAAACAAAATGGGTCCACATAACTAAAGAGTATATAATCTTTAGTTATGTAGACCCATTTTGTTTTTTTTGATGGTCACTGCTCTGTTATGTACATTGTATTTTCATTGGTTATTCCTCATTGGTTATTTCTTGTTTTTGAGGCAGTCTTTTATACTTTTCTTTCGTATATGTACCTCTAAATAGAATATTATTTCTTGTAGTTATCCTCGATAAGGAACTTAATAAAGTTCGAAAGTACTCGGAAACACCATTTCATGTTTTCCTGCGGGACATTGCATTCATTTGCTACCCTCATGTAATACTTTGTGAGTTTTTCATTTATATATATATATATATATATATATATATATATATATATATATATATATATATATATATATATATATATATATATATATATATATATATATATATATATATATATATATATATATATATATATATATATATATATATATATATATATATATATATTAGTGATGGGAAGAGTACCAAGTATCAGTATCGAATATCGGTAGTATCGGCTGTTTTTAATGGTATCGGAACTCGTATCGGTATCGGTATCATTCTTTGCGCTTAGGTTGTAAAATTCTAACCTGTGCGCAAAGAATGTAGACATTTATGTGACTAAACTAAGTGCATACATACCCGATTGTGAATAGATAAAAATAAACAAGAGAGACATAACTACATTAATCTATCAAAGGGCTAAGATTTAAACTGAACAATTTTGTTCTAAATAAGCCTTTTAAAAACAGGGTCTAGTTTAAAGAGACAATGGGATATATTAAATTCAGGCGAGGAAGTCATGAATGAGCATTCAACAATGTTTCTTTGAATAAATTCATGAGATTTGTAAATAAATTTAGCCGATTTCCAATTGACTGTTTTCCGATAAATGGACAAAGAAAGCGCTGCTGCTTTTCCCCCTATTAATATTGTATTTATGTTGCGTCAAGCGTACACTTACTGATTTACCGGTTTGCCCAAAGTATTGCTTTGGGCAAACTGAATAATCAACAGAATAGCCCCCCCCCCGCCCCCTATACTATTGCTATTATTATGAATCAACATTTTGCACATGGTAGACTGATATTTGAATATAACAGAAATATTTAACTTATTGAAAAGGCGGAGAAGCAAGGAAAAGAACAGAAAACGGTAAAACAAGGGAGCTGTTAAAATTGTATGCGGGAGGGATTTCCGTTCTGTAAAAGGATTTTTTTGCCAAATCTTGGCATCCTGCCACAAATTTATGAGGGTAGCAAAGATTGTTAGCTATTTCAAAGATTTTATAAATCTCAAGATCCAAGAATTCCGGGCTGGTGACCCGCAACCAACGGAGAAACATTGAAATAAATACAGACCGTTTGGCTTTATCATTATGACCTGAGTAAAAATTAATATAAGAACCGGCGTTGGTAGGCTTACGATAGGCGGAAAATTTAAATCCAGATGGAGTCCTATGAATAAGTAGATCTAAGAACGGGAGGACACCATTTTGTTCGAGTTCAAGGGTAAATTTAATAGAAACAACCAGAGAATTAAGTTCAGTAAGAAAACCATTAACATCCTTAGAAGGCCACAAACAAATAATATCATCTATATATCGGAACCAAACAAGGGGAAAATCGATTTTCTCCTTGTTTGGAAGTTCTTAATGTATGAGGTATAATCTGCAACATTATAAGTGTCGATAGAACAAAACAGCGCCGTCAATATCCTTATCAATTTTGAAGGATTTGCTTTTCAGTGATATATTATCTCTATATAGTAATCTATATAAGCCGCGTAATAATAGTGAAATTAGAGGAACTTAGAATTGATCCATCTCACAATCCTTCTTCCAGGAGACTCGCCTGTTTCTTGAGGACTGGGTGAAGTTGAAGATTTTCCGAATGAGTTTCGATTCTATATTTTTCGTTTGAACTGAGTCTTTTTTGCTCATCCTCCTATTCCATCTACCCACCGGGGGTTGTCAAGTGCAGCGTGGCTAATCATGCTGGAGCTCACATCAAGAGAATCACTTTCTTTACAAATCTAACTAACTATCTGGCGTAGATTTCATCGTTGGTTTTCGCTTCTTACTTTAAAAGAACACGCCCCTATTTATCTTACCCACATCTTTTGCGCCCCCTCCCCCTTTGCTAACAAGAAATCCGAACATCAAAACACCATGGCCGCTCGGCCCCGACCCAACGGCGATGTATACAACCGCGGCCGCGCGAGTGTGCGCGTAAGTGCGTGAGTGACCAAGCCGATAATGGAAACCAGTGTCAGGGCTGCCGGGCCGGCACAGGCAGGTGTCGGCAAGACAGGTGTCGGTAATGACAGTTAATTGGCGGCGTTGTGTGTGAAGTGTCGTTCGTTTTTCAACCCCACTCCCCTCCCTTCTTCTCTCTCTCTCTCTCTCTCTATCACACACACACACACACACATATAAATATATATATATATATATATATATATATATATATATATATATATATATATATATGTGTGTGGTTAGAAGGCTATTTTTGGCAGACACAGTCTTCCTCAAAGCCCTCGGAAGGAGTTGTTCTTACATACACGAGAAGGTAACACTTAAAATAATAAATTTTCCATTCTCTTCGACAAGCAGGGGTGACACTTGAAAAGGCCAATCGAAAGATAGTTTTTTAGCTATCTGAGAGAACGCTTATTTTAAGTGTTACCTTATCGTGTATGTGAGAAGAACTCCTTCCGAGGGCTTTGAGGAAGACTGTGTTTCTGTGTTTGCCAAAAATAGCCTTCTAACCGCATATATATATATATATATATATATATATATATATATATATATCCTTGATTCACTTGATTCACCAATATGTTCAAACGAATCTTCCCTAGGTCACGCGTGACCCCGCCTACACAATATCTTTCCTAGATCGCCATAAGAACCACTCTATACCTAGATTACAAAAATTAAACAGAGGAACATTTTTTTAAAAAAGGTATTTACAAAAAATAAGGTTCATTTTTTTCAAATACGACGCTAAACAAGTATAAACAAGTAAACTCGAAATAAGTAGAAACACGAAACATTAATACTACTCTTTTAGTCAAAAGGGTTTTAAAGGGAAATATGACTGCATAAATGATTCAAACCGAATCAATCCTGCCACATAAATTGATATAAGTAGTGCTCTAACATGTTGCGTCTACATCCACGCATTGTTTTTAAATATCCTTTAAGTTTATTCCAGTAAGATTATATTACTTGTCTCTGCATCATAGTTTCGAGATCAATAAAATTTATTGAATGATTAACAGTTTTAGAGTAAATGCATCGAGTCTTAGAATATTAAAATTTGGGGGATTTTCTCTTATTATGGCGCAATTTCGTCTCCTCAGCCAGATGGCTGAACGGCCGGTTACTCGAGTGATTAGGCCTTGACATCTTTAGTGTTAAGATATCCTTTGTTTTTTTTTTTAGAATCATAAGCATTGTTTTCACCCTTACAAAATGATAACGTACGAACGTGGTAGAGAAAGAACAATGTCTGGAGAGTTTTACCAGTGCAATAGGTTTTCAGAGGGATTTGCAGGGAAACGTGCGAGTGTTTCCTGTATGCAGGAAACACTATTATCTATAATTAATCCTTGCCAGGGATGAGGTATAAACATTTGACTCTTGATCACTCGCAGAACTTTAAAGATCCAGAAACAGGTAACCACACAAACCAAATAGAGTCGCTTTGGGCCAAGGCGAAAATGAGGAATAAAAAGAATGTGGACCTGATCGTTCTCTGATCGACTCCTTTAATATGTGCGAGTTTTTATGGGGCCAACGAAATAAAGGAAATACTTAGTTGCTCAAATTTACAAAGACATTGTAAAGTTTTATCTATTAAGTAATGATAATCTTTACTTTTTTTTTACTTTCCTTAGCTTTTTTTTTTACTTTCCTCTTATTCGCCCCCCCCCCCTCAAAAAAACAACCCCAAAATACTTATAAAATAGGAATGATCCAATTCCTTGATTGTCGCGCAGTAGAAGGTCAGTTCAACCTCCACAGCCGGCCGTTCAGCCATCTGGCTGAGAATACGAAATTGCGCCATAATAAGAGAAAAGCTCCTAAATTTGTGCTGCTCAGTATAAAATTATAAGTTATCTTACTTCAGTTATCAATTATTTTACCGTAAAACTGAAAATTTTAAGTTTGAATACTTTAGTTACAATTTATGCTGTAAAATTTAAATGGCAAAAATCAAATAATTGTAAAAAAAAAAAGATATTCCGTATAATCCGGGATCCGAACCTCAAGAAATTTCTTTCCTAGATCTTGGAAAGATCCGTTCAAACCTGCATGAACCCAAGTCTGAATCGTTAATCTATAGTTGAACAGAAAAGATACAGTCCTTATAGACCAGTGGTTCTCAACTTTGTTTGCCCCGTGCACCCTTTTCACCATATTTCAGAATGTCATTCCCGCTTTCCAAGATTGTCTGCCTCAAAAGGTGTATTCTAAATAATATGCATATCAAGTTTTTAAAAAGAACTTGGATGAAAACATTGAATGTGCGAGAAATCAGCCCTTCGGACTGGGTTTTTTTTTTTTTGTCAAACTCTAAAGGAACTCTTTGAAAGAAGTTGGATAAAAACTTAAAATATACCTATGTCATAACCAAACTAAGAGACAAAAAAATATCTATTATTATTCAATCCATCACCAAAATCCCATTCTTAAAATATAATGTTACGGATCTCCCGTCAAAATTTAAATTTAAACATAAGAAATAAAAAAATGGATAACGCGAAGTTGCTTCACTTTCAGATTCATTTTTCCGAACTTTGCGTTCCCTTTGCCGATTGCTTTTGTAAAGTTTCACGTTTTTCCTTAATGAGTTTTTACTGTAGAAATATTATGAGTCAAGATTTGTGTTTTTTGAGCATTTTGGGGAAGTCCATCGAGGTCGATGATGACGGATGCCCTCATGTTCAGGTCATCAAACCTGCACTAGATTTAAACGGGTAGGAATATGTGCAGTCTTCGACCCCGTATTTTGACCGAGGGAAAAAGGAACCTGGTAACAGGAGAGGTTCGAGACAACCAGGCTTCATTCTCGGCTGCAGGGAGCTGCCAAGACACCGGTGTGTTGGTGCTCGCCTATAGGCACTCCTGATCCTAATTTATGATCAAGGTATCCTTCCTCTAGCCTTTGCCTAAAAAGGCAAACCCGCAAGGCAGTGGGGAAAGGGGGTCAGTGGTTGGTATGTGCCAGGACGTGTCGACACACCGGTGGGCCTGCACGCTGTGCCGCTGGGGCCCACTGCTGCTCCGAGATCCCCTGCTGTTGATTTGCGTAAGGAAAGGTTTAGCAATTGCAGCCCTTCCAAAATACACGGCTTCGTGAAGCAGTCGACGAAGGCTTGATTGAAACATGACTTTTAGATGCTGATTAAATTCTGTGGTCACATTTGAAGTTGTGGTTCTTTGATTCTCTTACAATACTCACTTTAGAGTTCTAAGGCCTCAATCGTTGAGCGTATGTACATAGTATGTACATAGGCAGGATACAAAATAACAAACCGAACTTGCGGTACTCCTCCTTACCACGGGAGCTATGGCCTATGGCCTCGATAATTTGCATTTGGTCTGGTGTTTTTAGGGGTAGCCATTATGTAGTTGTCATGAAGGCTGTGTTTTCTGAGTTAAAATATTGGATCCTTTGAAGATCTTCGTCCCGAGAACTACTCTGGGGGAGGTTTTTCATAGGAGTTAAATACATTTTAATCATCAGGAGTTTCAAATTCGGATGAATAAATGTATTTTCCACTTTTCCTTAGTTTGATCATAAATTTGAAACTTTTTACCTTGAGGTCAATTATTTATCTGTTGATGAAAATACAAATCATTGTTCTTACCCACCTGAACATTTCGTCTCAAAGTGCCATAAACAGCATTGGGTAGATGGGTCGCCTTGTCTCACCTTTTTTTTTAGAAATTTTATATCATTAAATCTTTCGTAATATGGTACCTAATTACCACCTTACGTTTGTTGTACCCTTTTGGTTATTATGTCTCGCATTTAATAACCCCGAGTACACCTAAAGTTTTATATTATACCATTGGCCTTGTTTTTTTAAAATAAATGTATATATATATATATATATATATATATATAATAAAAATGGTCTGTCTGCGGGTGTGTGTCTGTCTGTCTGCCTGCCTCTGTGACAATTTATAGGAAGAAAGGTTAGACAATCTACCTAAAATCTAAAAGTGTATTTTTATGTAAAATATTCCGTGGAAGATAATGAAAGTTGTCCTGAGTCTCTAAGTGCCCTCCTAATGGAGCTACGTGCCCTTTTTCAAACCTGCCCCATATGTTCAACCAAGAGAACGTGAGCTAGATTTAGACGATCGGGAGACAAGTTAGCTTTACCCTACATTGTTGTTCACGTGTGGGAAGCAAACGCAACCTGTTGGTCCATGCACCCCAATGAAAGATGAAGAATATTGTCTACTAAGAAGTGATAAATATAAGAATTCCAACCTGTATCTTGCTTATGATTTTTTTGACCCGGGCAACGCCGGTTACCTCATTCAGTTTCTCATAATGGAGCCTTAGAAGCCCTAGGCAGGACAACTAGACATCGGAGATTATGAGGCTCGTAGGGAGTTGTCACTCTTTTGCTGTAAGGTGATTTCAAACAGACAGTTTCAGTGATCCCTAAAGGAACCAGGACAGATGAAGTCTGGGCTTGCCTAGAATCATCTTTGTGTATAAATATTAGAACACTGTCTCTAAACAGAAATATGAGAGCAGAGCTCTTTGGTGATCAACGGTCAGCACAATGTACAAAAAACATCAAAAGTCCCTCTTGATGCTGGTGGTGGAATAGAAATATCTCCTATCTGCATAGTTATTAATACTATTGATAACCTCAAGGCAAAGGCATTAGCCAATCTTCAGAAAAACTACAAAAACTACAACTGGCTCTGTGAAAGAGGTACATTGGCTCCTAAGAGCAACACTCTCTGCAGAATCAATAAACATCTACATTTTACCCTCTCAAGGAAGTCAACAAATCTACAATTGATACAATTTCGGATCATACTCAAATAGTCGATTATTCCACAGAGTTCGTAAACTCTAGAACCTCGTGAAATATCTCCTCACAAACTTAAATTGAACGTAGTAATTCTAAATAATACTGTTGCTCAATTTGGATTCAAAAGAATCTGTAATGGCACTCGGCTGGTTGTAAATAATTTAATGCCACATGTTATAGAAGCAACCATTCTTACTGGAAGTGGAAAAGAAGAGGATCACCTTATTCACAGAATACCCCGAAAACATTCAGGATCAGAATTGCCATTTATATTCAGAAGACGACATTTTCCGATCCGTGTAAGTTTTCCAATAGGAATTCAAAAATAATCTTAAGGTGAGACTTTATTAGTGGCATAGTTACAATTAGAGGAACTCTGGTTTTCTTATGGTCAACTCTAAGCTAATTGCTCCTGAGTTGGAAGCAAAAGTAATCTGTTTGTATATGATCCACAAGAGAAAACTAAGAATATTGTGGACCAAAAAGTTCTGTAGCGTTGTTGAACAATATTAAGTTTAGTTCATCTTAATAATTGCCATTTTAATAACGTTTGTTTATTCCTAATTTTTAGCTTTTTATTTTTACTCTCTTTTACTTAATTTTGATTATGATTACTTTTTTAATCCTTCTACTTTAATCAAATATTGATTGTGCTCCCTTCTAGCCTTGTAACTATGGTTATGGCGTCAATGACCCTAGGTCGGTAGATGGGGCACCCAGTCAAGGAGATCAGGCAGTCGGTGCAACGGAATCCTCCTTGTGAGAGAGGAATGCCTGGTAGTTTGGTACACGGTACAATCTGAGGTTGAAGAATGATCCTTGTAAGGGGTTCGATGGTAGAAGAAGGGTGTGCGATTCTAAGTGGTCATAGAGACTCAACGTAATGTTTTGTGTTGCCCTGAGTGGCAACAGCACCTGTAGTTTGCTTGCCCATATTGGAAGAAGACCCGGTACAGCGTAGTGGCGGAGAGCAAAAGGAGCTGTATAGCTTTATTAAAAATACAAGATTTGCTCAGACTGACTGCTGATCTAAAAGTGCCAAGGGTTTTATATAAGGTTTATATGAGAGGAGGTAGGGATCATCTCCAAAATGGTTTACCAATAGGACACTACTTTGGAGGAGCTATTGACTAATTTAATGGAAGTCTCCAAATCCTATAGTACAGGTTTTTTTAAGTGGGTCTACCAATACTAACCTAAGAAAGGCAGGTCACTTTCCAACACTGCTTGTTCATTTGTTACCTTTACGACCAGTGGGCGGGCATACACTTTATCCTAACCTATCTTAGAAGTGGGTGGCACTGGTGAACATAAAAGGATTTTTTTTTATCGTATAACAGATTCCTAAGCAATTTTTTTCTCAGCAGTGTTTTGGTTTTGTTGCGTACATGGCAGATTTTCGCAGCAATGTCATCGAGGGGGAAAATATCAATTACAGAATTTGATAAAATTGAGAGAATTGGATGTAAATAGCAGCTGAGCTTTTCCAGCAGTGTTTTGGTTTGGGATGCTTAGATGGGCGAATTCTGCTGTCGTATCATTTACGGTCAAAAAATCAATTACAAAGTTTTGGCACATATGAGAGAGTAGCATACAAAGAACAGCTGAGCTTTGGAAACAAAATGTGAACTGCTAAGCGTTTAATTCATATATGTCTATCTAGTATCTATCGATTTATCTGTCTATCTAATTATATGCAAATGTATGTTGTTTTCCCTAAGTACGAGTATGAAAGTGAGAGGCGGGCTTCCCATTTCATCTAACTATGATATAGTTACTTTCTTTGTTAAGGCACTTAATAGAAATTGTATTAATTTAGCCTTAGATTACTTTTTTCTCAAATATTTTATAAGATTTCCTAATAAGTTTAATGGTGATAACAATTTAATCATATCTTATTGTTGTTATGATTTTAAAACCCGAAGGTAGGCTATACGTCTGAAACGTTGTTTTTCATTCCAAAATAAATCACATTTACCTGAGCACCCTGTGTGTCTTTACCTTCGTCGGGAAATTGGAGATTAGATTGGACAACAACCCCTATGACTATATATATATATATATATATATATATATATGCGGTTTAGTTTCCTAACAGAATTGCAAAATCACCCTCTAATTTTTTCCAGCTTATATAACTTTGTATATTTATCTAATTTTTAATCGTTGACATCACGAAAATATTCGCATTAACATTTGGTTGTTTTTTATTTAATCCCTAAAATAAATTTTACATCCTAATCTTTTATTAAAAATATTATTTGGCGACTCAAACAGCAAAGTAAAGCTTAGCGACAACAAGGCAAGGCAGAACGGCAGCAGAGCGAAGCCTAGCGGCACAAGTTAAAGACTAGCGGCAGCCATTCCAAACCTTTCTTGGGTTTATAAAACATACATAAATAATTATATGGAATTTAACTTACCTTTTTCCGAAACATGATGAAAATGTGACTAATTTAGGCAACTGTATTTCATTAGGAGAAGATTAGGGGCTACGGTTGGTTCTGCTACCCACAAAATAATGTTACACCCCAAGGGCTGAATAAATGTTATGGGTCTCGCAGCAATAATGATAAAAACTGAATGGCCTAAAGTATCTTCACTGTTCTAATTTATTTTTTTTAAAATATCCTAAAAATATAAGGATTTTGTTTAAATGACCACTCCCCCCTCCTGGGGGAGCTTTCGGTTCGCTTCTAAGATTAAAATTTAAAATCTGAAAAAAGGCAGCCATGGTTAAATTTTTATAAACTTTCTGAACTTCGCCAATTATAATAATTTTAAAAAAGGAACTCTAAACTAAATTTCCCCCCTTTCAAAATATCACGTTGCTAAAATATAGTTATAGAAGAAGATATTATAAAAATATTTTTCTGAACTTCACCATTTGTAATTCTTTGGGTTTTAAAAAAATTCACAAAATTTCGATACTCAGACGGCCGATGCTAAAACAAATGTGAAATGCACATTTGCTAAAAAAAATTTTTTTTAATATATTTTACATTTTAGCCTTTTGCATATAATAAATTTATAAATAATTGTCTTAGCATACGGCCGTTTATATTTATTTCTGAACTTCCCCATTTTGTTTTTTGATATTCTAAAAGAATTATTAGAAATAACTTTGATAAAAAATTTAAATATACCTAAAAAAAAGGAGAGCTTTTTTTTCACCTGAAATTGCTTTTATATACTAAAAATTTTTAAAAAAAAATACATTCCTTAATTTTAATACATTTTCTGAATTTCATGATTTGTAATTATTAAAAGGTTTCGTAATATATCATTATCACTTCATAACTTCGCTCTCTATCACTAAATCTATAATTTAAGAAGGGTATTTTTTGAGTATTTGAATAATAATTTCATCTTAGTTTGGTTATGACTTATGTTTTTTATCAAAGTTATTTCTAATAATTCTTTTATAATATCAAAAAACAAAATGGTGAAGTTCAGAAATAAATGTAAGTATCGAAATTTTGTGAATTTTTTAAAACCCAAAGTTCAGAAAATTTATTTATATATGTCTTCTTCTATAACTATATTTTAGCAACGTGATATTTCGAAAGGGGGGAAATTTAGTTTAGAGTTCCTTTTTAAATTTATTATAATTGGCAAAGTTCAGAAAATTTATAAAAATTTAACCATGGCTGCTTTTTTTAGATTTTAAATCACTGCCCCCTCGTAGGGGGCAGTGGCGAAGCCATTGCCTAGTAATTGTATAACGGGATATTTGAAGATGGGTAAAAAATTAATGTTTTTTTTTCCTTAGTGGACAAATGACATATGTTTTTTTGCGTTTTTTGGAGAAAAAAACGCAAAAAACATGTCATTTGTCCACTAAGGAAAAAAAAACATTTATTAATTTTTCACCCATCTTCAAAAATCCCGTTATACAATTATAGAGAGTGAAGTGATAATGATATATACTGGAAACCTTTTAAATTGTTTTACCTAAAGCACGTTGCCCGAGACTGATGGTCTGCATAAGAAGTGCAAGCTACTACTCTAATACGCTAAAAAAATAAAATGTTTTCAAATTCTAGAAGAAGGTCAAATGGGCCAGCGAATCAATGTATGCTGAAAGAAATACTTGTCAAATTGGCATTTGCTGAAATAATATACTCCATACATATCAAATCTGTGATTGTCGAAAGAAATACTGATCTATACATTTCAAATCTGCGTTAGTTGAAAAAATATGATGTATACATTTCAAATTGCCAATTACGGAAAGAAATACAGAGCTATACATTTCGAGCGGATATTTGCTGAAAAACTATGATCTATGTATACATATAAAATAGGAAATTGTTGAAAAGAAATACTGACCTATACATTTCAAATCTATATTGAGTGAAAGAGTGAACGAAATGATATACACATTGAAAAAGAACGTGGGCTGAAATAGATATAGATCTATACATTTCAAATATGCGTTAGCGGACAAATATCATCTACAAATTTTAAATCGGCGATTGATAGTAGTAGCAAACGAGGGCAGGAAACTAGTTTATTTAGCAAAACAAAATATATTTGCTGAAAGATATACAAACTATACATGTAAAATCGGTGTTTGTTGAGAAAAAATGAATTTAACAATCGAATCTGCTTTATCTGAGAGAATTATGATCTCGGCATTGAAAGCGGCATTTGAAGAGTCAAATAGAGATTTGTACATTTCACCTTGGCAATTGCTGAAAGAAACACGTATCTAAATATTCTTAATATTCAAATATTGGTTTTCTGAGAGAAATATGATCTATAATTTTGAAATGGGCTATTCCTGAAAGAAATACTGATACATAAATTTTTCTATAGACATTTGCCTTAAGAAATGCAGATTTATGCATTTCAAATCGGCATTTGCTGAAAGAAAGAAGATCTATATCTTTCAAATCTAGTTTTACGGAATCAAATACAGATATATATATATATATATATATATATATATATATATATATATATATATATATATATATATATATATATATATATATATATATATATATATATATATATTCAAATTTGCGCTTGCCGAAAGAAATATGATCTCTACAGTTAAAATCTAAATTTCCACGTAACGCCGGGGAGGTCAGCTAATTATAAATAAAAAGACAAAACCTCAAACTATTCTTCTGACTTTATAAAGTATGTCGGTACTCAATCTTCTCCGGGTTGTAAGCCATTTTTCATGCTGTGAAGTGGATGGAACCTTTCCTCATTCTTTATGGGTAGAATTTCCTCTTTATTTACCATGAGGTTGATACATAGTATCTGTTGCCTGGTGTCTATTGTAGCCATAGCTTGATGATGGCATCCCTCGCACTTTGCCATAACATTTTACCTGTAATTTTTCGCCCCTAATTCCCCATTATTGAGGTCATTTGCTTATCATCTGGTAATTAAGTTGTTGTTTATTGGTAGTATTTTGTGATGGTATGTTTCAAACGATTACTCAGTTCTGGCCTATTTTCTGAGTTATTCACTAATAAAACTGTTACTCGAGCGTAGGAGCTCTGTCAAGACTAGTGGATACGGCGTTGTATTTCTGACGTCAAGGCGCAGGTTTTTTCCCAGGGAGCGAGGACTCAAAACTTCCAGCAGCGTCGGGAGTTGGCCGCCCATTAGACGTAAACGCAGATACTCGCGCGGGGTGGTTGGTGGTGGTGATGGGGAAGGGGTTACGTTGCTTTACCCTTATCATCACGCACATAGCCAATTATAACATTACTATTCTTTCCCATCTCGTTTTCAAAGCACAATAAGCCGTCTCTCTCCTCTCCACAATAAACCCTCTCTCTCCACTCTCACCCGTTCCCTGAGGCGGAACGGGTTGCCTCTCCTCCGAGGTTACGAAGATTTCTGCAATCGTTCCTTGGTTTCAAAAAACACCTCCCCGCCACCCCGGACCCCTACCTCACCCTGACAAGAACTGACCTCGATATGACCTCAAGAGGATATATTTAGCTGATGAGTATGTAATCGATTTCATCTTCTTTGGTCAAGTCCATATTTGTCTCTTCTTCAAGAAGGAATTTATCGAGTGAAGATTCCCTCCTTCTGCCAATCTCTCTCGAAGTTCATTTTCTTCGTCCGAACAAATTTACCTACATTGATCGACTATTTTACCTCTTTTGTGCAATCTATGCAGTGGACTTTCACACAACCATGGTGAAGTAATGGCTACCTTGTGTGTGCTTGCATTCATGAGGGATTCATGGAAGCTCTCTACTTCTCCACCTGAGTATGCGGTGGGTGAATAATTTAGGATCATTCGGGAATATTTTTTTACGATTACTTTAATTATTATATTAGGTATCTTATGATGTTAGAAAGGGGTATTTGTGATGATGTATGGGAAACACTATGCAACTTTGATTGTTTTTGCTTTTATAAGAAAGTCTGTGACGGTTTTTCAGTTGAATAGTTCCTTCTCGTTTCATTCTTACTCCATTAAGGCTTATAGTGCTCTATTCTATCCTCTTAATTTCTTCTAATTCGTGAGCTTAGTGTCATTTAAGAGTGTCTCAATATTGTACATAGACATAGTGATCAAACGTTGGGAGCCAGTTCCGTCAAGCGCGGATTCTTAGCACCTCCTGCTCTTGAGATTACCTGCCTCCTCCCCTGGTCAGGAACTCTTTCTATTCCGCGGAATGAGGGTCGTGTTCTGTGATAACATGAACAATAACGTTCATTCTCGGTCACGTCCAAAAAGATAAAGATCTTTTATCTCTTTGGACGTGACCGCAAATTTGACTTTCGTTCCTAAGCCGACCTCTTTCGACCTTGTTCTAACATGGTCATAAGTTTGTCAGTACGTTCGCACTTGCTGATCTCTTTGTTTGTTTGTATTTGTGTGTTCATTCATTGATAGATAATCTAATGTTCTACTCTTTTTATTTGTATTTTTATTTTAGCTCTGAAGATGATACGAGGGTATCGAAACGTGTCAGATAAATAAAGTGTTTTCTTAAGGGAATCTTCTCCTATTCCATCCTTCAGCTTAAAATCTGAGTTTTAATGAATTTAAGAGAATTTATCCACGGGCTCAACCCAAACAAATCGAAAGATGTGAAAAGAAAATCGCAAATGCGACATTAGCCTTCGCTTTCAACAAAACTTGCTACGATGAAGGATTGATTGGAGCTAGTACTTTCGTTATATTAACATTTTTAAACTCACAATGGCTTATAAAATAGAGGGACACCGTATTTATACAAAGCAATGTTTTCCCTATAAGGTCAGAATTTTTATGACCTATGATAAGTTTGATTTGAGGAAGAAAGATAGGACTGGATCTGGATCTAAGGAAATCAAACCGGAGTTAATATTTACTTTTATCTCCTTTGTGCTGGAGATTAGGAATGATTCAAAGATATTTCTGCTAATAAAATCATTTATATGCACTAGCAGAAATATCTTTGAATCTTTCCTAATCTTTAGCACAAAGGAGATTAATGTTTTCCTTAGATTCAGTCCTATCTTTCTTCCTCAAATCAAACTTATCTGAGGTCCTAAAAAATCTGACCTTATAGGGAAAACATTCCTTGGTATAAATACGTTGTTCCTCTATTTTATAAGGCATTGTGAGTTTGAAAATGTTAATATAACGAAATTATTAGCTCCAATCAATCTTTATTTTTCTCTAACTGGTATAACCAAATATTTATACTTATTCACGTGTTACCTCATAAATGCCCAGGAGTCCAAATTTGTGACCCAAGTATACGTTAAAGCCACGAACTTGGGCTTCTGCTTAAACTGTTCTTCTGAGTGTCCTGAACGTTACAAGACATCAGTCATCAATGCCTTAGTTAACAGGGCAATTTCTCATTCATCCTCGTGGACGGCTGTTGATCTCGAACTTAAGAGGGTTTCCCGAGTTCTCGTTAACAACGGCCACCCACAAGAATCCATCGCCGCCACCATGAAAGAGAAGATGAACTTGGCTGCTGGTCCTGGCAAAAGGTCTACTCCGAAGAAGATGAAGAAGAAGAATATCAACCTTTATTACAAGGCCAACATGAAAACCGGCTATCGTGAAGACGAAAAGGCTCTCAAAGCCATTCTCCAGCGTAATGTGACCCAACCGACCCTAAGACGGATATAAATCTAATTATATACTAGAAGACCAAGAAAACAAGTAGTTGCATCATGAAGAACAGCTGTCTCTCTCCGACGAGCGAACTCCAGGAGACTAACATCGTGTACGAATATTCTTGAAAAGTCGGTGACTGGGAACACTGCAATTCAAAGTACATCGACGTAACCTCCCCAACCCTGTCAAGGCGACTGACAGCCAACCTTCAAGATGGCGCAATTAAAAACACACCCACTCTTACGGCACTACCCTAACCCGTGAAAAGCTGAATCAGGAGACCTCCATCATCCTGAGACTCCAAAGTCACAGAAGATTGCGGATGGCCGAAGCCGGAATTAAGTGCAACTTCAGCCGGAAACCATACTCACGACATCTCGGCGTCTCCGAGTTGACCGCCTTAAAAAGAAGCACGTTTTCAAACTTTTTATTTTCCTTTGCCTCCTTTGCCAGGAACTAGATTGGAGCGACAAATAGTCAGACTTTAACTTTATTATTAGAAAGATGAAAGCTTAGGGACCCCCCGACACTCTCGTGGGTTGGGGTACTAGAGAAATGGAAGGAATGAAAATTTGTTAAAGGTTAAATACAGTAGATGGTATACACTTGCCCGGAGGTCGGGTTAGTCAACTTTTTACAAAAAAATTACAATTACTTTTTAGATAAATATTAAATTGATTATTGTCTATTATGGTTGTCCCGTTGATTATTGTTTTTACAACGATAATTCACGTTATGTTGTCGTTTTCATTCTATAAAACTCAGTTTCTATATTTTTTTGCACAATGTTAATTTACAATACTATGTTTTCATAAATTTCACATCTCTTAGTTGTATTGTTAACAATATATTCTCGCATTTAGTCGTCGTTTGTTTGTTTTTTTTTCAAATTGTCACTGTTGATTTACATTAAAAAATATGGATAAATTAAATATTGACTATTCTCCTTATAAAAAATCCCTCTTTTTGCTATATTATCCACTTTTGCCACCGATGGTAATTTTTCTTTTACGATTAACTCTTCTGACGCTTGCTTTAAATTGAATTATTTAGGCTATTATTCACTTCTTGTTATTAATTTGAACTTTAACACTTATATTCATTGTTAAGACACTTTTGTAACTTTGGGAGTTTAGTTCACTATGCTTTTAATTCGATCTTTAATATATATATATATATATATATATATATATATATATATATATATATATATATATATATATATATATATATATATATATATATTTCACTATGTCGAGGGGTTTTGGGCGTATCCATGTCCATTGCTGATTTTCTTGTATTCGGACATGCTGACGACGCTGATACATGTATCATGAACGATGATTGCGCCATCCCACAACATATCCTTAACTTCCTTTGGAGACAACGGCCCCTCAAACGTCCATTTGTATTTCCCTCTGCGTATGCCCTCGACTTAAGCCGAATGTTACCGCTAGAGGGTAAGCAGACCGGTGTTCCGTACACCTTGAAGGGCAGTTCTTCTCCGTTAAAGAAGAGGCCTTGTTCAAGGACTTTCCATTTTTCGGTAAGTTGGACTCCTTGGATCAATATGAACGTAGTTTTCTCTTCTTGCTTCTTAATTTGCGATTTTCCACGATATTTTCTTCTTCCACCTTTTCCTCCGTCGTTGGAGCGTCTAGCTCTACTTCTTTTATATTATTTTTTTTCTTCTTTTCTCTTTGTTTCTTTTTCTTCTTCGAGTTTAACTTATGGTTTTTGTCTGTGGTGGTTTCTTCGTCTGCGGACTCTTCTTTTTTTCGTTTGGGTTTGTTCTTCTTTTTTAGTTTTTTTTCCACGTAGGGACTGTCGGTGAGCTGGATTTTCAGGACGTCTTGTGAGGCAGGATTGGGTGGGAACCACAGCTTCTTGTTAGTCCCGTTCTTCAACAGGAGGTGGTTCAATTCCTCCGCAAAAGTCCCGGGATTTGCCAGGTTTGCCAAGTGGGCAAAAATGACCATAGACATTATCTCCCTGCCCTCGCTTGGCATTACCAGCTTCGACCCCGTGATTCCTTTTTTGTTCTGCGTAGCCGTTGCTTCCGCGAACGACTTTGCCTTTGCCTCCTTTTCCATTTTGGACTGTTCCCTCTTTGCCCGAATCGCTTCCTTGCGGACGGGAACACTTCATGGCTAGCGCTCTGTGTTCCTCTCCGCAGGTGATACATTTTAACTTCTGAGCTACGCATTGTCTCCACTCGTGACCTGACTGGGCACAGTTGGAACACGTGACTTCTCTTTCTTTGCATTCACGCGTCTGGTGCTTGTCGCGATGGCGTAACATCTGTAGCAGCAGTCCACGTTAATGTATTCCTTTGCCTCGATTTGCTCTGGAGCCACTCGAAGGTAAAAGCCGAGGAGGCCTTGCTTCTTGGCCCTGTCAGCCATCCCGATGGTCTCGAAGACGATTTGACAATTCTGTTTCCTTTGCTGAACTTCTCTACCTTGGTGATCTTCGCCCACGTCTGCTGCCACATCAGCTCTTCTCTGATATCTTCACAGGAGTTAACCCAGAAAAACGGGTCGAGCTTTCTGAGGATTATGGTCCACCGAACGAGGATGTCTTGACGGGAAGGGCGCTTCCAGCCCGATCTTCTGAAGCTCCTTCTTAGCCTTTTCAGATATGAGCTGCTCCACGTCCTCCATCGAGTGGCAAGTGGCGGCGTATCCATCATTGGGGGTGTCTATTAGCCTCATAATGAGGAGATTAAGAACTCCAAAGAGAAATTCTATAACAGCAGGTCTTGTTAAAATCCCCCCCCCCCCGTCTGTTCTCTGTAAGAGCTGACCCCATGGGGCCCCCCTCGGGTAGAAGTATTCTACCCATGTTGGGGCTTCCCCACACTACGGTGTTACATGGACATGAACATGGACATAATAAGAGATGAAATATAGGTAGAGTTAGAGAGAGAGGGAGAGTAAGAGAATAAAGTGGATAAAGGGTGAGTTTAAAGAATAGATGATGTGTAGGAGACAGAATAAAAAGATCCCTGGTGAAAGGGTAGCTCTGTTTGTTTTAGTTTTGTATGTTTTTGTTTTGTTTTTTGTTTTTTTATTATTTAATAAACTATTTTTATAGTTTATTTTAATTAAATTAACATTTTTAATTTAATTAATGGGGTTTCATCTTTAATGATGATTTCTGGCATTCAAGCCTTTATTTGAGATGGGGGGTTTTAATCCCGCTGGGGGTATTTGAACAAATATTATTTTATTCCTTTTGGAATGTTGGAATGAGTTTGAAAATAAAATTGATATTTTTAGCGTGAGTTTGAAATGAAGTTAATTTTAACTGATAAAACTTACACTGGTTTGGTCTTGTCTATTGTCGATTCCGTAGTGTATATTGGGGAGTTACGTCATCGTCAGACTGTAATTTACTGCTTCTAAATGGTCTTATTTGTCGGTCGGCTTCAATGTCTCGGTGTGTACGAGAGAATTCAGGGGTCAAGCGGGTGCCAATGGCTTGCCATATCCTCTTAGCTCTCTCGTGGAGCACCACGTTGATTGGAGATAATCCAACCGAGTCGTAGAGCTCCCTCTGTCGTTTGTGTTCTCTTCTTCGGGTATTTGTAATAAGTAAAACCGCTTTGTTCTAGATAACTTGTAGTTTTACAATGTTGGTCTTGGCGCTCGCGTTCAACGGCACCGGGAGGTACAAGAGTCTCGAGCGAATGCACGCATTGAATATATTGAGTTTATTTGAGCGAGTTAGGTCAATGAACCTATAGAACTCCCTCAAATCTCTCTTGCTATTCGTGATTGTCCGCCCGATATGACACTTGTATCCCCCTGTGGTGATTTTGAGCCCCAGAACCGTCCCTTCTAGGCAGTAGGGTATTCGCTCCCCTTCTACCCGTATGTCATTGAAGGTCTTCCGAAACATGGGAATTATTTTTAATTGAGGGGCATTGGTCGATATCTTCCATTTCCTCTCGAAAGAGTTGATGTTGGAAATCTCCCTAGCCGTATTTATCGCCATAAATTCCCTGTGAACGTAAGCGGCTCTACAAATTTGCGATATATCGTCAGCGAACTGAACGTATATCGTACCTTCGGATAGAGGTTGTGGTAGGTCACGTGTATATATGTTGTATAGAAGGGGACTGAGACAGCCCCCTTGTGGCACCCCTGATTCAAGCTCAAATTCGGGGCCTTTGTATCCTCTGATGTGTATATATGCTCTCCTCTCCATTATGTAGTCGCAAAGAATCCTCTCAAGAAGGGGGTCGAGGCCTATTTGAAGGATCTTAAATTGTAGGCCTCTCTTTCAAACTTTATCAAAAGCTTTCTTGACATCTCGGAGCACCAGGTCAGCATGCCTTTTGTCTGCCTTGATCTTGGCGAGCTTTTCTGTGATAACGGCTAGAGCCGTATCAGTCCATCTTTTCCTTCTGAAGCCGTGTTGTTGCTCGTTATGCAAGTTGGCTTCGTCCAGAAAAGAGTTGACTCTGTTGGTTAATATCTTCTCGAAGACTTTGCCAGCAAATTCTAAGAGAGATATCGGCCGAAAGCTGACAGGGCAGTCCGGGAGCTTTCCCGATTTCGGAATGAAGATCATCTTGGCCATTTCCACTGGTCTGGAAAGTAACCCTTGTTTAGAGCGGCATTCATGATGTTAAGAAGCCCACTCAGAACATTAAGCGGGGCCTTGATGAAATTATCCCTGGTTAGCCCCGTGGTACCCGGTGCTCTTTGACGAAAAGATTTTAGTGCAACGGAGAGCTCTTGGGCAGTTATTTTACTCCCATAGCCCTCCATCACTCTTTCCTGCGACACACAATGATGAGGAGAGGTTTTGAGGAATGGTGTGTTTAGTTGTTCGATTATGTCAGTCTCGAATTCGAGGTCGTAGTTGTCATTTTCTTCTGAGGGGAATTGTGAAGATTGAAGCCTAGAAAATCCTCAAAAATTTCCTCAATCTCTTCAGGCTCGTCGATTTATAAACCGTCATTTATAAGTGTTATTCTTTTGGGAGGAAGGCTCTTCCTTTTAACCGTTTAACGGTTTGCCAGAAGGTGTGTGAGTCTCTTTCAATGTCGAGTCTTTCTATTTGTCTGTCCCATGCGAGTATCTGTTGGTCCGTAATTAGTGTATGGAGTTCGTCTTTAATCTCTCTTAGTCTTCTGTGGGCATTGTGGTTGGGGCTTGTCAGCACTACTACATTGGACAGGTCCTTATATTCCTGGGTCAGGGCTTTCATGGGAGGGGTCCAATGGGGAGCTGGAAGGGTTTTATACTTAATATGGGGAATTTTACCATATTTCGTGAGAAAGCCTCCTCAACTTGCCGTTCCGGAACCTCATCAGAGCATTCCCACTTGTATCTTCCGGTCCTAAGACCCTCAGATACTTCGTGGGAATCGATTTCGGTTGGGAATGGGGCATATAATTTAAGATTGAATCCTCTTGAATGGTATTTAAGTTGGGTCTCTCTGCCTCGAGATGAGGAGGTTGACCTGGGACCACGTGTTTTTGAAAGTTTTCTCGACCTTGGAGACCTGGTCTCTTTCGGTCGTACTGCTTCCTTGTTTGGTGTCTTGGTGTGGGTTTTGGGTGTATTCGTGTTAATTTTTTGAGGTGTAAGCGGCGCTGGTAATTCTGTTTGTGAAGTTTGTTTATTTTTGTTTAGACGTGGGTCGCGTGTGGTGGCTGTGTTTTGGGGCGTGGGTACCTTTTGGCACGGTTCCGGGCACTGAGGGGCTACGCTTATACGCATAACCTCCTCTGAAGGAGGGTTGTCGGGGAACCACATCTCCTGTAGGCCGTTCTTTACGAGTATACGGTTGACCTCGGTTGCGAAAGTTCCAGGGCGAGTGATGTTAGCTATGTGTGCATAATAAATGCAGCACATAATTTTGTTGGAGTGTTCGTTTTCGATATGGAGAAAAGTTTTCGGATTGTTCGTCTCGGCAATCGCGGCTTTGGCAATTTTTGCATAGGTCGAATTAACCTTGTTTTCCTCCGTCTCGCGTCGTAGCTGGGTTTGTTTCTGGATTTTAGTTTTTCTGATCGGGCATGCCATGGACATGTCCGGTGGGGGCCTTCGCAGTTCAAACACTTTGGGCAGATACTCTTGCAGTCGCGCCAAAAATGGTTGCGACTGGCACAGACTGAGCATACTACGGTGTTACTGTCTGAGCCTTCTAATTTTATATGTTTCTTGTAGCGCTTTAGTTTCCCCTTAAAAAATTTCCGCGCCATGATTGGCTAACTTTTATAATATTTACGTTCGCGTAGAAATGCCCTATATAATTTAGCAATTTGTGAATAATTGCATTAAAAAAAAAGAGGATCCAGTTCAGCTGAAACTTTCATTCAGTTTCGTCGTGGTAAAGGCGGTTTACCTTAAAATGACATTTGAACAAGAGAATCTTTTTCTTCGCTCCTGGGATAGAAATCTCTCTATTCGCGAGTTGAAGGGGTGTGGCCCAAGGAGGGGGAGCCCACTAACCAGTGAGGGCCCATGGGATCGGCCCCCCAGGACTGTAAGAAAGTTCCCTTCCGCACTATATGGATGGGGGAGGGAGAGCTAAGCCGTCAAGAACAGCCGTGATTGAGGCTATTTGCAAACATATTAATTTAGTCCTCATCAGGCTAATTGACACCCCAACTGGCTACGCGTCAATCTGCCACACCGTGGTGGATGTGGAACGGCTGGTCTCGAACTAGGCCAAGGTCCACCTCCAAAGAATCAGACTAGAGGCAAACGTCCCACAAGAAATATTAGTGCAACGTACTGTTATTCTTCGGAGGTTGGACCCACTCTTCACTGACAACATCTGTGAAGAAATCAAAGCAGAGCTGTCAGCGAAGCAGGCATGGGCCAACATTTTAAAAGTGGAAAAATTCGGCAAAGGAAACAGTATAGTGAAGATCATCTTCTCGAGCATCGAAATGGCGAAAAGAGCCAAGAAAGATGGGCTGCTTGGGTTTTACCTAAGAGTACCTGAGCAAATCGAAACAGAAGACTAAATACCGATCGACTGCTGCTACAATTGCTATGCAGTCGAAAAGTATTTAACAAAGGACTCACGGCGACGGTAGTTGCATGCTCCAACTGCGCCAAATACGGGCACGGTTGGAAAGATTGCACGGAAGGGAAGCAAAATTGCGTCAACTGTGGAGGGGACCATAGGGCCTTGGCCATGAGGTGCCCCATCTGCAAAGAAGCCATCCGTACAAAACGGGAGAATATAAAAAAGGAAAATAAGAGGCAAGAACCAAGACCATCTACGCTCAAGCGGCGGCCCCGAAGAACTTCGTCACAACAAGTGCCCCGAAGCTGGTTATGCCAGAGGCGGGTAAAGATATCATGACGATGATCATCTTTGCTCACATGGCTAACCCCGGCTCCTTTTCCGAAGAACTTAACTGTCTTCTGGAGAAGAACGGAGTTACCAAAAAACTCTGGTTTCCCGAAAACCCAGACTCGGCGGGAATAATTAATATCCAGTTTACCGACGAATACCAGCGGGAACATCAACCAAATGAAGAGCCGACGCAGTTCCGTACCGAAGAACCAAAAATAACGGAAGAAACTTCGGAAGGAGAGGGAGAAACGAAGAAATGCGCAAAAAAAGAAAGAAAGAGAAGAAGAAGAAAAAAAACAGAGGAAAAGACAAACGAACAAAATTCGTCGGACGAAGAAGTAACGCACGAAGAGGAATACACGGAGGTCCCCTTAACCGACAAGAAGGAAGTCCTCGACAACGGTAACTTCTTCGACAGCAAGAGCGTGTGCCTCAAGGTATTTTGCTCTCCCCTGTGCCCGCCCCCAAGAGACGACCCAGAATTTCTCCTACTTGGCATTGCCAAGGGGCAATTCAAGTGGACCTTCGAGGGACCTTTTTCACCGGACAAAATTGCAGCATTGATGTTGAAGGGCACGGTGTTCATCCCACCATCGGACGTGCACGGCGTGAACATCTAAACATTCGAAGCCATAAAAAAGTGGACAAAAAACGTCCGAAATAAAGTGAAAGTGCAAAATACAAGTGTATAAAATATAATGATAATATGAGTGACTTGGAAAAGTGTACATAGAAAGTGTGTGTTAATTAATATACGAAAAATATCTAGTATCAAATTATCTATTATGAATTAATCAAATAAGTGACTTAAAATTATAATAAAATCATCAGCTGGACTGAAATAGAATACTAAAAAGGTTTTTACAGCAAACGCGTAGAAATAATGTAAAGTAATTAAAAAAATATGTACTTAACGTTAGAAATATATAATAATGTGTAAATATATATTTAAATTTTTAGGAATAACTTTTTTAGAACTATAAACTATTAACTCTTATGAGTAAATGTGAAATTTGTATTGTATAGAGTTACAAAATTTTGATTTCCACGTCTCCGGGAACCTTTATCTTCCTACTTATACTTATAACTATCTCTTCTCTGCTAAATTCTATTTTCCACACTATCCGCTATATATTTACATTTATGTAATTTCTCTTTGTAATTCATTTTTAATAAACCGTGAACTATGATAATTACATTTTTGTTCATCCAATGAAGATGACCAAACACGGTCGAAAGACGTCTATGAATAAAGAATGTCATTCGCGGGTGTTTTTTCTTGCCTCGAAGACCCCGTTAAAAAACAAGTTAAAATTAATAACGGTGCCACAGCTGTGGACTTCAATAGTACCTACATACAACATGGCCTTTTACCTAATTATATATATATATATATATATATATATATATATATATATATATATATATATATATATATATATATATATATATATATATATATATATATATATATATATATATATATATATGTATATATTGTCGTAATATACGGCCGATTATGTCTGTAAGTTTGTTCCGTACATGAATAACTTTGTTCCTTTTTTCTCTAAGAGTGCTCTATGACTATTTATCCTTTGATTTGATTCTTTAACCAAGGAGGATTCGTAATATTATATATCTATTGCCCTGTGCAGCGTTTCGTGGATTTAGTTAAACAACTAGAACAAAAATATACTTTTAATTACATAAAAAATGAAATAATAAAAACTTTAAATCTACTAAGGATATAATAAGAGGATCTAAATAAAAATTAATACTACTAATGAGTACTACGCGATGGTTGACGCAAAAATTCACTTTAGTATGGAATGTTAATTAAAGAACATAATTAAATGAGAATCCTTTTACCTTTAAACAAAGTGGAGTCAGACGGGGAATGAATGACCTTGAACGAGAGCCTCGTTTAGGCAATGGTGTGAGGAGTGAGTTGTTGCAGACGGGGGGGCTGTTCGTCTTGCTGAGTTAAACTCGACGTAGGTGAGGCACGTCGATGCGAGGCGTGTTATCGCTGAATCGGACGCACAGCTGACTTCGAGGTGAGTGAGGAGGGGCGCTTGGCGATGTTTCTTGACTTGACGATATAAGCGAAGGGACAGTGGATATGTGATTATTCCAATCATTGGGTTACACTAGTGGGGGCTTCTCGATGATGAGAATTGACCAAGAGATGAATCCTTTCTCGAGTGGAACTTCACTTTGGTATTCCTCAATGGTGAGGGATATCTCTGGTTTTATTTGAAAACTGAGATAGGGGGTTTCTCTGACGAGAGTGATTCTCTATACCGATGGTCTACTCTTCGATGTGACCAAAAGGAACAGTCTCGGGAGGAAAACTCCCACTCGGTTCCACTTTTTCGTCTTCTTCTTAATGCCCGGACTGGCCCGGTACTCGTCTTCTCTCGATCGCTAACTCGATTCTCCTTTCTTTTCTCCAGATCGACGTGTATATACCTCAATTATCCCCTGGAGGGAGGGGAGGGGCGATGAGTGCCCATGTTTAAGCCTCTCTCTTAGGGCATCACTTTCCAGCGTGGTGACCCTGAGCCCTAATGGTCTCTTCTGGTTTTCGTCGGAGAAAATTAAATTTCGTCTATTTGGCGAAACTAGACCTAAACAATAGGAGGGAACACTGAACCTGTTCATAGATTTCTATTCGAAAGGCTATACCACCCTCTTTTGTTTATACTGACGGACTACGAAATCTGCTGATTATAAGGTTTCCTTGCGAGTGATATCGCGGATTGTTGTGCCAGCAAGGCAAAAGGGGATGGAGGGGGGGGGGGTATAAATGCTTGATTTTGATCAATCTGGGTGAATGTGGTGGTCACACTATTCCTCGGACATATCCAGACTCCTCTTCGACCCAATTCGGGGCAACTTGGACCCGTTAGCTCTGTGGCTTTTTCTTTTGGAATATACCATCGTTGTTGGGGTCCATGAATGGGTGCAACGTTGTGGCGACCGGTCAACGACGTGTTTAGGCGGACCCAACCCGTGGTACGTGCACAAACTACACAACATTAAGAACCACCACCAACCGTCACGGTGCCTTGTTGACAACGGAGTATTTTTCCTTCATGAGCTTTGTGATGCACCTAAAACCTACCATCAACACGAAATAATTGGAGGAGGGTCCAATTAGCGGCGTCACGAGCCCACGTGAGGAGCTGTGTATGGTGCCCTGGTGTTAACATGGGCACTTGGGTGGTTCTTCTGCTCCCAATCCGAATGGAAGGCAAATAACGTCGAACTTACCTGATAAGTTTGCACCTGGTATCACCAAGTCTGTTTGGCTGTTACCATGGGCAATTCTAGTCAAGTGGCATTGGTCATGGTCGTTAAGCGTCCGTGGTTGCCACTGCGCTCTCCACGATGGGCACTTATGCCTTCCATGGGGTATTAATGGTAGATACGTGGCGCCGTAGATCGGGGGATATTGAATGCAAGCAGAGTTTCAGGAATGGAATGTCTCATCCGTATGGCACCCACGACCATGCCCCGTTCGAACTCCGATAATTCACGTTACCTGAGACAGGTCTTAACATTTTCGTTTCGTCACAGTACGGTAATGCTAAGCACCATTACTGTGTTCTTCAGCGCGCATCGCTATTAAATAGGAAAGAGCGCTTGAGGACACAGACTCGAATTCAACTCCTTTATTCACCTTTATATAGCAGTTAAAATAGTTTCCCTATTTTCTCTGTTTCTAAAAATCCTTTTTTTTTCTTAAGCTTTAATGGATCAGGCAGTATATTCCTCAGAGTTTTATCGGTTTGTGAGGGCAGTTTTCCTTTCCTTGAGCTATTAACTACAAACAAACACACACACACACACACACACACACATATATATATATATATATATATATATATATATATATATGAATCCATTAAACCACATTGAAAGAGAAAACGGAATAATTTTTCTTTGCCTTAATATATTTACTACCTTTTTTCGAAAATTATTCCGTTTTCTCTTTCAATGTGGTTTAATGGATTCATTTGCATCATTCTCTCGCGCTACTTTGAGATATATATATATATATATATATATATATATATATATATATATATATATATATATATATATATATATATATATATATATATATATATATATATATGCGTGTGTGTTTGTGTGTGCGCACGTGTGTTTGTGTGTGTGTGTTGCTTTTCAGGGAGATGAATTTATGTATAAAATTATATAAATTGAGGCTGGACTTTTGATGTAAAAGTTGTTCAAGAAACTGCTTCGTAAGACGAGGCCAGGAGCGAGCTGTTGAATGGCGGCAGATTCTGAAACGGAATTGGATTCTGTCCCAAGCAATCTCTCGATGACTTTCTCCGGCCTTTTACTCTGATCACATTTGTTCAAATCGATATAGATATCAGCCCTCCCACCCCCCAACCCCGGCCCCGCCAGCACACGTATTTATTCAGCTCATGTCATCGTGCTCCTAGATGGCAAAGGCGTCCCTAGCAAGTTTGCTCTAAGCAGGGTCCATCGTTCGACTTTACTCCCACCACTGAGGGAATTTCCTTCTCTGAGGTCATCTTCTGGATCTCTTAAATGTATAAAGGTTCGCAGTTTAGGAATTTATTGCGTCTATCTTCTGTCCTCTTTGTCCTCGCAATATCCATTAGAGAAGTTTGATTCTGTTGCTTCTATTTCTTACTCGTGTTTGTTTTCTTACCCAACTATTTCTTTTAAATATCCTCATTTTATGCGCGATATTTTTCCTTTCGTGTATTGATCAAATACTTTGCGTTATAAGAAAAGAAACATGTCGCTGCCGCGGGTGTAGCGAATCTTTCCTACCTGCGGGAAAAAGAAACCTATGATGACAAGTGCTTTTGTCTTTATCAAGGCTTCAATGTAATAAATGTTCATTGATTAAATACTTTTTTATATAATAAGTCGCTCCTGAAGGTGTGTCTATGCTTTCCTGCCGCTCTCTGGCCTAATTTTGTCCTGATTTCCTTCGCCGGTCTCCCTTCAAGAGTCTCAAGCTGTCCTGAGTAATCTTGAACGTGTTCTCAATTTGGGTTTTCATTTGTTAAGTACTTGTTCGAAACCATTCATCATTAGTGTTGTCTTTGAAATGGTCATTTGAATTTCGACTGTAAGAATGGTTTGGGAGAATTTGGTTTTCTTGACTGTGTATGAAAGGCGTCTCTTTCACTTTCTTTCTCTCAATAAATATATATATATATATATATATATATATATATATATATATATATATATATATATATATATATATATATATATGAGACAAAAAATATATATAAAAAGAAGAGGGATTTACAGCAGGTATAGGATGGGTAAAATCACATAGATTAAATCTCTACCGAAATACCAGAGAAAGACATAAATTACAATGAAGATGTCACATAAAATATAAATACCATGATTCACAAATAAACATAAGTTATTAAATAAACACCTAATAATTAAAATAAAGGAAGAACTATTGGTTTAATTCCAACTTTCATTTAAAATAAGTACTTTTGATGATGGGTTTAAGTTTAAAGAGATCGGGAGAACTATTAAAATTAGAAGTATTAATGAAAGAGAATTTTACAATATTGTCCTTGGCATGATCTTCTGAATTGTAAATAAATGTAGCGAAATTCCAATTAATAGGAGAATCATATTCATGTTAATGGATTAAAAAAGCAGTGTTTCGTTCACCTCTTCTTATGTTGAATTTGTGTGGGCTTAAATGGACAGTTAATGATTTTCCAGTTTGCTCTAAGTAGCGCTGAAGGCAACCTAAACAATCAACAGAATAGACTACCTATATTTTTACTATTATTGTGAACCAGCATTTTGGAGATGGTTGTCTAATACTTAAATACGACCGAAATATTCAAACATTTTTGGGGACGAGGAAAAACAGAAAATTCATCAGAGAAAGGTAAGAACAGAGAATTCTTATAATTAAGTGCGGGAGTGGTTACAGTTCTATAGCAAATTCTAGCTCTCTTTCGCTTACCATCTCTACCACTCACTCTCTCTATCTGCCCTCCTCTCCCCATCTCTCCCCTTTCTCTCTTTCACTTTTTCTCTGGTTCTCTTTTTCTCTTTCGCCTTATCTCTTTCTCTCTCGATCTCCCTCTCTCTGTCACCTTTCTCTCTCCCCATCTCTTTCGCCGCTTTAGCTTTCTTTCTCTCTCTCTCTCTCTCTTTCTCAGCGTGTGATAGTGTCAGGGCGGGAGCGATCAGCGCACAGTCACAATACAGGTAAAAGTTTAGGCAAGTTAAAGCACTGGTGCGCAGATCTAAGCGTAGTGAGGAAGTTCGGGTGGCCTCCCTTTGTAAAGAGATCCCGAAAGAATTCTTCCTGCATTTCAATAACCGCAAGCCGATTCTCCATAGCATAGGACCGTTGAGAGATGACACTGGCCTGTTACGGAAGTCAGAACCAGACATCGCCAGCGTGTAGAGCGGCTACTTCACCTCCGTATTTAAGAGGGAAGCTGACGGTCCAGCTCCGAGGCCGGGGGTTGATCTCGAAGAGGACGAAAACCTATGCGACGACATAGTCTTAGAGAGAAACGAAGTAGTAGCTAGACTAGGAAACCTTAACCCGTATAAGTCTCCAGGTCCGGATCGCTTTCTTCCTAGAGTCCTCCGAGAAGTTAGTAAAGAGGTCGCTCCACAACTCACCACCATTTTCAACAAATCTTGAGAAACTGTAAAGGTGCCGGAAGACTGGAAAATAGCAGACGCAACTCCCATCTATAAGAAGGGAGACCACGAACGCCCGGGTAATTACCGGCCTATTAGTCTGACATCCATCGTAAGCAAACTACTCGAGGGAATAATCGCAGACCGTATAGTGCAGCACTTAGAGTCGCACAACCTGATCTTGGATTCCCAGCACGGATTTCATGTCTCACTAATCTACTAGAATTTTTCCACAGTATTTTGAGTGAGTATGATCGTAGTCGAGCTGTGAATATCTTATACCTGGACTTTCTAAAAGCGTTCGATAAGGCACCAAACCGCAGGTTGATAAATAAAGTCCGTGCCCTTGACATTACTGGCAAGTTATCCGAGTGGATAGAAAACTGGCTCTCGGGACGGAGGCAACGAGTAAAGATCAACGGGATAGCCTCGCAATGGGCGCCAGTTAGTAGTGGGGTGCCCCAGGTCTCAGTGCTTGAGCCTCTATTGTTCCTCGTCTACATCAATGATATAGACGAAGGACTAATATGCTCGATAGCCAAGGTTGCCGACGATAGCAAGCTATGAGGTAGTGTGAGCTCGCGAGAAGGAGTGGGACGCCTGCTAAATTGCTTTCTCAGGGAGGGCAAGTGGTCAGAGAGGCGGCAGATGACATTTAACCTTGTCAAGTGCAAGGTGATACACATCAGCCATGCTAAACCTTGGAAAACCTACTCTTTGCAGGCAAACAACTAGATACCACTGACCTTAAGAAAGATTTAGGCGTGCTAATCATCAGTGATCTAAAGTTCTCCAGGCATTGCTTCCAGGTGAAAAAGAGGGCTCAGCAAATGCTGGGGTACATAAAAAGGCATTTTCGCCTTCAAAATAAGCAGATTTTTCTCGCTTGTACAACTATCTAGTCCGGCCACACCTTGAATACGTCGTACAATTCTGGTCCAGAACCCTGAGCAAAGACATTGAACGGCTGTAAAGGGTACAGGCCAGAGCCACAAAACTGATCCCCTCCCTTAGACATAAAAGTTATTAGCATAAGCTACGAGAACTTGTGATGTTCTTCTTGGAGACGCGCCGGTTAAGAGGAAAGCTGATTGAAACTTTTAAGATTTTGCGAGGAGTTGGTAACGTAAATCGCAGGAGGCTGTTCACGTTAAACGCAAATGCTACACGTAACCACGGTTGCAAACTGGAATTACCGAAATTCCATACTAGCATTTGCGGAAACTTCTTCTCTTACAAAATCTGTGGAACGTGGAACCGTCTACCACGTGGTGAACAGTTCGTCAGTAGAACAGTTCAAATCTCGAATTGACAAGATAATCCACACCCTGACCTGACCTACTATAGATTATAGATCTGAGCAAAGTAGATAGGTTTCAACTTTTTTAGAAAAATTTCCTGTTTGTGTTCTTTTTTTCAGCACATTCAGGTACCGTTTCAGCTTTCTGGCCCACAAATGCCGGTAAAAGAGATAGGTGAGGAGAGCGTTCATGTTCTTTAAGGTACTAATATTCCTTGTAACTCTCTCTCTCTCTCTCTCTCTCTCTCTCTCTCTCTCTCTCTCTCTCTCTCTCTCTCTCTCTTTCTATCTCTCTCTCTATCTATCTCACGGCCCGCTCACTCGATGAAAGTCTCTTTAAACAGGCGCATGGCAGATTTGTGTACAACATAGGGGTTCTTTTTTGTTGACCCGTACCGCACCTTTTATCGTAGAAATGATCTCAACCAAAGGGATGGGGTACATCTTTCTTTTAAAGGAAAGGCCTTTCTGTCGAACATGATCCAGGATGTCGTAGAGAGGACCCAAAGGAGTATCCGGCCCAGAGTGAGGGCGGACGTACGCCAGTACGCCCGCGTCACTCCTGGAACGACCTTCTCAGAGGTCGCAAAGAGGGGTGCCTCCTCGCCAACAAACAAGCCGGGAAACGGAAGAGCGTAGGGAGTCCTACAGTCGGGGACTCCCTGAAAGTTCTTCTGTTCAATGCGAGGTCAATCAGGAACATGTTTCCTGAGCTCCGTGGCCTCGTAGCGACGGAAGAACGCAAAATGGTAGCCATAACAGAATCGTGGATAAAAACCTCCAACCGAGACTTTGAAAGCGAATTCACGGTTCCTGGCCTCTAACTCTTCCACAAAGATAGGCCAGACAGAGAGGGTGGCGGTGTAATGTTGTATGTCAAGGATACAATCAAATCTACAAACTCCAACATTATATCCGATCAAGAGCTCCTAGGCGTTGACCTAGAGATAGGTCCTGTCAGATACAGGACCCTAGTGCTTTACAAACCCCCTTCCCAACCCGTTAAGAAGGGAAGGGAACTGTACCAGCTTCTGGGTGAGCTTGTTCAAGGCAGAGTGTGCATCGTTATGGGCGACTTCAACAGACAAGTTGAGTGGGGAAACTAGAGCAGCCTGTGGCGAGAGCGCGCTACTCCTGGAGTCCGCCAACAACGAGGTTCTCACTCAATGGGTCAGAGAACCGACAAGAGGAGACAATATCCTCGACTTGGTTTTTACCTCTGAGGATGATATCGTTGATGATCTCTCTGTAGGCGAAGAGTTCGGTGGCAGTGATCACCAGCTAGTTAGATTTACCGTCAAGAACCCGAAGGTAAGGTCTGTTGCCAGTCAATCAAGGAAACTTGACTTGAGAAGAGCAGAGTTTGCAAGCCTTCGTGCTGAGATGACTGATGTAAGGCTAGCGGTATGCGAACATGTTGAGGATTCGTGTAACAACTTAGAAAAATAAGTTCATGAGTCTTCAATCAAGTTGCATCCCTCTGAAATGCCTCCGTCGGTCTTCTGTTCAACCAAAGTGGTTTAATCGAGAAATCGGCCAACTGCTTAGGGAGAAGAGAAATGCGTACCGGTGATCGAAGATCTCGGGTGCCTTTGACGAGTACCGGAGGCTAGCCAGAAGAGTGAAGTCCAGCATAAGGGTGGCTAAGCGTACTGAGGAACTCCGAGTGGCGAGACTCTGCAAGGAGAATCCCAAGGAGTTCTTCGGCTATGTAAATAGCCGTAAACTAATCCATCGTAGGATTGGGCCCTTAGTGGACGAGAAGGGTGCATTAACTTACTCAGATGCAGAAAAAGCTAACCTGCTCAATGACTACTTCTCTTCAGTGTTTACTGAAGAGTGTGGTCCCACCTCCCAGCCAACGAGTTCCTACTCGGGCGAAAAACTGGAGGATATGGCCTTCACCGAAGGAGAAATAAAGAAAAAGATCGCTGACCTAAAGACGAATAAGTCCCCTGGACCGGACGGGTTTCTATCCAAGGTGTTGAAGGAAGTGTGCGATGAAATATCACGACATCTATGCGCTATCTTTAACATGTCAATCCGGACCGGATGCGTTCCTAGAGAATGGCGTGAGGCGGATGTGACTCCGATCTTCAAGAAAAGAGACCCCAGCCATCCGTCAAACTACCGACCCATCAGTTTGACTATGATATTCGGTAAACTCATGGAAAGCATGATAGTGGACAAGATAACGTCTTTCTAGAGTCAAACCTGCTACTGAAGAGTTCCCAGCACGGCTTACGAAGGCAACAGGCATGCCTGACGAACCTTGTGGAATTCTTCCACTTCGTGTTCAGTGAGCATGATCGGGATAAAGCGGTGGATGTTGTGTACCTTGACTTCCAAAAGGCCTTTGACAAGGTACCACACCGCCGCCTTCTCCGGAAAGTGCGTGCACAGGGCATATACGGCAACGTAGCAGGTTGGATAGAGAGCTGGCTAAGTGACAGACGGCAACGAGTAGTGGTGAATGGACCGGCCTCTGAATGGGCGCCCATATATAGCGGTGTCCCTCAAGGTTCCGTCCTGGGACCACTACTGTTTATTATCTATGTCAACGACATGGACGGAGACATGGTTGCCAAAATCTCCAAATTTGCCGATGACACCAAGCTTGGTATCAATGTGGAAAAGGAGGGGAACCCCTCCCGCCTACAAGAGGACCTTCAAAGGATTGGGGAGTGGTCATACACGTGGCAAATGCCTTTCAACGTGGGGAAATGCAAAGTAATGCATATCAGCCACCGAAACCCCAAATCTCAGTTCATCTTTAAGGGCACTGCTCTTGAATCGAGTGACACTGAGAAGGACTTGGGTGTAACTATCACTAGCAACCTCAAGTTCTCGAAACACTGCATCAAGGCGGATAAAAAAGCCTAAAGGATGTTAGGCTACATAAAGCGCCAGTTTGGATACCGTAACAAGGAGATAGTACTTTGTCTGTACAACTCCCTCATTCGGCCGCACCTGGAGTATGCCGTACAATTTTGGATTCCTTCGTTTCGAAAGGATATCGCAAGGTTGCAACGCGTACAAGCAAGGGCAACCAATTTGATTCCCTCTATCCGACATAAAAGTTATGAGGATAGACTAACGGAATTAGATCTGTTCTCACTGGAAACCCGTAGACTGCGTGGTCAGCTCATCGAAGTTTTCAAAATACTTCGAGGGTTCGACAATGTTGACTCCTGGGATATTTTCACACTGAGTGAGAACAGAACGCGCAATCACGGCTTCAAACTTGAACTGAAGCGTTACAACCGCAATCTGTGTGGAAATCTTTTCACTTACAGTATCTGCGGTAAGTGGAACGCACTTCCAGTGGAAGTTGTCAACAGTGAATCTGTTGACCAGTTCAAGTTAAGACTAGACAAAGTCTTGAAAAGTGGCCGTTTAGGGACGCCAAACAATTGAGCAGCCATGTGCCTGCTCGATTGCTAGTCCAAAGACACCCTCTTTGAATGGACCACAAGGTCTCCTAGGGTACTTCCTTTCCTGGTTACTCCTTGTTACTCTCTCTCTCTCTCTCTCTCTCTCTCTCTCTCTCTCTCTCTCTCTCTCTAACGGCCCGCTTTCGCACCGGTGTGAGGGTGAGCTGCCTCCCAGACGTGGGAGCCACCAGATAAGAGTAGAGGCTGAGAAATCTCAGATTTCTGAGAGTTTAGTCGTTGCCCTGATGGTAAGTGTCAACGACCTCTACCTCGGAGGAGGTAGGGTAGGCCCTACAGGTGAGATCCTTCAGACGGTCTTGGGAGCTGTGGATGACTGTGGGTTGAAAGCCCGCAGACGTGTCGTGGTCGGGGTGCTCCCGAGAAGAGGTCCAAGCCGGATCGCTCACTCGAGGTACGTCTCATTGAACCAACGACTAACAGATTTATGTACGGCGGAGGAGATGTTTTTTTCGACCCCTACCAGATCTTTTATGGTACGAACGATCTCTAACAAAGGGACGGGGTGTAACTTTCCTTTAAATGGAAGGCTGTCTCTCAAACCTGATACAAGATGTCGTAGATCGGATCAAAGGATGGTCCGGCCCAGAGCGATGGTGGACGTGCGCCAGTACACCAAAGTCACCTTTGGAACGACCTTCACGGAGGTCGCTAGAAAGGGAGCGACCACACCACCAAAAGAGAATAGAGATACAAGTAAGATGGGAAACGGAAGAGCGTAGAGAGTTCTACATTCGGGGACTCCCTGAAATTCTTCTGTTTAATGCGAGGTCAATCAGAAACAAGTTTCTTCAAATTCGTGGCCTCGTAGCGACGGAAGAACCTGAAAGGGTGGCCATAACAGAGTCGTCAGTAAAAACCTCAAACCGAGATTTTGAAGGTGAATTCACGATTCCCGGTTACCAACTCTTCCAAAAAGATAGGCCAGACAGAGAGGGTGGCGGTGTGATGTTGTATGTCAAGGATACACTCAAATCGACGAACTGCAACATTTTATCCGACCACGAGGTACTAGGAGTTGACCTAGATATAGGTCCTGCCAGATATAGGACTTTGCTGCTTTACAGACCCCCTGCCCAACTCGTTGAAAAGGACAGGGATCTGTACCGGCTAATGCGTGAACTTGTTCAAGATAGTGTGTGCATTGCCATGGGTGATTTCAATACCCAAGTTGACTGGTAAACCAGAGAACCCTGTGGCGAGAACGCACTACTCCTGGAGTTCGCGAACAACGAGTTCCTGACTCAATGTGTGAGAGAGCTGACGAGAGGCAATAATACCCTCGACTTGTTTTTCACGTTTGAGGATGACATCGTTGAGGATCTCTCTGCAGGCAAAGAGCTCGGTGGCAGTGATCACAGACTAGTCAGATTTTTAGTCAAGGTCCCCAAGGTAGAGTCTGCGACTAGTAAATCGAGGAAACTTGATTTGAGAAGAGCATACTTTGCTGGTCTTCGTGCTGGATTGACTGAAGCGAGGCTAGAAGCTTCCCCCATAGGGGGGAGTGGCGAAGCCATTGCCTGGTTTTTCCTATTATTTTTGAAATGCTCAATTTTCCATGAGCAAGCAATAATTTAAATATTAGAATAACCAGGCAATCGCTTCGCCAAAAAAAAAAGCAGCCATGGTTAAATTTTTATAAGTTTTCTGAACATCGCCAATTATAATAGTTTTAAATGGGAATTCTAAACTAAATTTTCTGAACTTCACAAAATTTCGATACTTATATTTCTGAACTTGACCATTTTGTTTTTTGATATTATAAAAGAATGATTAGAAATAACTTTGATAAAAAACATAAGTCATAACCAAACTAAGATGAAATTATTATTCAAATACTCAAAAAAATCGCCTTCTTAAATTATAGAGTTAGTGATGATGATAATGATGATGATGATGATGATCAGTGCATTCCTTTACTCAATCCAAAATTGCGCTCTGGGCCTCTTCCTGTAAGAGCTGAATTTCAGTTCCTGAGCTTTGCTATTCGATTAAAATGGTAAAATGATGATACATATGAGTTAAATGAATGGTTTTGCAACCATTGCAGCTCTGCACCAAAGTGACCTGAAATGCAAAGAGATAGTTGCTAAGGGTATTTCATCAAAGAGCACCATCTTACGATCGTTAATGACTTTAAAAAGACATCTTTATGAATACCTGTTGCAGTTTGTTAGTTGTCTGCGCAGTAATGAAAAATTTGAAAACTTTGAAGAAAAGGCTAAACTAGTAGTGAAGGACCACAGTTACCGTGCTGATCACCAAAGATCGAGAAAAAGGAAACGATTTTTTGAAGAAGCAGACACTGAAGCAGAGCTATCACCCAAGAATAATTTTAAGATATCTACATACTTTGCCATTTTGGATTCATTAACATTAGAATTAACAAAGAGGAAAGAAGTATTCTCAAAGCTCCAGGAGAAGTTTAGGTTCCTATTTAGTATCACTACTTTGTCAGAGCCTGAACTTAGAGAAGCTGCTACAAATTTGCAGACGCATTTCTCTGCAGACCATCAGGTAACATTTACAGATGAGATGGCTTAGTTTTCTGCATATATAAAGCAAGCCCCACTTGAATACTCGCCAAATAGGCTCCTAAAATTTAAAAAAAAAAATTTAAAACTGCACACCACTCTCTGTTCTCAGACATATACGCACAGTTGTAATCGTAGAAACCTTCCCAAATGTTGACATAGCATATCGCTTGTATTTAACACTGCCAGTTGCAAATGCAGAAGGAGAACGGTCATTTTATTTTTTAAAATGTGTGAAGAGCCAGCTTCGCTCAACACTGTCACAGGATAAGCTTTGTAATCACGCCTTAATGACAATTGAATCAGATTTGACCAAAGAAATTGACTTTCAGGATATAATTGACAATTTTTCAAAGTCCAAACCAAGAAAGAAAGCGGTCTAATCCCATTTTGAAACTAAGTGATTCTATAGAAATATGACTTTCTATATAATAAATATGATTGTATGAAAAAATATTGACAATTGTCACTAAAAATATACAAAAAATGTTTTATTCTAAATACATGCAAAAACAATTACATGAAAACAAATAAAAAATACAAAGTAAATCGTATGTTGATTTTATCTCGATGGCTGGATTAACATCAATCAAATCGCAGCAAAATTGTTATCAGGGTAGGTATAGTAACAGGGACCCCACTAAAGTGGATGGCCCAGGGCCCCGCATGACCATAATCCGGCTCTGCTTGTGATAATTAGTTTTTAGTGGATTTAAGTAAACCTTTTGATAATTTGGTTTTTATTGAGATTTAGAATAGTTTGTGATAATTTGGTATGTATGAATTTTCGAATTGATTTTGACAATTTGGTTCATATTTACTGTAAGATCGTTTGTGATATTTTTTTTTATTGAGTATGTACGGCTTGTGATTAATTGTTTCTTATTTATTTTAAAAATATTTTCTAATAATTTGATTACTTTGGAATATACGAATGGATTGTGAATAATTATGATAGTTTGGATTTTATTTAGTGTATGAATAGCTTGTGATATTATGCTTCTTATTGACTGTATGATTGTTTTGTGATAATTTGATTCATATTGACAGTAAGAGACGCTTATGCAGATATGTTTTTATTGCCTGTAATAATGACAAGTGATAATTTGGTTCTTATTAACTGAAAGAATGGCTTGTGATAATTTTGTTTTATCAACTGTAAGAAAGGCTTGATATAATTTTGGTTTAATTGACTGTATGAATAATTTGTTGTAATTTGGTCCTAGATAGTGTAAGAATGGCTTGGGATAATTCGGTTCTTATTGACGTACAAATGGCTTGTAAAAATCTGTTATTTTTTTGTACAATTTGAAGGCCTAGTGATATTTTGGCTATAAATGACTGCAAAAAAGCTTTGATAATGGATTTTATTTGGTTTAAGAAGAGCTTAGATAATTGTGCTTTATTGATTTTAAGAAAGCTTGTGATAATTTATTATTATTGTCTGTATGAAAACGTTGTGATAATTTAGTTTAAGTGAGTGTAAGAATTGCTTATGATAATTTGGTTTTATTGACTCTATCTAAGAATAGCTTTTGACAATTTATTTCTGAATAGCTTCGAATAATTTTGTTATTTTGGACTGTAGAATGGATTGTGATAATTTGGTTTATATTGACTTTAAAAAAGGTTTTTGATCATTTTATTTTTATTGAGTGTACGAATGACCGGTGATAATATGTTTTTTGACTGAAATAATGTGTTGTTTTTAATTAGTTTTAATTGAAGGAAACAATGACTGGCTTGGGTAATTGCTTATTTATTGTAATAAATGGCTTGGGAAATTTGTTTAGTATTGTCCTTAAAAATGGTTTCTTATAGTTTGGTGGTTTTGCAATGTATGAATTGCTTGTGATTATTTGAAACTTATCGACTGCAAGAATGACTAGTGAAAATTTGCATTAATTGACGGTATGGAGGGTTGTAATAATTTAGTTATAACTGACTGTGAAAAATGGCTCGATAATTTGGCTTGATTTACTTTAAGATTGGTTTGAATCATTGGGTTTTATTGACCACAAAAATGGTTTGTGACAATTTAGTATTATTGACTAGAAAAATGGCTTGTGATAAGGATTCAACTTAAACATCTACCAGTTTCCCATAAGTGGTGGCGAGTGGTACAACCTCAATAGAACTACCAAAACTCCCGCCCTCTTTATGTCACCAACCATTTAGTCGGTGCCAAATTGGCCCTTCATGGCGATTGGGTGCCACGCGCTGGAGCAGCTGATCCAGATTCGGCGCTAGTAGGAAGACCCTGCGCACTACCCCCTCACAAGGTTTCCTTCATGCAAATATATTATCATCCACTTTCTCCTCTGGTCGCTTTGTCTCTCTCACACACATAATCAAATCACATTTCAGCCCCTTTTCTCACCCTGGCATTCACTCTTCTGCATTCCTTTCACAAGTCTATTCCTACCCATTCTTCTTATATGCTCATACCACCTCAGAACGCCATCAGTCACAATCTCTTTCAAACACTTCTTCACACCAGAAACATCTCACGCCCAGTCCTTCCTAATTGTCTCCCCCTAGCTCACGCTTCAAGATGTCCATTTGCAATGCTCTCATTCAAGTTCTTCCCTTCTCTCTTCACCTACCATAGTCTCACAACCATACACCAAAGTTGGCTCACCAACATACACTCAGGCAACTTCCTGGCAGACTCCACACCCAAATTTTTACCATTCACTAACTTTTTAATCGCCCCCCAAAAGCTTACCTACCATTTTAAACATTGCGTTCGCAATCTTTTTCCTGTGAACCAACACCATTTACAGTGCATCCTAGATACTTCAAACCTAGGACTTGATTAAGGGTGACACTTCACACTCGGATATCCCCCCGCACTTAAGTCTCACCCCAAACACCATTACCTTCTTCTTTTCTGCATTAACAGAGTGGCCACCATGCTTTACTTTGACACTATTTACAGAGCGGCGCGTCCTGCGGAATCTAATGTTGCCTTGGGCCGAGAATAACAGGAACGTGAACTCGTGAGATCATAAGACACGTGCCATCTGATGCATGGTCCAGTTAAGGTAACCACGCGCCCAAGCCAGCCGAAGGCCTTGCTGCTGAGGGTTGATCAGCGACTTCTGGCGGGCTTTACATGACTTCAAGCCTTGTGAAAGCAGTCTGCGACAGACTGTTTTGAGGGATTCATTAACCTGGTCATTAATGTTGCAGCTGGACTGCAGTTTTCTTGCTCTACCGAAGGCTCGTGCGATGCAGAGATCTATCGCCACGTTGCATTATGACCTTGGGTCGTCCAGAACGGGGTCGGTATTCGATGTTCCCACTTTTTCGGATCCTGTTCAACACTTTCACAACATAGGAATGTGATCCGCTGACTCTCCGGACGATTTGAAGACATTTGACACTGTTACAGACCGCATACTGAAACCAGGATTTCATATATTTCAATAGCATCGCCATTTTAGATATTTCACAAAAGGTTATAAGTAATTTTGTACTTTTATTTTGCTTTACGGATGTATTGGACACATTTATGCAAACCTACACCAATTAGAAAAATTCCAGGTGTAAAAAAACTTGGAGCCGCGGCTGTATTTCTCTACTACTCCATCCTAAACAAATAAAACAGCCATGGCAAAATCCAGCAACCTTGTTATCCCTACCCCTCCACCATCACCTCCTACCACCTCTACATATGACAAACCAATAAAACACCAACAAGTGGTTGGATGGTTTACGTTGCTAATGCTCTTTCTACAGAAGTCGATTCTTTGCATTATCCGCAGTTTTTCATTTAAAAAATCTAACTTAGGAAGTTGGAGTCACTGCATATAACCGTTGAGTTTTTAGTCGCGTGCGTGTCTAGACACAAGCGACTATACATCACACTATGTCGGTCGGTCGGTCCCACCTTTGCTTTTTTTGTTGTTTTTGTAATAACATCATAACTATTCAGCCGATTCTAACGAAATTTGCAAAACTTATGTTGTTTTACATTCTCTTTCGAAAGCCCTAATTACCAAAGTCATCCCAAGGTTAGCCTGGGAATTATTTTGTTTTGGCAATAACATCATAACTATTCGGCCGATACTCTCCTAGACTAGACTAGACTAGGCTATAATATGCTAACCTCTGCTATGCAGGCCTAGTATAGGCTAAGATATAATGTACAAGGGTAAGATATACATGCTAATTTAGGCTATAAAATGCTATGCTAGGATAGCATATAGTATGTTAAGCTAGACAATACTAAGCTATGCTTGACTCTGGTATAATAGGATAGTATAAGCTATACTTGTCTAGGATAGTTAATGCTAGGCTAGGTTATACCATGATAGGCTAGGTTAAGCTATGCTAAGCTATACTAGACTAGACAGGGCAATACTATGCTATGCTAGGGTAGGCTAAAATATAATAGGCTAGGGAGGGCTCTGCTCTGCTATGCTAGGCTATGTTAGGCTTTGTTAGTTAATACTATGTTAGGCTACAATAGGGTAGCTAACCAAGGCTATAATAAGCTAAGATATGCAAGGTTATTCTAGGCTAGGGTATTGGTATGCTATACTAGTCTAGGATATACTTGGCTATGCTATAATATCATACGCATGTCTATATTATATAAGAGGTAGTTATGCTAGGATAGGATATACCAAGCTAGCCTATAGTATACTATGCTAGGCTAGGCTATATTAGCCTATCTAGCTTCGCTAGGCTAGGCTAGGCTCTGGCATGCAATGCTAAGCCATACCTAGTTAGGCTAAACTAGGCAATGCTATACTAGGCTAAGCTAGGCTATACCATAATATGCTAGGTTAGACAAGGGTCCACTAAGCAACTCAGTTTATACTATAATATGCTAGGTTAGACTAGGGTCTACTAAGCTAGGCTAGGCTATACTAAGCTAAGGTAGGATAGAGTAGGCTATACTATTCTAGGTAGATTATACTAGGCTAGGCTAGGTTAGGCCCAGCACAGCTAGGCTATTCTATTTTAGGCTAGGATATCCTATGTTTGGCTAGGCTTGGCTATACTAAACTAAAACAGGGTAGGTTATACTATTCTATGCTTGGCTATGATATGCTAAGCTATACTAGGCAAGTTTAGGCTAGCCTAGACAATACTACGCTATGCTAGGCTAGGGTATTCACTATAAGCGATGGCACGCGACCTTTTGGTCAGCAAACCTTATTTTATCTAATTATGACCCAAGGCGTTTAAAAATAATATTATGGTACTCTTCGATTTGCCTCGGTAGCTACTGTGACCACGATAACATTTATTATATCACTATTTATCACGAACTTGACAGCTAAAATCTCTCGTAATCTCCATATTGATACCTTTCATTATTGTGACAAGTTTGTTTTTGTATGCATAAAATAACGCCTTTACGTTTTGCTTTAAACCTTTCTCTAGCAAAAATGGTACAGAGAGGTAAGTTAACTTCTTCATTATGGTAGCTTTTAGCACTTTCTATGAATCAAAATCTTCGGATGAAACTATCATGCATAGGACCTTCAATTTATGGATCTTATCAATCCCGATCAATCGCGTTTGTGTAAAAACAAGGAATACTGACCAAAGGTCGTGTACTGTCACTCAGGGGCGGCTGGTCATCAGGGGCTGGTGAGCTGCAGCCTTTCCTGTCTCAGCCTTGCCAGGCCGATGATAGATAAGTGGTTAATTCATATTATTAATTAATTTTATACAAATAAATACTATTATACTTTTATATTCCATTCAGTATTTTTTTCATTTTTTTTAATTATTTTTCCACACAAAATACTAGCAGATTTAATAAATTAATTCAACTTTACAGTGCCAAACAGGAATTTCGCAAGTAAGATAATAGAAGAACCAGTCACCCTCGAGTGACTCTCAAATTGCGAGCTTAATACCGAAGACAGAAGAAGACTAGGATACAAAGAGGCTTCAAGAGCATCTAGAAGAGCACTCCTTGAGCCTGAGAGTACTACTTCTCCCTCCGCGTTTTTTTACGTAGAACGGCAGAATTAGACATCGGATTCCCTTACCTCCCTCCCATCTCGAGGAAAATCTACCATCGGCCGCTCCAACACACCGAAGCGCGAGAAACGCCATCTAGTGACATCCGGCAACCCCTGATCCTTTCATGTAAGTTAGAATGACCATTTATATTCGTATTGCTTTAATATGAGTTTAGTGCGGTACTCAAATTAACTGAAGTAGAAACAATTGTTGGTGAACCCCGTCATATTTACCGTTAGACGAGTGAAGCTTAAATTGGAGTTTAATGCTAATCTAAAGGGGTCACTATAAAATAACTAATCGGCAATTGGTTTGTTTACTTGGAGCCTATTGTTGATTTAGACATGAATAGATTCTGTAATGGGCCCAGTTTCAAGTATGTTTATCCTCGTTAAACCTATTGGATAAATATAAATATTTTTAGTTTTTTTTTTAGTTAATTGATAAATTTAAAATATATATTTATTTTTGGATGATTCTGGTGTTTCAATGGATCTTTATGTGTTTAATGGGCTCTCTCCTTAAAACAGATTAAACGCTGTGACACTCTCTCAACAATAAAGTAATTAAAAAGTCCACTCAGCCAATATTGAGGTATTGTTGTCTTTCATAATTAATAGGATCAGACTGGCGCTCTAAAGCAACAAGCAACAATACCACGACACAAGGCATAAACTTTACTCGTCTGACACTGAGTGAAAAAATTAAGATTAAAACAAAAGAAAGACCTACACCAGTGCTGTCCCTTGAACAAAATGCCAATAGCAGGAATCTAGAATACACACACGCAAATTTAACTTGGATGTTTAGGAAAAAAATGACAGGCTTTGTGGATGTGAAGAGGCTAATGCTTTGTTTTGCTTCCCATGTCTCTTATTTGGTGGGGACCTAGGCTGGACGAAGAGTGTAATGAGAGACCTGAAACATTTACAAAAGAAAATAGTTAAACATGAAAAATCAGCCAAACACTTACATAATGTGGTTAGTCTTTCGTTACTGGGCAGTGTAAACATTGCTACTGGAATGAGCTCCGCAGACAGACTCTCAGTTGCAAAGAACAATGAACAAGTGAGAAAAAACAGAGCTGTTCTTTCAAAACTTGTGGATTGTGTAAAGTTCTGTGGCAAGTTTGAACTCCCACTCAGAGGACACGATGAAGGGCCAACTTCCAAGAATCCTGGAGTATTTCGTGGAATAGTAGAGTTTGCTTGTGAACTGGATTCTAGCTTAAAGGCTCATTTAGAGACTGCAACAGTATTCAGAGGAACATCTAAAACTATACAGAATGAAATCTTTGAATCAACATTAGAAATATGCAGAAACATGATTAAAGAAGAAGTAAAATCCACAAGTTTTGTAGCAGTGATGTGTGATGAAACAACGGACATTTATGATAAAACGCAGATGGTAATTGTTTTAAGATATGAGATAGATGGAAAACCTGTTGAGAGATTCTGGGGATTTTTTAACCCTCTCAGCTTGACTGCAGAAGACCTATCAAGTGTGCTATTTGAAGAGCTACAGACATTAATTGGTGATGGTCCTCATAAGCTTATCGCTCAGACTAACGATGGTGCAGCTGCATTAAGTGGAGCTAAGAGTGGTGTGCAAGTTAGAATAAAAGAAGTATATGGCCATTCTCACTTTGTACATTGCTATGCACACCAACTAAACTTGATTTTGGAAAAGGCAGCATCACAAAATTCTGAAGTTGGAGTCTTTTTCAACAGTTTGTCAAAAATACCAACTTTCTTTTCTAACTCTCCACAAAGAATGGCCACATTAGAGAGTGTTGCAGATTCCCACAGAATTCCTAGGCCTTCGACAACACGCTGGAACTTCAAAAGCAGAACTGTGAATGCTGTTTATGAAATGAAAGATATAATCATTGAATGTTGCAGTAAACTAGAGTCATCTAACTCAAAGGTCACTGGTTTAGCAGCAGCTGGTATCAAGAGAATGTTAAAGGATCCCGAGTTCAATTTTTGGCTGGTATTCTTCTCTAAAGTATTGCCCCATGTAGATATTTTGTTTTCACAGCTTCAATCCAGAAATATTGATGCAGTTAAAGCTAATGCTGCATTGAATGCTTTCAATTATGCAGTTCAAAGGATAAGAGTTGCATGTGATGACTGTGATACAGAGATGCAAGAACTACCTGAAGCAAAAAGAAGAAACCCTCAATTGCGTGGGACAGGTAGAACAACAACTGAAAAGAGGTGTGTGATGTAATTATTATGCGGTGTAGAGAGAGATTTCACTTCACTAACTATCTGGAAGCAAGCAAGTTACTTCTAGTGAACAATTTTCCGACATATTACATTAATTTATTCAATAATGAACTTGCACAGACAGCTGAAGCTTACCCAATGCTTGTAAAAGAAAAATTAAAATTAAGAACTGAGCTTACAGTGTTATACACCACAGAAGATTTATGGAAGTCACAAAACCTCACAGATCTACTCAATAAAATAAATGGTAATAATTTACAGTCAGCATTTTCAGAAACTCTCAAGTTATTGAAAATCCTAATAATAACTCCAATGAATACAGCCCAAGCAGAAAGGTGCTTTTCAACATTGAGAAGGATTAAAACTTTCCTGCGTAGCCTATGGCTACTGAAAGACTGAAAGACTGTCTGCTTTAGCAATGTCATCAATTGAAAATGCAATGGTAACGGAATCAAAGAACTTCAATGAAGCTGTCATAAATCATTTCGTTACAAGTAAAAGCAGGTGCATGGATTTTATTTTCAATTAGGCTAACTAACTAGCCTACTTCTGTATATAATCCCCTTTCTCTGGCTGCCACTAGTACCAGTCTACCCTTCTCCCCCATCTCCTCAAGCCAAGCTACCTATCTAAGGACCTGAATTATATGATTTGACTGCTGTGCTGTACACTGCTGACTGCTGTGGATAATTAAATGCAAAATAAGTAAGTATAGTACTATAGTTTTATTTTTTTTAACATTATATTGTAATTTAAAATTATTATGCAGTCTCTCACAACACTTTTTTTTACCACGAGCCGCCACTGCTGTCACTTATTCTGACTTATGACCTTACGACCTTCAAAACTCTCAATAATTCCCGGACCAACCTTGGGAGGACCTTAGCAGCTATATCATTCTAAAGAGAATGTAAAATAACATAAGGGTTTCGAATTTCGTTAGAATCGGCGGAATAGTTACGACGTTATTACCGAAACAATAGAAAAGGCAAAACGGGGACCGACCGACCGACCGACCGACATAGTGAGATGTAGAGTAGCTCGCGACTAAAAATGTGAAAAATTTCATGTAACTTTGATTGGGTGCATGATTATTACGTTGATGGCAACCTAACTCTCCTATGTGTTAGCTAGTCTATGGTGAGTGAAGCTAACAATTCATGTTGCATTGCTACCCACCTTTTTTTGAGCTGGAAATGAATGAGTGATTGTTCAATCACGGACAATAGATTCATTTATCCTACAAGCATTTTATTTTTCAGTTGAAGAGAGATTTATATTTGGCTCGTACTTCCCTGCCTTTGGGGGTAAGCCACCCATCGGAGGAAAATGAACATGTTCAAATAAATACGAATTTTGTTCTATTGTCTGCTACCACTTGAGTTAAAATTTAAAAGGAATTAAAGAAGGTGTATAATGATGTAAAATTGGACTAGCCTCTCCTGTCTTTCAGTGTTGTCTCAAGCAAAATGGAAGAGAGGTGAAAATAGGATATTCATGTGTTTTTTTGCCGGTTCCTACCACGGCTCTTCAGACCGCTGAGGAAAATCTAAATAAGCGGCATATGATTAATTGGGTCATAAATGCTATTATGTATGACAACTGAAGTACAAAATAAATCTTTATAAGTCCTCTAAGTTTTTTTTTTTAACAGATTAAGGACACTTTTGCACCGATAAATCGGTAAATGACATCTGTTTCCTACGATCAGGTCTGTTTTTTTTGTGTGTTAAGTCGATTTAAAAAGAAAATCTGATATTATAACTACATCGATTACATTTATACGACATTTTCGGTTGATTTCTGTTAAATTTATCATCTGAAATAAGTTTTTACGATAAAAAAAAACAAAGTTTTCTTACACAATTGTTAATTTGATATTACAAAAATTGATTAGTTTACATTGAATAGTAAACATTGATAAAGGTAAGTTCATGTAAATTCGATATTTGGAGTTTCTTCGCACTTCTAGAATGCTCAGCTGTAGGGATGTCTCTCTTCAGACTCCAAGAGTAATCACTCATTATGAATGCATCTCAGCGTCCCTGATACCTAATATCCATCTCTTGCATGTCCTGATGTAATCTCTCCCTCTGATCATTGCTCATTTATCCCGGATTCCAAGGAAACCGATCCATATGTAAGAAGAAGTAATGCATTTCGATGCTCATGTTGTATCCGTTTCTGAAACCTGGGGACAGGTTTTTGTGTAGTTCCTGGCCTTCTTGTTGCCAAGAAAGTTTACAAGAAGAAAAGTCTTCCACGCTTACAGTTTCACTTCATTCATCGAGTTTTCAAACTCTGGATCTCTAATGAGGTGCCTGAGTTATGAACCGTCAAAGATGCCAACTTTCAATTTTTCCATGGTCATTCCTGGAATAGCGTGGAACAAATAAGTGAAGCAGATACCATCGTTGCCAAGAGCTTTGGTGAACTGTTTGATCAAGCCTTAGCCTGATGTGCAGCGGTGGGAAGAGTATCCTGTCTCTGTCCACCAGAGGGTTGTTTATGATTTTCCTTGCTATGTAAAGCACCAATTCCTCCCTTAAAAGCCATTCCTTTTTCGTTTAATGCTGAGCTCCGTCTTTACTATCCTACATGCACAGAAAGCACGGGCACTTGATGAACCCGGAATATTATCCCAACAAAACTTTCACCATGTGCAGGTCAACACAAATCAACCACTCATGCTGATCATAACGAATTTTCTCCAGCACGTACTTCATCGCTTCAAACTTCTCCTTCAGTGTAGTAGAGTGAGCGAGGGGTACATAGGCAAACTGGTCGCCGTTGTGCAGCGGAACACATTTCAGCGATCACTTGCTGCTGTTAATGAGCAGTCTCAAATCTTCAGGTTGGTACTGTGGTACTCCAAACTTGTCAGGAGTTGCGTAATATCATATCAGTACACTACACCAAGTCCTTTTCTTCAGAGAAAAAACGGAAGTACTCTTGATGTCAGTTGCGGTAGAATGTGATGAGAGCACTGTCAAAAAGTATTTGTTTTGTCCTTCATTTTGGATACCAACAGTTTAACAGAGGACTTTGGCAAGCTGAGATCGCAAACTAGATCATTTACCTCCTTTTTTGAACAAAGATGTGGAGCATCATCTTAAAAAAAAACACTTCTTTTCCTTCACTTTCTTCAACATTAGAGGAATCTTCGTCATTAATGCCAGGAAGTTCTCCAAAGATAGGTAGTAGAATTTCTTCACCAATGAGATACAAGATGACGTGTTGATTAAAGATCAAGATATTCTAGCCCTCCCCGGTTCTTTCTATTGTTTTCAATCAAATCAATAGCGCAGAGATACTAGTCAGTGTCATGGTTTGTCGGTTCCCTCCAAACTGTGGAATTCTAAACTTCAGACAACTCTTCTTTCCCTTGGTCTAACGATGCAGATACACGGTGCATGTAATGCATACCATGTGTGGCGCCCAAGCTTTATCTTGTTCGCCAAGTTTCATGCCAAAATAAGCATGGTAAGCACGCTTTATAAAACATGTGACTGGATTCCTGTTAGGAACAACGGTGTATTCGCCACAGATGTAGCAGAATACATCGTGCTTATTTTTGTAACATCTTCCGGCCGAATCAAATTCATTCATCTGCAAAAGTAAAACACCAGTTATTCAAAAATGTCCGAAGGTCAAGTCTTCAAAATTCGTTTATTTAAAGAAATATTTTTGCATCATATAGATATAAAATACCCCTACATGTAAAAAAAAAACCCCGTAAAAAATCATGCGGTGATAAATCAGAAATTGACCTGATTAGGCAAAACCAATGTGATTTTGGAGTCAGTACACCAAACTTGTCCCAAATCAGCTAAAAAAAAACCCTTAGAAAATAAAGTTGGTGCTAGCCAGTGTGAAATTTATCCCCACAAGCCCAAATAACGTTGCACTAGAATTAAACTATGGTCGTATAGTTTGAGAGAAGGAAATAACTATTAGTATTTTCTTTCATGTATCTTAAGGCACTCAGAATATGTAGTCCTGACTATATAGACCAAAAATTTACAAAAATTGAAGAGATCGCCTTCAATCTGTGTTACCCGAAATATCTTTTGGGAAAACTGCATGAATAAAGCTAAAAAACATTCTATAACAGCAAGTTAGGGAAACCGAACCTTTACGTAACATATTACTTTTACCTTACCATCATAATTTCTTGTATGTAGTACCAATGTTAAAACAACTTGATAAAAATGTAACTTTTAAATACAATTATACATTAAAAAATATGTTAATAAAACACAGCCCAAGGAACAATAATAATGTAATATATAGTATACCTTGTTTGGATTGTAATTTATTCGATGTTGGTCAAACTTCTAAAAATACCTCTGTAAGAATTAAGCAACATCAAAATGCAGTATCTAAGGGATATACAAATAATGCTTTGGCCGTCCACAGGCTCAAGATAGGTCACCATATTAACTGGTCAAAAGCAGCTACCATAATGCATATAAATTATTTTATTAGCAGAAATATCTTTAAATCGTTCCTAATCTCCAGCACAAAGGAGAGAAATGTAAATATTAGCCCCGGTTTATTTTCCTTAGATCACGTCCTATCTTTCTCTCTCAAATCAAACTTATCAGAGGTCATAAAAAAATATGACCATCTGATTTTATAGGGAAAACATTGCTTTGTATAAATACAGTCTCTCTCTATTTCATAAACCATTGTGAGTTTGAAAATATTATTAAGATAACGAAAGTACTAGCTGCAATCAATCTTTCTTTTTCTCTACGTGGTACAACCAAATATTTATACTTATTCACGTGTTACTTCTCTTGATTTTTAATCATAAATATATATATATATATATATATATATATATATATATATATATTTATAAAGAGACATGTTGGATACATGCACTGTTAAAATCTACAGCAATGGCGGCTTTTTTAACTTTAACTTGTATTTTCTTTATTCTTCTAACAAGTTTTTGAACGGGTCTGTTTTCTTTCTCGCACCACGACCCAATTGTTGTAGACTTCAACAGTATATATATATATATATATATATATATATATATATATATATATATATATATATATATATATATATATATATATATATATATATATATATATATATATATATATATATATATATATATATATATATAAGAAAGAACAAATACAAAGTCTGCGCGTGATAACAACCACCACAGGACTTTCGCCATATTTATTTTCTACCTTTCAAAACCCTTTTGAAGACAGAAAAAAGATGCAGAGATCTTGAATTGTCGACTATATTACCATACACTGCAAGAGAAAGAGAAATTTGACTCTAGTCAGCAATGAGACAAGAAACGGGAGTTTTTAAAGGTAAGAGAAAGGGACATTGGAAGAACAGAAGGATCAAAGAGAGCACATGACGGCACCTTGAAGGCAATCCATACTGAGAATACAGAAATAACGCCAGGGGAAAATAGTTTGAATAATCTTGACCGAGACTCGAACCCGTGTCTGCTGATTGATGGTCAGATGCTTTACCGTTCAGCTACCAGGCAAGTCAGAAATTAAATAGGGCGAAGGCCCTGTGGTGGTTGTACCACCACCCGCAGAACTTGTATTTACTCTTTCTTTGTATGTTTCATGAATAATGAGCCTTTAAATTGTGAGCGGGTAAGAAGATATGGGGTAAAAATCCGTTGGAAGTTCCTAGCCTAGAGGAATACTGAGTCTGATAGGGTAACGCCTTGGTGGATTTGAGTCACTGTGCCTGGTAGCTTAACGGTAGAGCATCTGACCGGCAACAGCAGACCCGGGTTCGAAGCCCCGCCAAGATTATTTAGGCATTTTTCCAATGTTCCTTTCAATTGCCTTTAAAAACTCCTGTTTCTGAACCATTTCCGGTGGGTGAGTAAGTCAGAGTCCTATTTGTGCTCGCTTATCCATACCTCTGCCGTTTTGCCAATTTGGGATCGGGTGCAATTTTTACATGGTATTTGATAGACGCCTTGATATGTCTAGGATGGGCTTTTTATTAGTTCATATTTTTAAGGTGCCCAAAGAGCTAAATGCTAATTTATTGTTGGTATTTTTACTAGTTTATTTAAGCCCTTTAATTTGAGGTTGTATGCAGGTTATATTGGGAGAAGTTGGATGTATTGAAATTTGCTAGTCTTCGTGTTGGAGTGGAAGTTAATATTTCTTGTCAAGGTGAGCGTCGCTAGCGAAATGTATAGGGCGTAAGGTCGATGTAAAAATTCGTTCAAAGTTACAAAATTCTCCATTGACGAACTGTGGATCACAAATTCTTTGTTTCAATTGGAATATATAAGAGATGACTGATCCTTTTATGGAAATGGACAGAGACGTTTAAGTGAGTTTGATGTAAATAGAAAGTTAGCGGGAATTTTTTAATGAGTGGTTGCGATGGACGAGTATGTTTAGGAAAGGGACGCTGAGATCATATTTACATTCGTAAAAGTCGATGAAGTAGGTTCAGTGTTTTAAGGGAGGTATCAAAATTTGGATTTTGGTGCCAAAGTAGAAATAAATCAGCATTGTCTTTTAGACCATAGTTCGGTTCAAAATATTCCACTAAAAGACACAATAAAAGGCTAACTATTCCAAAAAAACTTTTGTTTACTAGATTAATGAAAATATCAATGGTTACAGGCATGTCAATGTTGAGTTGTGGGGTTTTTTTCTTTCTAGGTATGACACAGTTTCATGTATGGATACTTTTGTGAATAGGGAATCGACATCTATGGAGAGTAATTTACATTTGTTCATCTGTCTGGTTGATGGATTTACCTCCTCGAGTTTATGAGGTGCTGTCTGGTATTTGGCTTGCAAAGAAGCGAGTGGGTATGATGATGATCAGGCGGAGGCGCCTAGTTTCTTGGTCCTCTTTGGGATACCATACATACGAGGGAGGGTGGGGTTGGTGGTAACAAATTTGAGTTTTAATTCTGGGGGATTTTTTTGCTGTCTTTTGCAGTTCTATTGTTTTTTTTAGTTTTTGTTGCTAGTGGAATACTTACTTAATTTTCCATGTGGAGTTTTTTGTTGTTCTCATTTTTAGCCGCAATCACAATTTTGCTGGTTTTGTCGACTCGTTTGTTTACAATGTTGCTATTATTATTTTAAAATTTAAAGGCAACTGAGAGTTTATTGGGTATTAATATGGTGTTATTTTCAGGTATCTGTGTTACAATGGCCCCTACTATGATTGGCAAACTTTTACAATCGTTTTTGTGGCTTTCACTATCTATTTTGTAATATTATTAACAGGGTTGTTTGGAGAACCGATATTAAAAGATAAACCATATCCTAAATTATTTTTTCATCACTGGGCAGAGAGAGAGAGTAGTAAAGGTTAAGACGACTTTTTCGTAATTTCACTCATATGCTGCTAATAGATATTTTATATTATTTAATTCTTAATTTCAGTCTTTCAGGTGGACTTTCAGTCAAAGTAATATTTATCGATTCTATTCTTAAACATATTTAATGCTTTCAACTAGAATCCTAGGAAAGTCTTCCGATGTCTATATTATTTTCTAAGACCTTTAGTGCTATCGCAAGGTTAAATATTTTGTTTACTAGTTTAGAACCATTATTTCTCGTTATCGCTCGGTTATCTTGCTCAAATACTGAGTCTTAATTCATATTAGTAAACCCGTGGAGTATTTTAAAGACTTGAATAAGTTGGCCGATAAGGTGCCGATCTTTTAGTGAAAGAATCAAGTTGGAACAAAAGTAATGTCCGATTTTCTAGAATAAAGTTTAGATAGTATTTATTAAAGTAGTGCTTCTTGTTATTGTTTAGGAAGACTACAATAAGTAATTTATACCCTTTTCAGATTATAAAATATTGTTCATCATCGATATTTACCCATATGCTTAACCATCTAAAATTCACGTTCGACATGTTTGAGTTGCATAGAGGTGAAAATGCAAGTAAGGCAGCAAAATCTATTCAAAACACTTATGGGGGTGATGTAGTAAATGAAAGTTGCAGTGGGTGGTTTCCCGCTTCCGAAGTGAGGATTTCAGTCGAAAAAATGGACCTAAAGAGGGTCATCTAAAGGAACTTGATTTCGAAAAATTGGAAGCTTTTTTCACAGCAAATCATGCTACAGCTTCTAGGAAACTTGCAGGACAATTTAACCTAGCACATACGACTGGCCTACGTCAACTAAAAAGGATTGGAAAGGTTCCAGTGATTAGGAAATGGGTCCAGCACGAACTGTCATCGTGTTGCTCGCTGTGGGTCATTGCTTTCACGACACCTTCACAAACCATTTGAGGGCAGACTTGTTACTGGTGATGATAATTGGATCGTTTACCATAACGTAAAACGCCGCCGTTCGTGTATCATTCGAGGAAGCAGAATTTCCAACAGCCGAGAGGAGGATTGCAACCAATAAAAGATCATGTTAAGTGTATGGTAGGATATTGAAGCAATTGTCCACTACGAACTGTTAGGCAACAATCTACCAATTAATGGTAATCTCTACTACAATCAACTTCGTCGTTTTAAAGCCGCTTTGGGACAAAGGCGAACCTCCTTATTCAACAGAAAGGGTGTCATCCTCCATCACGATAGTGCCAATCCTCACAAAGCTTGAATGACCAAACATCTCTTAGAGGAGCTCGGTTGGGGAATATCGCCTATTCCCCCATATTCTTCTGTCCTTGCTCCTTCTGATTATCACTTGTTTAGGGGATCACTGAACCATTTGGGTGGTCTTAGATTGCCATCAAGGAAAGAGGTTGAAGACGAGTTGGATTCGAATGTTGCATCGATACCTCAAGAATTTGATAAACGTGGCATTTCTAAGTTTGTTGACAGCTAGAAAGAGGCTCTAACAATGGAGGCTAAGTTTATGGTTAAATATTTTCATAGTCATAAGGCTATTTTTTAATTTTTAATATAAACCCTGAAATCGGACATTACCTTCGTTCCACCCTGGTAAATGGAGTTGCTACAGTCCTTCTTCGCACGATCTATTTCTAAGCTCAGTAGTTCATTTCGTTGCTTGGCGCTGGACGCGTCCCGGAATTGCATCGCATACTCCTAATGAGGTCTTACAAGCGCCTAATATAAGGGAGATTAATACCTTTCGATTTAACGCAAAATATCTAGCGTCCCCCTCCCCCTCCTGTGAGCAGGCAGAACCTAAAATAATGCTTAAAAACCGAACCTTTCCAGTTCATGCACTATAGAACAAGTAACCCTTGGAAAAAGCTATCATAATGGTAAGCTAATGGCACGCCTACCATTCAGTGGTTCATAGCCTGTTTCCATACAGATCTCGCACTTCTCCTCATACCCACATAAAAGAATGGATATCAATTGCATATTCACTATTGGAAACTCATATTGGTGCGTTGTAGTTATTTTTATGGAATTGTATCATTAAAGTCAACAAATAAATAAATCATTTCTCTCAACATCGTAGAGATAAACCATCTTTCAGTGCAACATTTTCGCAACACTAGCAGACTTGTTTCGCTCCTCCGATTAAGAGCACCTGCCCTAAGTGGAAACTAGAGAAGGTTGGAGGGCCATAATAGTGAGAGCCTATCTCTCAAATCATCTTCGTCGGATATCTTCAAAGGGATCAAATCCAAGAACGAAAGCCTACAGCAGGACATAGTATAGATAACAGAGTGAAATTCACTAACCCTATTATTAATCCCAGCAGTAATAAAAGTGCAAAGAATAGTACGTGCTTTTATGAAATCCTACCATAGCTTATACTTCCAACCATTAGGTTTTATGAAACTACTCCAAAGCATAAATTCGTAAGATTATTAACCTTTCTCGAAATAATAAATTCTCGAGAGCAGATAAATCCAGGCACAACTGAACAAATTGAGAATCCGGGATGAAATGCGCACTAATATATCTACTCTATGACAAGGCACGCTGTCAGGTGAAATTGGCTATACCTTGTTAGCAGAATGATAGAGTGGGAATTTCTTAACCATAATAGCAGGGGTGGTATTTGAGAGGGCATGAAGGTGGGAGCGGGGGAGTTAAAAAGGCAAGTGCCCACCGCCTCTCTCTCTCTCTCTCTCAAAACAATTGAGCAGCCTTGTGCCCGCTCGATTGCTAGTCCAATGGACCGTAAGGTCTCCCAGGGTACCTTCTTTCCTTGTTGTTACTCCTTGTTGTTACTCTCTCTCTCTCTCTCTCTCTCTCTCTCTCTCTCTCTCTCTCTATCTCTCTCTCTCTCTCTCTCTCTCTCTATATATATATATATATATATATATATATATATATATATATATATATATATATATATATATATATATAACTGTCCCCAAACAAAAACTATTCTTAAAACTGCCTTATCTTCCACTTGACACAAAATTCAACAAAGCTTTACTCTCGACTCTTAATAAATACTTTCCCCAATGCAAGTTTCTCCTAATTAATTCTAATCCTCTTGCTGTCTATACTTTCCTTCGGCACAGAGAATCACTCCCATTATGCCTGCGTTCCTCCATCATTTATCAATTCACTTGTGCGACCTGCCAAAGTCGCTATGTAGGCCAAACAAGTCTACAATTAAGATGTAGGATCGCTGAGCATATCGGAGTATCATACAGAACCAACATTCCCATCTCCAAACCCGAACACTCCTCTATACGAGAACATTCACTACAACTTAACCACCCGCTTGACCTTGATTCCTTTAGTATACTCTCTTCTGCCTCCTCTTCTCTAAGTTTAAAAATTCTTGAATCTCTTTACATCAAACAAATTAACCCGGAACTCAATGATTATTCATCATCCCTTAAATTATTCACTATATAGACAAATGTACAACCAACCACATCCCCCTTAATAGTTTTCTTTTTGCCTAATTTTGTCCGTACTATCAGTTGTTACTCCCAGCTTAACCGTTATAAGGTCAGTACTCGTGCAGAGAAATTTTTATTTTTATTTTAGTTTGTCCCATTAATATCTAAACGATCTGGTTTATTATTGACTTTTCCTTAATTTAATGTTTTAGTCGTCCTTTTGACCCCTCCATTATTGATTATTTACTATTTAAACTTTCGTGCCTTAGTCTACTCATATTATTTGATGTCCAATCACTTAAAATTTAACTTTATTGAATTACTTGCTTCGCTCCATTTTTTAATATCCGCTTCGATTACATACCCCCTGATCTAACTTATTTTCGATTGTTCGACCTGCCCATATAATTCTCCCTTGCTGTGTTTTATAGTGATTTTTTTGTATTCCGCTTGATTCATGTTTACTATTCATATTTGTTGCTCATGGGATTATTTAATATTTTTTTTGTCTTATTAATCGATTTTTTCATGCCTTGCTTTCGACTTTATTGCTATAGTTTATATTTTTTTGTATTTCGATAGTCATTTAAGTCATGTTTATTAGGCATAATTAAAAACTCGTGGGATTATTATTTAATTTAGTTACTTTTTTTTAAGATATTACATCAATTTCTTATTAATAGATTTTCACTAATTTGATTTATTTGTTTAGTTATTCTTATAAAAATAATTTTTTGGTATTTAGAGTTCGCTGATGATGGCCATCGTCAATGACCGAAACGTCCGGAAAATTAAATGTTCAAAACCATCGCATATGTCTTCATATTCCTGCTACGAATAAGGTTTCCAAGGAACGACTCCATCACTAATATATATATATATATATATATATATATATATATATATATATATGAATGCAATGTCCCAAAGGAAAAAATGTGTTTCCAGGTACTTTCGAACTTTATTAAGTTCCTTATCAAGGATAACTACAAAAAATAATATTATATTAGAGGTATATATACGAAAGAAAAGTGTGAAAGACTGCCTCAAAAACCAGAAATCACCAATGAGGCAGACGGAAGGGGGAAGGTAAAGAAACACATTAAGAATTACAAGAAGCAGGTAGTAAGGTCAAACTAAATCGAAGGAAAGGGTAACAGATTCAAAGAAATGGATATAGCCTAACGAGGGGGAGATTATAAGACACGATGAGCAAAAGGGGGAAAAATACAATGTACAAAACAGAGCAGTGACAATTAAAAAATAAAAAATAAAAATAAAATAGGGGCCACATAACTAAAGAATGTATATAAAAAACTAGGAACGAAAGACAAAACTAATTTCTTTGAGTATTAATCTTTTAATTATAGCATCTATTTTATATAAGCCAAGGAAAAGGTTAAAATTATCACATTGGCTTATAAAAGCACATTCAATGATGTTCCTTTTTATAGGGTCATTGGAACGATAAATAAATTTGGCCGAGTTCCAGTTAATTAGATGGTCCTTATCTGACATATGGACAAAGAAAGCACTGTTATCTTTCCCTCTTCGGACGTTATATTTATGTTGATTTATGCGAACAGGAAGCTGTTTACCTGTTTGTATAACAAAAACCATAAACTAAACAACAAAAAAGCAAAAGGAAGAGCAGAAAAGAAAAACAAATTATATATATATATATATATATATATATATATATATATATATATATATATATATATATATATATATATATATATATATATATATATATATATATGCAAAAAATCCCACAAGAAAATGAAAGGCGGATTCCAAGTACTTTCGAATTTCTTTTGTACTTGGAATCCTGTGGGATTTTTTTATATTTATTGCTCTACTCACGCGCTACTTTGTGAATTCTCATATATATATATATATATATATATATATATATATATATATATATATATATATATATATATATATATATATATATATACAAGAGAAAGATAAATTTGACGCTAAAGGAGTGTTTTAAAGGTAAGAGAAAGGGACATTGGAAGAACACAATGATCAAATAGGGCAAAGGACGGCACAATCAAGGCAATCCATACTGAGAAAACAGAAATAATGCAATCAGCAGACACGGGGTACGAGTTCGGCCAGGTGTTATTTCTGTCTTCTCAGTATGGATTGCCTTCATTGTGCCGTCCTTTGGTTGTTTTGTTTTGATCCTTCTATTCTTCCAATGTTCCTTTCTCTTACCTTTAAAACACTCCTGTTTCTTGGCTCATTGCTGACTAGCGTCAAATAAACAAGAATAAAAACAAACGAAAAATACTAGAAACGACAAATGAACAGAAACAAAAGGAAATGACCAACAAAAGACGAAAAACGAAATGACAACAAAACAAAAAGAAGACAAGAAACAACAAACAAATTAAAACAAAAACGAAACGGAAAAAAAACAGAATCAAGAAAAGAAACGAAGATGCAACAAGCAAAAAACGACACCCAAAGAAAAACAAGAAACGAAACGACCAAGAAAACAAAGACACGAAACGACAAATAAACAAAACAAAACAGAAACGAGAAACAATAAAACCTAAAACAAACAAAACAAGAAAAGACAATAAAACCAGAGAAAAAAACAAGAACAGAAATGACAGATTAACAAAAGACGAACAAAAACACACAAAAATAAAAAAAACTGCAAGCAAACAAGTACAAGAAACGAAACGACTAAAAACAAACAAACATGAAACACCAAATAAACAAAAAAATAACGACAAACAAAGGAAAACAAGAAAATAAACGGCAAACAAACCAAAACAAGAGAAGAAATGATAAACAAATAAAGACACGAAACGAAATGACAAACAAAAACCATAAACTAAACAACAAATAAGCAAAAGGAAGAGCAGAAAAGAAAAACAAATTAAATAATAAGTGAAACAAGATGCTAAAAATCAAGAAAGGGACGAGAAACAAGCAAGAACATGAAAAGAAACGACAGAATAACAAAAAATCAAGAAAAGAAATGAGAAACAAACTAAATCAAGAACAGAAACAAAAAACAAATAAAAGAAAAGAAACGACCAAAAAACAAATACAAAAACAAAACAGCAAACAAACAATAACTAGAAACGACAATTAACAAAAACAGTGAACAAAACAATTAACAAACAAAAAGAAAAGATTAATTCAAATAAAAACAGCAACAGAAAACAATCTAATATAAGAAAAGAAACGAAAAACAGAAAAAAACGAGAAACAAACAAAAACAAGAAAAGAAACGATAAATGAACGAAAGGAAGAAAATAAAAGCAAACAAAAAGAATAAAAGAAACGACAACCGAACAAAAACAAGAAAAGAAACGAAACCTGAGACCTTCGGTTCTCTACCTAGAACTCAATCTAATGCTTAACGCTGATCTAGCATGACTCCTTCGAACAACACGCCGCCCTCATCATTTAAACGGCTAATCAAGAAACGATAGAAGATGGCGCGCTCGAAAACGCCCTGCAGCTTCTCAACGAGTGACACCGACGTCATTGAGACTCCACTCACCTAATCCGCATCTTTCGTCGACGTAGTCCTTGTCTGAGCGCCCCCCCTCCCCCCCCCCTGCGAAAAAGGGGAAACCCTTATCTTCTCAGTCTTTTTGCTTGATTTCTTCTTTTTGGGAGAGGACTCCTAAGAGGAAGGCCTCTTCTCTCCGTCCCGGAAGAGCAGGCCCGTAGAGACGGGGATACAGCCGGTACATCGTACAGGGGCCCCAAGTGCCGAGAGGGGCCCTTGTTTCCGTATGTAACACAGCACAGATCAAATGTTATAGTAATAAACCTGATTCCTATATTTATTGTAGGTAGTAACTTCTAGTGGAAATAATATTCTCTAGTTTACCTTGGAACGAGAGTGCAATTAAATCTCGCCTTTGATCTCGCCATGTTGATAATAATATTTCGTCAATATGTAAAAGAAGAAGAGGCCGAAGAAGGAGAGTGATTGACGCTGCGAACATTGGCATTGCGGTGAGTGTTCTGTCGAGATGACATAATTTTAGTGATTGGGGGGGGGAGCGTGCCCATTAGTTTTCTACAAATCAAAATATTTGATAATGATTTTTTTCTTTCTTTTAGGCATTAAACTAAACTGTAATATATATATATATATATATATATATATATATATATATATATATATATATATATATATATATATATATATATATATATCATTGTTATATGATCTGATAAGTGGAGCAAGAATAACCGAAATTACGGAACAAAATAAGGGTGAGTGTATACTGGTTGTTATTAAGTTGATAATTGTTATGAAGTTAGTTGTAACAAGTTGTTAATACCAAGCGCATTTTCTGAGGAACAGAGTGCTGAAATGCTCTTAAGTTTAGATGAACATAAAAGAGCAGTAAGTCAGATAACTGAAGATAATCAAAGAACAGAAGTGGCACCTGCTGGTACGGTATTCAGAAAAAGGACAGATAATGGTGCGCTTTCTGCTGCAAGTACAATGACAGGCTATGTCAGATGTGGGTGTCGATATTGGTGTTCATGAGAAATTAACCTCGGAAAGAGTTGAAGAATGTGTGAGAAAGTGCCATCTTAATTGCTCAACTTCATTTCCACGTGACAGTAATCATCAAGCATTCCCTAAGAGTATACTATCAGTACGAAATCGAAAGGTGAAATTTCAAGACGAGATTGGCTTGTATGGAGTCTATCACAACAGGCCCTCAATTGTTTGCGTGCCGTATCTTTCAAAAAGACACCGAAACTTCAAAATCGCATTCGTGAGTGGGAAGTGGGAATTGGAGAAAAATAGATAACAAAATTCCTGAACACGAAAGATGCAATGCCCAAAGGGAGTGTTATTTGGCCTGGCGTGATTTTGAAAGACGATTGAAATCTGACAACTGCATTGAAAGGCTTATGGAAACTTCCAATCTGTTTAGGTGGATCATACACATTGTTCTTTTTCTGGGGGAGAGAGGCATATCATTTAGAGGATCTTCGCAAAGAATTGGAGATGAAAGAAATGAGAAATTTGGGCTTGGTAGAACTGTTGTCTCGGTGGGATCCTGTTCTGAAATAACATGTGATAAAGGTGAAGGAATTGCAGCAGAAAGTAGGGAGACTACAGGTACACTATCTCAGCAGAGACTCAAAACGAATTTGTTTCTCTTTGCTCAGAACTTTTTGCACAACAAATTCTCTTTAAAAGAAGCTTCTCGAAATACTTTCAATTATGGTGGATGCAACACCAGACTCCTCTCATGTTGACTAAACCGCCTTTATCTTACGATATCTTGTGAAAAACGATTTTGCATATGTCATCGAGGAGTGAATTTTGAAGTTTATAGATTGCAGAAACAAAACTGAAAACGATATTGCGAAAATGGTACTGGAAACTTTGAAAGAGAGCAACATCCCTTTCTCAGATTCAAGGGGGCAAAGCTACGACAATGGATCTAATATCGCGGAAAAATACAAAGGGGAACAGGCGCGTCTTCTATTTGAAAATGCTTTGGCACTCTTTTCACCCTGTGGATGCCATACTTTAAATTTATGTGAAACAGACTGCTGAATGTTGCCCTGAAACCATCGCCCTTTTCGGAACAATTCAGACAACATACGAGGAGCAGTCAATAAGTTTTGCAATTCGGATATAAGGAAACGAGATATGAGGAAAAGTGTTTTATTATTTTTCAATATAACTACCCTCGACTTCAATGCACTTGCGCCACTTGTCCCTGAGGCTTCGAATTCCCGACAACCAGAAATCTGCCGACTGCTGTTCAATCCACTCCTGGACAGCGAGCTGGACATCTTCATCGTCCCCAAACCGAGATCCACGCAGTGCAGCCTTGAGCTGGCGGAATAAAAAGTAGTCGCTAGGGGCCAGATCTGGACTATAGGGGGGATGGTTGAGCTCCTCGAATCCTCACTCGCGCAGGGCAGCTTGTGAAACTCTGGCCTTGTGAACTTTGACAACATTGAAGTCGATCATCGGGCGTGAGGTTTCTAGGGACCTAACGGGCAGAGACCTTGGTCATGGCTAAATTGTGGTGGATGAGGTTGATAACACTTCCATGTGATATTCCAAGTTCTCGCTCGATTTCTTCGACCTTTACCCGTCGAGTTTCGAGGATGATCCTCTCCACACGGGCCACATTGTCCTCGTTGGTCATGTCTGACGGGCGTCCTGGACGGGGGTCATGTTCAAGAAACTCACGACCATGGCGGAACTCCCTATTCCAGCAAGCAATGGTTGTATAGGAAGCGGCGGTGTCGGTATACACTGCAACCATGCGTTCATGGATCTCTTTTGCATTCTTGCCTTCCTTGGTCCAAAATTTGATCACTGCACGGTGCTCAACCTTCTCCATTGTTGAAAAGTTGTGACTGACGATCTGCGATCAGCTACTGCTTCTTAAATAGACGAGGCAGGAGCGTGCGGTTGCAGGTCCTGACTTGTCATAAGTTGTCCTAACACCCCCACAAACAGCCATCCCCCTTCCTCTGTTTTGCCCTACCGATTCGCAAAACTTATTGACCGCCCCTCGTACACCCGTTTCAGCTCCAGTCCACGACGTTTGGAGATTCTTCTGGACAAGGCAGGAAATGAGTCGCTTCTCAACAAGTCCGATACAAGATGGTCTTCGAGAATAGATTGTGTAAAACCATTTGCAGCAAACCTTACCAGCATTCTGGCTGCACTTGAAGAACTGTCAACATTGAATCTGACGCCTAAAACAAAGATTGAAATACATGGCACTATTAAGTGTCTCATCGTTTACTTGTGTGATTATGTCAGCAATTTGGTTCAAGATTTTGACATTTGCAACAAGATTCCGCAAGCAAGACATGCTACAGTTGATGTTGAAGTCACAAATTCCAACGCTTTGATAGCAAGTTGGAAAGATTTTCGTGGGAACTGGGCGGAAACTAGAATGAAGCAAAACATGTTTTGATGGGGATTGAGGTGAATCTGAATGTAAAGTGACTTAGCATTGAATGTAAACTTGCATGAAAAATCCAATTTGATGATGTCATCAAAATGTTTGCTGCCCTGAAAGCTCGAAAAGCACTATTAAGTATATGATTATTTTTTTAATATATTTCATTGTCCATTGCACAGTATGGCCAAGAAATGGCGCAAATATTTTAGAAAATTGCTACTAATGATATTTTTCGTTCTGCATTTTATATGATTTTATTTAAGTAAAGAAATTGATTAATAGTATACAGTATAAACACCTGCAAAAACAAATAAAATTGTCCACACTGTAAAATAAACTATATATATTCCTTTTGTCTTTTGAAACCTGGGGAAGGAGCCAAAACTTTGTCTTGTACCGAGTACTATTTATCCTCTTGGCAGCCCTGCGGAAGAGGCCCCATACCCGGGCGAACCAGGTTAAGCCAAGTCTTTCTCGGAAATGGCAAAGTCCATTGCTGACCAGGGGCATCGACCTGGGTAGAAAATGCCTCCCCTCCTCGTAAATCTTCGGGGACTGCTGTCACCTCCGGGAAACCTTGCAGATGAGCCGACTTTGGTTCAGGATTGTCTCTCACGGAGTCTTCGTCCGCCGCTTTGGGAGACCTTAGCATCTGTGACCGAGGCACCTCCGGGGCAATTCCCAGCTCAGGATGTGGCCTCCAAAATTCCCCCCACTGTGATCCCAAACTGGGACTATCCAGGTTTAAGGCCTGTAACAAACCTCATTGGGGCCGGCCTGCATCGGGAGAGAATGGGGTCAGACATGCTGTGCGCCAGCCAGCTCAGGACCCACTATTCGATGACAGTGGCAAGGACGGCCCAACGGACCCCGCCAACCCTAGACCCTCTAAAGGGGGTTTGCCTCCTCACTGTCTTCCTGGTGACCTCCTGAAAAGGGGGCCACCGCAGCTATTGAAGGGGAGTCGTCCAAAGGGGACTTCAAATACAAAAGAGAAGGTGACTTGGGAGAGGGGTAAACCCCCTATCCCCTTGAACAAGGTTGTAGGGGCCCCTAGAGCAAAGGGGAGATAGAAGAGAGAGCGAGAGAGCGATGAAATAGAGAAGAGTGGGGAGGAAGATATAGAGGGGAAAAGAGAATGGAGTCAGAGAGGAGGGGAGAGAGAGAGAGAGAGAGAGAAGGAGGGAGGGAGGAATACAGATAAGGGGAGTGGAAAGAGAGCACAAGAGATAGATGGGTACAGAGAGAGGGTAATGAGGGAAGAAAGAAATGGAAAGAGAAAGAATGGGGTACTGTGTATGGGAGAGAGCTAGGAGGGAAGAGGTGGGCATCGAGAGTGGAGTGGGGAAAATTGATGGAGAGAGAGAGAAGTTGATAGAGAGGGGGAAAAGAGGAAGGGAGGATATGGAGGATTAGCGAGAGGAGGGAAAGACAGACGGGAAAGATATAGAGTGGAGAGATAATGAAAGAAAGGGAAAGTAGGGTGAGAGGGTAGATAAATTGGAGAGATGGTGAGCTAGAGGGTCGTAAGGGGTAAAGGGTGAGAGATATGGATAAAGAGAGGGGAGATATAGAAAGGGAGGGAGAAAGAGAAGGATATGGGATTGAGAGGGAAGGAGCGACGGGAGATTGCGAGGAGAGAGAGGGGGGGGGGATACTGTGAAAGGGAGAGAGAGTGAGAGAGAGATTGTGTGTGTGTGTGTGTGTGTGAAAGAGAAAGAGAGAGAGAGAGAGAGATAAAAAAACACTCTTTGTTCCACTAATGCAGTGGTTTTCAACTGGGTGGAGGGAGTAACGACCAAGATACCATTTTTAAAATGTCTAAATTGCAAAAAGATATATATTTCAAACATTTTAAAAAAATCTAAGAACACTTCAATGTAATTCGAAACTATAATAGCTTCTTTGCATCGTACAACGAAAAAACAAGGAAAAGTGAAAGATCGGAGACAGTGAATAAGGAAATGAAAGTTGCCTAGCCAAATCTACGTCCCAATATCAAAGAATTATGTAATATAAATTGTGGGGGAATTCCACGTGGAATTTCTTTTCCAGCACGGAAGTGACGTCCATGCGTTAAAAAAAAATTCTAAAATTTGGTTAGGCTTAAATTGCTAAGCCTCCCTCCCCCCCCCCCCCCCACACCATCCACAAGCGGCAGCCTCGAACCGCGTTCACCCATAGACCACCTTTTCGCGGGTTAGAATCGCCTGGGCGTGAAGTTTCGAAGCCATTCGAGAGTAGCGCTGGCCAAACACTCCATGTTTCCCTCACCCCTGCTGGGGAAGCCTCTGATATATAGGGCTCGTCTTCCAGGTGGGAGATACAGAGTTGAGGAGTCCCGCCAGGATCCAAGAAGCATTCCCCCTAGTTCCAAGTCAGGTGCTTAACAACGAAGCAAAGTGACGGCTGAACTTTTCGTGTCGTTGGAATTAGCCCAGCCAGTGAGGTATTTCCATTTGACGATCGCCACCGAGCGATTTTTCCGACTCCACTTATCAACTCCTGTAGAAGCCCTCCTCGCTCCCTCCTCGGATTCGGGTGGCCGAAGTACTCTCCCCTGGACCGGATGTTACCCCCCCCCCTTGGAGAACCGTCATCACGTCAACTCCCCGCTCAGAAGCTCCGAGTGCCCTCACGTTTATTGCCTGCAGAAGACATCCGTGAAACCTTACCCTAACGTCTCACAAGGAATGCTCCATAAGCCAACGCCTCTTCCCCTTCAGCAACCCATTTGAGTTAATCTTCCCCATTGGAATAGTCTCCTTCTGTAAAGCATTAATTTATAATATCAGAGTCTGATGGATAATTCTGCAATTCCCCCCCTCATTTACCAATATAATTTTGCCAATTGATTCTCTTATTTTATGTAAATAAAATTATATTTTTGTACATGCCTCTTTAAATAACCTTGAGCTGTGCCATTGCCCAAATTTTACCTGACCTCGCTTTGCACTCTATTCTCGCTGCTCCGCGCGTCGAAACTCGTGGCGTTCCGCCCCTTTGTCGGTTCGCCTTTAAGTTATCAGTCCCTTTCCCATAGATATAATATGGTATTGATATAATATAATGTCGCACCACGACATTAATCAAGCTCAGATTTCCCATCAAACATAAAGGTAATATTCATTTATTTTAAATATTTTATGTCTCGATTCGATTAAATTAGTTTAAGTGTCAACCGTAGGTAATTTTGAAGTGTTTTCTACGTAATTAAAGAATTATACGTAAATTATTTTATAATAGAGTGCCACGGCTGCTTCTAGATAGCAATTAGGGTGCCACGATGATAAAAAGGTTGAAAACTACTGCAATAAATGTTAATTTGTATATTCCTAAAGCATTCAATTTAATAAAATCATTAATACGGGAAATATTTATTCTCTCTCTCTTTCAATCATTGCCTGAGCTGTGTGTGATGATGCCGAGTCTTGTTGAAACACATAAGGTCTTCCGTTGCGCACATTGTCGATCCATGGCTTAACCATTTTAGGCCTCTAACTCCTTGCAAACTTTTTAAACGAAGGATCTAGTGACTTTTAAAAGTCGTGCTATTTCTAAATTGCTATGTTCAGCCTTTATAACCACAATAACTGCGTGCCTCTTCATTTCTTGTGTAAGCATTTGATAATTGCCATTGATAATTCTGAAATATAGAAAATATAAACTCAAATAATATGCTACTATAGTAAAAATAAAATATGTACTCAAATACCTCTCTCTCTCTCTCTCTCTCTCTATATATATATATATATATATATATATATATATATATATATATATATATATCATCACTAACTATAATTTAAGAACAGGATTTTTAGAGTATTTGAATAATAATTTCATCTTAGTTTGGTTATGACTTAAGTATATTTTAAATTTTTATCAAGGTAATTTCTAAGAATTTCTTTAGAGTTGGAAGAAACAAAATAGTTTAGTTCAGAAAAAATAAATATGATTATCCAGTGATTTATAATGTTTTAAAAGAAAATGATTTACAATTGGTGAAGTTCAGAAAATTGATTAAAATTAAAGTAAGGTTGCTTTTTTACTCTATCTATAACTATATTTTAGCAACGTGATTTTTTCAAAGGGGGAAAATAGTTTAGAGTTCCTTTTTAAAATTATTATAATTGCCGAAGTTCAGAAAGTTTATAAAAATTTAACCATGGCTGATTTTTTTAGATTTTAAATTTTAATCTTAGTAGCAAAGCCGTGGCCTGGTATATATATTTTTCCATCTTTCGAGCGTTTTGGCTAGTCAACGCTGTTAATATATTAATAATAACAGTTTTCTGTGACGGTAAGCGAGACGACATAAATGGGTTTCTTTGAAATCAGCTTTTTTGTGCTGACGGATGGGCCATCCCTTAGTGTTGTCTTCCAGTGCAAGGAGGATAGGATCACCTGCTGGACCTGAAGCAGAGCAGTTGTCTAATTATGCCATTATCTTAACCACACCAATTTGTCTTGGATATTTTTCCATATATATATATATATATATATATATATATATATATATATATATATATATATATATATATATATATATATATACAGTGCCCCGCAAAAGTTTACAACACACCATGAAAAACAGACGTTTATGTATTTGTAAGCACGATAGGTAAATGAAACTTTTATTACTGACAGGTTATGTATTCAAACAATAAATTAAATCATCAGGACCATACAAAAACATCAATATAGTTTTTTGTCGAAGTAATACAATTAATTAGTAACGCAAAAGTTTACAACACAAATATCAAATCGTTTCTTAATATTTAGTAACATAACCACTGTTGCTAATAACAGCTTGTAGCCGCTTAGAGCAGTCTCCTAAGTACTTCTTACATGTGTTTGTGTTAATATTACTCCATTCCTCAATGCATATTTTCTTCAGTTCAGACATGTTTGTTGGTTCTCTTTTTTGGATTCTGAGCTTCAGTTCCTTCTATAGATTTTCGATAGGGTTCAGATCTGGGGATTGACGAGGTAATTTTTTAACATTTACACCATTTGATCTAAACCAATTCTGTGTCAGTTTTGCTGTATGTTTTGGATCATTGTCTTGTTGAAAGATCCAATCCTGTTTTAATTTAAGAGAATGCACACTTGGACGTGTATCTTTCTTCAAGATTCTTCTATAATGTTCTCCATTCATCCTTCCTTCTTTGGTTTCGATATTTCCAACACCTGCGGCACTATAACAACCCCAGATCATGATTGAGCCATCTCCATATTTTACTGTCGGGGTAGTGTTCTTCGGTGCGTATTCCGTACCTTTCTTTCGTCATACCCTCGGAGCTCCATTATAGCTGAACAATTCTATCTTTGTCTCATCTAACCAAAGTACGTTGTCCCAAATCTCTGCAAGTGAAGTGGGGTTTTCCTTGGAGACCGTGAGTAGATGCCCATGCTACGAAGCGATCGACTAATTGTGTCTTTACTTACTGTAACTCCACTTACTTCTAAGTCACGCTGAAGTTCTTTAAGAGTAACTTTGGGTGTTTTACTGACCTTTCTTACTAATAATCTCCTTGCACGTTCGGTGAACTTGCGAGGACGGCCAGAACTGATCAGAGGAAGAGTAGAATTTTGAGACTTCCTGTGATGTATTATCCTTCCAAGGGAACTCAACGGAACTACTAACTGACAAGATATTTTTCTATAACCAATGTCACTTTTATGAAGGTCTACAATACGTTTTTGAAGATCTTGATCGATTCGTTTCTGTTTCCCCATAGTGCGAATTTTTACAGGACGCTGTCTGATAAAGAATGACGCGATAGCTTATACCAGTCCCTGAGTTATGTGCGTAGATTAATGTAGAACGTTCGAGAAATTGCAAGAAGTTTCTCCTTATCGAACATTTATGAGTTAGTGATAAAAATCGATATGTGTTGTAAACTTTTGCGTTACTAATTAATTGTATTTCTTCAACAAAAAACTATATTGATGTTTTTGTATGGTCCTGATGATTTACTTTATTGTTTGAATACATATCCTGTCATTAATAAAAGTTTCATTTACCTACCATGCTTACAAATACATAAACGTCTGTTTTTTTATGGTGTGTTGTAAACTTCATCGATCAATTTTGGGTCACATACTCTAAAGGAACGCAAATACAAAAATTTATCGTTGAAGAGTTAGTTAGAATCAATCAAAATCATTAGTAAAAAGTTAAATTATCCATCTTATTTTCTAAATGATTTCCTGCGCAGAGCTAAGCAATCCTTTTATGGAAATAAAATTAAATACTCATTTACACGAAATAGTATTTTAACCCTCCCTTTTAATAAACACGTCGCATGATCCGAAATTATTAAAATATTTTAATGTTAATGTTGTATTCTCTAATAATTCCACGTTAAAAAACTTAGTAATTAAAAATTGTCCCCCTGATATAATGGCTTGCATTTATAAAATTCCGTGCAAATCTTGTCTTGGATTTTACATAGGTCAGTCAACAAAAAGCCTAGATGTGAGAATTAAACAACATAAGTACTGCTGTCGAACGGGGCAAACTTCAAATGCACTGTTTATTAATCAATCTACTTTGAACCAACAAATGGATTGGTCTAATGCGAAATCCATTATTTTTGTGCCCAATTTTATTGAAAGAAATTTAATGGAATCAGCCATGATCAAATTCTCCCATGACATTAATTTCAATCTAAGTGAGGGTCTTTTTAAATTAGACAATTGGATGATGAATAATATTTGTTTGAAATATAAATTTAATTTGTTTAATTGATTTGTATATTGTAGTTCTGCGGATGGGCTATTCATTTGTTAGTCAGTTGGTCCCCCATCCCTAAACGATTGTCTTTGTTCGTAAGTACGTTTGAATGACGTCACATTTCTCTGTTTATTAACTGTTTCCCTATTCCATTGTTCTTCTGCCCCTGATGATGTAAACACGAAAGCGCTTGGGCTTATTCCGTCTATTATTTGTCTTTGGGATATTTCAAGCATATATATTTATATACATATATAGGCGATTCAGACATAACATAAAAGCCGTTATCGATACTGGAGACTTTATTGAATAAAATTACAAAACCATGTTTATTCCTATCCTCACAACTTTTTCAGCAAAAAAGACATTATTATCTGTTTCTAAGACTCATTTTTGTGTAAGTATAAATCTGTTCTCAAATACCTTACGCACCCTGTATATATATATATATATATATATATATATATATATATATATATATATATATATATATATATATATATATATATATATATATAAGGGTGTTCAAATAACTTGGACCGATTTTAAATGTGATTTAAGTTTAAGCGTCTAATGATTTTTCTCTATTTCTTTCAGATTTAACAACTTCAGTCTTTGGCAATTTCACCCATGGAAAGATTAACAATCGAACAACGTGTTAAAGTTATCGAAGCCTATTACGAAAATGGACGTTCAAACGGAAACGTATTTCGGGCACTTCGCGATTTTTGGGGTCAAGATAATCGACCAACCAACAGTGCAATTGGGAAAATTGTTCGTAAATTCAAACAAACGGGGTCGGTGGCAGATATGAAAACGCCATTGCATGCTCGTTTACGCCGTTCAGCTAAAAACATTGCTGCAGTGCGCGAGAATGTGGCCGAAGATCAAGACACCTTTATTCGTCATCGCGCGCAGGAATTGAACCTCTCCACCTCAACGTTATATCGAATTTTGACAAAAGATTTGTCTCTACACGCTTACAAAAATTCAATTGAGACAAGAACTGAAGACTGCTGACAATTTGAAGCGCCGTACATTCGTCAATTGGGTGCACGAGCAAAGACAAGCCGATGATGATTTTTCACAAAAAATCATCTTTAGTGATGAAGCCCATTTCATCTTGGTGGATTCGTTAATAAGGAGAAGTGTCGCATTTGGGCTGATGAAAATCCCAGGAAGATTGTTGAAAAGCCACTGCATCCACAAAAGGTCACTGTTTGGTGTGCATTTTTTGCTAGCGGAATCATTGGGCCGTATTTCTTCGAAAATGATGCCGGGAATTCTGTTACGGTGAAGGCAAGCGATACTGTGCCATGATAACCAATTTTTTATGGCCTGAATTGAATTCTATGGATGTCGAAGATTCGTGGTTTCAACAGGACGGCGCCACATGCCACACAGCCAATGCAACAATGGCTTTATTGAATGAGAAGTTGCCAGGTCGCATCATCTCTCGAAACAGCGAGGTCAATTGGCCACCACGATCGTGTGACTTGACACCTTTAGATTTCTTCCTTTGGGGTCATCTCAAAAGCAAGGTCTATTCCAACAAGCCAACAACAATTCAACAGCTGAATGATGAGATAATAAGGCATATTGGTGAGATCGAATAGCAACTATGCAGAGACGTCATCAAAATTTTTGACCATCGAGGGGAGGTGTGCCGCCGAAGCCTTGGCGGACATTTAGGCGATATTATTTTTCACACATAATTGCCATGACTCAAATAGTGAAATCAATAAATTTTCACCAATAACTCTGTTTTATTTACTGGTAACTTCGATCCGTCTTAATGGAACACCCTTTATATATATATATATATATATATATATATATATATATATATATATATATATATATATATATATTTAATTGCAGTAGAAAGGATACGACCATCAGTGACATTCTTATTTATTCCAAGCAACGTTTCGGATTACCCAATCCATCATCAGGCTAAAGGGATAAACACAATTTGTGAGACGAATAAATGTTATCATAAACTAGATACAAATCAAAAGCAAAATAATTTAGATAGTGAACCTATAAAATTAAAAGTATTAATAATTGCAAGTACATATACATATAAGGAGAGGAACAAATTCATACCTGCTGTCAGCGAGTCAGGGAAATGACTAAGAAATTTACCAAAAATGGGACACGATTATGTGTAGTTTGTTGTCGGTAGAATATTAACAGGTCTGAAGCTGGTTGGTTGTGGCTATTACCGATAATGGGTGGCAGGTCAAGTCTGAATTTAACGTGGTCGAATGTGTTTTTATGAAGAGAGATTCCAGAATTCTCAAAATTATTGATGTTTGCATCAACCTTACACTTTATAATGTGATCTCTGATTGGCGAGACTTCCTTACTAATGAGAGACTTTCCTGTTCGGCAACTAATGTCAAGGTGTGCACAAACCCTCGAGTGTAACGAGCGAATAGTACTACCAATATATGTTCCCTGGGAACATCCAGGGCAAGAAAATTTGTATACAATACTATTGCGCAAATAAGCCGGGGTTAAATCCTTGGTGCGGAAGAAATTACCTATTTTTAAATTGTTAATGAAGGTTATTCGGAAATGTATTTGTGGAAAAAAACTCGGAAGAACTTTTCGGTACCCTCTTGAAGCTTCTTGATTCAGAGGACCGAGATCATGTCATTCCCCTGACTCGCTGACAGCAGGTATGAATTTGTTCCTCTCCTTATCTGTATATGTACTTGCAATTATTAATACTTTTAATTTTATAGGTTCACTATCTAAATTATTTTGCTTTTGATTTGTATCTAGTTTATGATAACATTTATTCGTCTCACAAATTGTGTTTATCCCTTTAGCCTGATGATGGATTGGGTAATCCGAAACGTTGCTTGGAATAAATAAGAATGTCCCTGATGGTCGTATCCGTCCTACTGCAATTAAAACTACGCCTTCTTAGAAGCAACCTTGTTGAATATATATATATATATATATATATATATATATATATATAAATCGGCAACCACATATTCATTCTATCTCTCTCACTATCCAAATACTTTATGTGGAAGGTGAACCTGAAAATGACAGATTTAACGAACACAAACCACATGCCTCAACTCCATTGCTCATGCCTTCTATGACTTAGCCTTCAGACTGGAGATCTAGGCCTTTAAAATGTCCTATTTGTTTTATTCATATTATTAACGCTTTCAGGTTACCTATCATAAGGGGGGGGGGCTATTACGATAGCTAACGTACCCTGAATAAGTAAAATTTTTTTACAGTAAATTGCAGATTTGATAAACACAGTTTTTCTCTACAAAATGCGAGCAGAGAACTGTGATCCAACGTTTCTTTGCCCACACTCTTTGTCATCCCGTAAATTAATTACTACTAATCTCGCAATTTATTAATTTAATCTTAGCTGATTTGTATTCATTAAAGAATTCCAATAAATTTATCGAGCTCGACTTGTGCCCCCAAATAACTGTTATTAATTAGTTTTGGTTAAAAGTTTCTACACTGCACTCTAATTATATTGATTGAGATATTTCCCCGCTACTGACCTTAAATTAATTTGTCTATAATTACTGGTTTCGTGTTTATTGAAAATGGTTTTCATACTGGCAGATATAAAAACGGATACCTCTTTTAAAAGAGTTTATTGATACCTATGGGAATTACGATAAATTGGTTCCTTCGAAATTTTTTCTTTTTAATTACCGGTCAGTTTGCCTCAGGAAAAGCAATATTTTCTGAAGTAGACATGTGAGCGAACACTGCGGGTCTTTACCATTGTGTACAAAGGTGCGCCTTGTAGAATTGCGCATAACATAATTACACACTCGTGTTTTTTGGTTACCCATTTAGGTCACACGAAAGCGCATTTAACCGTAATATTTTCCCTACCTTAAATGGCCAAAATTTTGGTTGAAAATATATTTTATCATATCTCCCTCCATTTCATAAATTGCAATTACTTTTGGTATCGATTTATAAATTTACGCCGAGACACAAAGCATAGTTACGGGTCAAAACCGTTTTAAATTTACATTCTAGTAAACACGCATTCCATTATTTTCTACCAATTAATAGTAGCAACAGCAATGAGGCATTACTTTACAATCAATCGAACGTTTTATATAGTGAAAGGAATGGAAATATTACTAACAATTTTTGTCAATCATCAGGGCCTATGACCCTATGCCGGGTTCACACGCATTCAACGGAAAACAAACAAACGTCAGTTATGCGTTACCTGTGACGGACGCACAACCATAGCTTGCACATGGACGGCAGTCGTGGTCTAGACTTTGTGTCGTGAGCATGCGCGTGCGGATGTATTAAAAGAGCAGTTTTCCATGCCGTGCTCTTATTTCTCCGAGGAAACGCAATAAGTTCGGTGCTTATTTTTTACCACCCGGCTCGAAAGGCCTCTTGAATAGCAAGATATTCCTTAACACAATTATTTCATTCTCCTCTCATAGCCTCATAATGTTATAATTCGTGGTAGAATAATTTATATAAACTTTAAATTTCATTCCAGTACTTGTGTTGTAATAGTTATTAATATCGGTGCTTTGGAATGTTAGCTGAACTTATTACTAGGACTTTGAACTTACCCACATAAGTTGTTACCTTAACTATAAGCACTGAACGCCTTAAACCACGAATTTAACCTTTTAAAATCATTATTTTCGCATCCCAACTAGACCTTTTTTAAGCGAGCGATCCCCGCTATTGAAAGAGAAAAAGAATGATTGGTGAAGCAAGACGCCAGCCGGCCCGTTATCAACTTACGATCACAGGGCGGCCTTTTTCAAAGCGAAAGAACGGAGGGCTTGTTAGAATTTTGAGATAAGTTATCTGTACATAGGTTTCCTTTGATCTCGCCTCCGCATCATTGAAGTTAGAGTATATTTACTGTAGGCCCGGCTATAATTTTAATAGTGTTAATAAAACATTCTTGGATTTCAGAGTGACTGGAATTAAGGTCACCAAACTCACAAATGTTTATTCTATACAAACGTAAAAAACTAAGCTAAATAAGCAAATTTTTTTTAATATTGAAGAACGTACATAAACAAGTTACGATGGCTAATTCGTTGCTGAAATGGTGTAAAACTAAAATATTCAACGGATATAAACAAATTAATGGTAAGTACATTGTAATTGGCCAAAGGCTTGTTACCTACTAATCCTGGTAAGTTATTGAAATGATTAACCAGGTATAGACTAACTCGAGGTGACAAATATGGAGGCTATTACGTATTATTGGTATATTATTGTAATTTATATTATCTATGCTATATTATATATCTCGCCCAGCGATTTTTTTCTGGTATTTACGAGAGGCCTACCTACTCTGCCTCTCAAGTCTTCATTCATTCCAGAACCTACTACAAAGGTTGTTTTATAAGGAATGTTGAGTTGCCAGATGCTCGATAAATCACCTTGATGGTCAGTTGCTACGTTAATACCTTTTTTCTTAGTACGCAATGAATGAAATATCAGGTTTCCTTAAGCCTATTTAATCAAATTCAAAATATTGGTTTAAATGTTAAAAATATAAAGGGATTTTCTCCATTTCAAGGAAATGGATATCGATGATGGTTTTTCGAAAAAAGAAAATTCTCAAGACAGATGATAAAGAAAAAAAATTTGAAAGAAGAAAAATTATATTTGAAACTACTAACACAAAATTTATCATTAATCCTAAGCAAATAGGCTGGAATCTAAAAAAAAAGCAGCATATTTGAGCACTAGACACGCCCATTTCTGCCTTCACCTGCCGGAAGTGTCCAGGACTGAGCCTTGCTATCGTTAGCCTTTCGTGTGACCTTAATGTTAATTGGTGGCCGCACATTATTTCAACTCCGTTATTTGTAGGCTTTTTCGTTAACTCTTCGCCCCGTTAATCCACTTTGCTGTGTGGCAACTTGAGACCTCCCCGAATAAACTTGTTTCAAGAAGGTTGTAATACTTTCCCGGGCCCCTCGCAGAGGGATCTTTATCATTGAGAGCTGAGCTGCGCCCCCCCCCCCCTCGCTTCGAGAGACACTCCTCAGTGCTATTCGAACCACGGGTCATTACTATGACAACGACCCAAGCAAAGTCGACGCGGGAATTGTGTGAAAAGGGAAGGGGGGCTGATTAACCCGATGTGGCTTAATTCTGTGCAACTATGACGCAGTGTTCCATCTTGAGGGGTAACTAATTCTCGCTTCTCCCCCCCCCCCCATCACGAGGCCTGAGGAGGTTTTCCCCTAAGGCGATTCTGGAGGATGGCGTGCCCCTTCAGCCCCATTACCCGGAAGAGGAGCTGATGCTAAATATCTTCCACGCATTTTTACTTCAATCTCCACCACATTCTTGCGATGTCCTCGTTGGTTCTGGTTTTGTTTGAACAAGGGGGAAAGATCCCCCAGCCCCTACCCAAGTAGGCTCGCCCTTTGTCATATTTGTTTAGCTTCCTTGATTCCCACCTTGTTTGTCAGACAATGGTAATAATCCAGTTAGTGTTTGAATGGGAGGACAATTTTTTTTTTAGTCGGAGAAGTCGAGGTACAAAAATGCCGAGAAAACCAGACCATCTCAGTGGCTGGCTATATGTACCGCCTTCGATCGTTCAATGTCCCTTTTACCCTGTTCATGAGCGCCGACTCATCGTTCTCATCGAAAATTACCGCAGTGCCTCCACCTGACTGTTACGCGAGAGCTGCGCACTCTACGCAAAATAGCGATGATATTGGGGGATGATTTTGGCTGCAGATCCCCATTTGGTTTTCGTTCATAAATAAGTCAATGTGAGAGGAGCATGAAATTTAATAACAGGATGTCTAATAATAATAGTAAAGCGTCTAATTACAAAACGGATGATGGAATTCGAAAGACAACCGCTTAATCAAATCGGAGACTTGAAAAACTACCGAATGGCTCTGCTTGTATCTTGTCGGTCAAAACGAGGGAGTGGGGGTGAAGAATGGGTAGGCCCTAATTCCTGGAATGTGGAGCGTGTGGCCGTCCATGTGCTGGTGGGATACCGACTCGCGCGCCAGTTGATTGACACGCGTCTGCCCCGTACTTACACCGGGAAGTCGGAGATATGAGCGGGGACGGCCAACGCGCCGTCTCTTACGTAGGAAAGTCTTTCCATACTCATATTAGGTAGGATATACACTACCGAGCAAAATAAGAGATTTTCCTTTCAAAATATGATCAGTAGGTAAATGAAGTTTTCATGGTACATAAAGGCATGCATTTTATATATTTTGAAGATTTCATACGAGACGATCACATTCAAGAATTATACTAAATAAACTAACAAAATAGAATAATGATCCGTGCAAAATAAGACAACAATTTTTCAGGAACATTATAAAAGTTTCTTAATCATCCAGGCAAAATTAGGCTCAGTATTTAATAACTGTACAACCGCCATTGTCTCCATACTCACTCTGTAGAGATGCTACCACAAATGAAAGCGACTCCTGAGCTCCGTCAAAGATTAAAGAGCGGTAGAAAGTTCCAAGGGTATGATTTCGCCCCTTCTGAAGTTATACAATGAAACAAAACCTATAAATCTGAAAATCTCCTGCAAAAGTCGGCCGACCCCACATAACTACCATCCGAGAAGACAGCTATTAGGCGCTTTTCTATGAAGGATACGTTCCAGACTGCAGCACGAATTTCTCGAAAAATTAAGACCAATAATGGCAAAGAAGTGAACTGTTTTGCGCTTTGTCGCTTTCTCCCGTTGTCCTTTCATTTTCAGTCTGCTCGCTAATTTCCATCAACTCTTTAATGATTCAACTCATCATTATAAATAGATGTAAACTAAATGTGATTAGTGGGAAATTCATAATATTGTCCTGTATTTGATAATTAAGTCTTGATTTTCGCCATACGCCTAGTGCGTTCTCAATGTATCTGGTTTAAAAGCTCGTTCTCCAGCAACCAAACCAATCAAGAAAAAGAAGAAGAACCAGAAATCTAGACTAGAATATGCTAAAGCTCATGTTTCGGAGGGATGAAGATCGAGAACGACGAGAGTAAATTTCATTTAGTTGGATCTAATGACAGACGCTTTATTAGACGTGCTTCAAGTGACACTTAAGCCTAAATGTGTTAAAAAGTCTGCCAAGCATCGAGGAGGCAACGTCATTGTATGAGGGATGTTTAGGTCTGAAGGAGATGGTCCGAATAATTGGAACAGTAAATGCGAATGTGTACCTAAACCTCTTAAAGCAAACTGTTTTACCTTCACTCCGAGTATATTTTAACCAGTCGGCAGTTTTTATGCAGAATAACGCTCCTTGCCATACTGGCCTGCTCAGAGCCCGGACCCGAACCAAATTGTTCTGGAAGATCATGGAGATAAAGTTCAAGACCAGTAGTCTTCAACTTTTGACTGATATATGAACAGAAATGGAAAAAAATAAGACGAGAATTTAGTTAGAAAGGTGAAGATTTCGAGGGGACTTGATTGTAGTCTTCAAGTAAGTTAAAAGGTTATAATAGGGGAGACATGGGTAAGGTTCTTAATTATAGGGAACTGGACAGATCAATCACGCAGCAATGGGTTTTTAAGCCTGACAAGTTTAGATTTATGAAAGAGATTTGTAGAAATTGGTTCCTCTTCCTTTGTGATGTTTCACTTTGTGCGCAAACCAAGATTCATCAATCTCTACTATGCGTCCTGATCCTCCAAGTTTAATCGAGATATCTACGAAATAATTGGAACAAATTTCCCTGAAAATTATACCAATAAATTACTCTTCTGAAATTCTTGTTTGTTACATAGTTTTAGTTGTACAAAAGTTTTTCGACCAAACATACAGATTAAACTGAAGAAAAAAGTAACATTCAACATATCAACAGTAACTCTTACAGATTAAATTTAGTTACTCTTAACTCTTTTTGATGAAACATATTGTGCCTCCTGAAGAATTTTCTCCCAAGAATGTCTCTTCTGAAGAATCTGAGCTACAGATTGCCTCTCCTGGAGAGACCCCCCCCCCCCATCCCCTCCCAAGGTGCTTTGGGGGTCGGATTCTTCAGGTGATGCCAGATTTCGACTTCTCTGCCCTATTTTTGGTCTAGATTGCGTTTACCACATGAATTTACGACCGGTAAGAGTGAATAACGTGGCGAGAGAGTTGCGTGCCGTTTGGGTTCCCAACGCCCCAAGTATTTATTTTCTGCCGGCAAATCGACCGATCCAGCGAGTGCTAACGCTTTCAACCATAGTTAGGACTAAGCGGTCCTTAAGTAGTGACTTGGTGTCTTTTCGGATTTAGGTCTTGGCGACCATCAGCGATGGAATAGGCGTGGACTTGATTTATATCCACCCCTTGCCCCCGACCCTTATAAATGGGCCAGAGGTCCCTTTACCTCTTATCGAACGAAACATGGCTTAAAAATTGGCATTTGACCTGGTCACGTTTCACAAAGGGAAAAGACGAGGAGGGATGGTCGTTAGCTACTGTCCGAGAATAAGGCACCGCTCACTGTATACATGCACGGACATTCACTGAGCTCCTTACTATACGCACAATCCAATCGCTCAGGTCCCCATACGCTATAAACTCGGTTCGTCAAATACGCACATACGACCTATCTGGTGCGCACACGGAAGCGGGATTGTACGCACATGAAATTTCACACGCGGCCTGACTGAGACACTCAGAGATTGTGGGTTGGCGTCTGCGTGGTGGATTTGAGGAAATCTGTCACCCCGATTAATTAGGCCTAATGCGATTGTGTAGGCCTCGGTGCGAGTGATTCCCATTGGCCTCCTGATCCGACACTCAAAGACGAGAGAAATAGCCTCGTTCACTCGCTGGGAATCGGCCACACTCGCCTTCATCAGTTTGCAAAGAGGCTACACCAGTAAATAGCTCCCACCCCATAATAATTTATTCAAGAAATGACCCAAGTACTCTGAAAAGTCTCCTTGATATAAAATATCGTCCAAACAAAAGATTTTAAAAAATAATTAAAAAATCGGATTAGAAACTATGTAGGAAAACAAAGCCTGTTGTAGCTTTTTGCAATATATATATATATATATATATATATATATATATATATATATATATATATATATATATATATATATGTGTTTGTATCTCATGAACGCGAGAGAATGATCGAAATAAATTAATTTTCCCATTTGCGAGCAAATCCTTGCCGAGATGGGGATCGAACCAGCAAGCAACCGCTTTGATCTATCTCTATTAAAGCCACCCCTTCAGACTACTCGGGTGGCTTTGAAATCAAAGCGGTTGCTTGTTTCTTCCGCGTGCTTGGTTTGATCCCTACCTGCCTCTGCACGGATTCTTTCGCAATTAGGAAAATTAAATTTTCCGAAGCAAAACTATCCTTTTATCTTCTCTTTCCTTGTCTCTCTCCTTAGTTAGTCTGGACGATATTCGTTCCCATAAGGACTGTCTAAGAGAAATGGTTTCTATTTTTTGAGATACGTCAAATTTGGATCTTTATTTTTTTACTCGTTTTGTCTATCTAACTCGATGTCAGCCTCCATGCTACCTCGAAACCGACCTTAGGCCTTCGTCACTCTCTCTTCTTTTAGGTCGCCGAACACCTTTCGTGTTGCGACTGGATTTTTTGGTCTCTCGTTTACCGGCGCGTCCAATACAAAAAGTCGATGGGGTTTCAGTCGAGCGAGTTGGAAGGGCAAATGTCAGGCCTTGGTCTGCCATCTTGTGTCGCTGGGCCCAGTCTTGCTCACAAACTTAAAGCTTCTCTGCAGCTACCCAATCAAACTAGAGCTTTATCACCTCGCGCAGAACACGGATCTCTCCGTCGGTGTTCTGCCTGAGGCCCTCAGTGAAGAAGTGATGTGGCATGGCGACACCGAAGACTGATTGCCCCTGAAAATTTCATTTGCATGACTCGTGGCACATTCTTGGGTGTGACAGCCAGCCACCTGTTCTGGTATTTGATCTTCTAGTCTTGACAAGATTCTTCTCATCGTCGAAGCAACACAGCATGGCTGGCTCCAACGGGTGTTTCGACTTGTTGATCAACTTATGTGCTTTGAGTCATTTTTCCTGGATCGCCTTGGACAGAATTGTCCCTTGTTCATTTCGTATAAAAAGTAGCGAATGTTCTTAGTCAGGCCAGCCTGATGAGCCTTTCATCCACATCTTTCTCATTTACATTGGCATTCATCTACTTTCTAGGATCATTGTTGATGATCTGGACTTCAGAGACGAATTCCGGCATTCTTTTGACGTCAGATCGTCGATCATCTGTTTTCCTCCATGCTGTCGCCTGGTAGGCGAATCTTGTATTTTCTAGCTCCTTTGTTATTAAAGAGAGACTGAAGAAGAAGCAACAGCATGGTTCTTAGGTTTGGGTGCTGGAGTTTGGATCTCAGATAGCCTCACAATGTGATGCATGCTATCTCTCTGATTCTGTGTAGCTGTGGCGGTCTTTAATCAACAACCCCGAGCTTGAGATGGAACCTTTCTTCCTTGCTAACATGTTCGTTCCAAGACACCGAGGCAAATACCTTCACGTGCTTACTACACCAGTTTTGATAATTGAGTTTTTGAAGCCTCAAGCAAGAATAATGAGACAATTCTACTTTTGCCCCATTTCATCAAATATTATATAATTAGTCATTTGTCCAAGCGCAAATTTATGATCTGATCAGAAACTATCTGCAGAAGATTAAGAAGCTGCAGAAATTTAGCTTGATCTCCACTTTCCTGACTGTGTTCCTGGGCAGCTTCTTTCAAGCTACAGGAACCTAAAGCATTCCCCACTCAAATGTTCAAAGGTAGAGTTTTGACGACCATCTCGCCAGATAAGTTGTGGATGTTGAGCGAGAAAAGACTTGATAAGTCATCAAGCAAAAAATTGCCAAATCTCTTCTGCGACTTCATTGTTTCTCTCCGGGTGGATCCTGCTAGCGTAGGATCGTAGAGAGAATTTTCTCTACTTTTGGTTTGGTTTCATCTATTGTTAGAAATAGAGTAGGAGCGAGTAAAGCTCAAAAACCTTGTAAAGCTATATCGCAAACTAAACGGCAACTGTGCCAGCGACACAGTGACTATTCATCTGAATTTACTATGGTTTTCAGGCCTTGTGTAAGGCAGACAGTTATGTCGAGATATCGGTCTGACTGTCCTTTGTAACCAACAATCTGAGTGTGTCAGTGTTGTACTAATAGATCGCTTTGTGTGTGTAGACTTCACAAGTTATTTTTACTTGGCTTTCTTCCAGTTTCCTTTTTTTTCTTTTTTTAAGTGAAAGAACAACTAGTTATACTAATTACATGTTATACCAATGGCTAGGACCCTTCAAATTTCCATCATATAACTATCTAATACGAGTAGTTTCCCCATTGTTTGGATTATATGATTTCTGATTTTCAAATCAATTAAACAATATTGCTCTAAGCTGACAAAAAAAGGATTTTGATTTTGTAGCAGTTGTTTGAAGGAAGCAAATGAAAGGTATCAAGATAAGTTGTATTTTTACTTTCTACAAACTTGTTTGCTTCAAAATTTCTACAAGACTTCTACATTTTGTGGAAACTCTCAAGCATGGTATGGTACAGCTAGGCAGTTTCCTGTGAAACAAGAGCGATAAAACTCATTTCGATTACAGGGAGGGGGGGTAATGTCAACCCCGCTCCTATATCGGACTGAATTTCCATTTAGTGTACGTTTTGCACCTCCGTATTGTTGCTCTCAGACCGAGAGGGAGGGGGGTCGTTTTTTGTTTTGTTTTTAATTTTAGTAGCCCAGCTGCCAACTACTTGGGGCATAAGTCGCCGTAATACGAACAGAGATTTGATAGTGCATGTGTCTAATGTCGTGATACGTGTGCGCGATTTCTCTCGTATTCAGTGTTTTTGTACTGGCAGTTATCTTTGTAGGTTAAAGAAATTGCCGAGAGAGCTGGCAAAGGTTATGCGACTGGGTAAAGCATCAAAAGCCAAGCTACAGCTACTTTAGGTTTTCTGTTCCACGATACCATCTCAGGAAGACATCGAAAACCACTGGCATTCTTAGGAAACATTGATTTGTTAATGTTTCAACGAAAAATATCTCTACTCGCTTGCCAACAGCCAAGCCAAGAAGCCTCTTACTATTCGAAGTTTTGAGTCTTCAAGTAGAGGCAAAGTACCGTTCTATGACGCCGCAAGTCACCGATAGGATGAAAAGTACTCCTGCAAAACGGTCAAACGCTTCGAATCCGCCAATTACATTTCGACTTATAAATTTGTGTCTCCTTAGGCTCGTTATATAGCCAGCGATTGAAGATGACGGATATCTCCGTCCAAACCTGGTATCGCAAATAAATTGATCACTGTGGTTTCATTCAGGCATTTATATGTAGTACGTTACTGTTCTTCTTTGGATATATATATATATATATATATATATATATATATATATATATATATATATATATATATAATATATATAATGTATAAATCTTTCATGAACGCGAAAGAATGATGAAATGAATTCAGCAAACCGCAATAAACAGAAAAAACAGGCTAATATTTCTTCGGCTAATTCGCAAATGAATAAAGTTGGGGTTCAGGGTTGAGGACGGTAGCTCTGGGGATCAGCGTCGTGTTCATATAAACGAAGAGTACTTGATGACGCGAGTTCAAATCCAACTTCTTTATTCATTTCCATATGACAGTTAAAATAGTTTACCCTATCTTTCCTTTTCTATTGTCCCATTTTCCTTCTTAAGCTTTCGTTGGTTCACGTATTATTCTCCTTACCGTTTTTCCGGGTTGTGTTGCCAATTTTCATTTCTTTGGACCTTTAAATATATCTATATATCACGTGCCATGTGATTTTCAATTAGCTATATATTGACATAAATAGCTTTCCGGCTAGTGTAGTGGTTAGCGTACTTGCCCGGCAATCGCTGGGTCGGCAGTTCGAATCTCCGTCCAGACTCTTTTTAAGCCGACACTTTACTAAGGGAGGTTGGGGCTTGCCCTTGCTGACGTCCGCCTGAGAAGCAAACTTTTAATAGGCAAGTTTTTCTTGAATGCATATTTTGTCGAAGACCATTTGTATATTTAACCTTAATTAATTTTCTTTGGCTACTTTCTATTTTCCTTTTTATTTTATTTTCTCCATCCTGCAGATTCTGCAGGATGGAGAAAATAAAATGAAAACAAAATATAAAGGAAAGTTTCCAAAGAAAATTCCATATATATATATATATATATATATATATATATATATATATATATATATGAAAATTAACCCACAGGAAAATAAAAAGACGAATCCAAGCACTTTCGAACTATATTTGAGAGTTCATTTTCAAGGAATAGCATGAAAATGGAGAAGACAACCTTATATAGGGTACAAAGATACGAAGGGAACGCTCATCACATAGTACAAACCAATGCAAAAACAATAACAAGACAGAAATACCAATAAAAAGATCAATAGGCAACTAATAACAGACATAGGCATCCCCAAAACGATATACACACAACAACGCCGTGTATATGAAATATATATATATATATATATATATATATATATATATATATATATATATATATATATAATATAATATATATATTAAAAAAAATCCAAGGAAGTTCCTTACACTTATTTGGGATCTTGTATTTTCAGACATTTCGGTACTCACCAGAGACCATCTATAGCGACTAGGCATCTAATAAGAGTACAAAAGTAATCTTACATAATACAAGTGCATACCATTCGAAGTGATCATTTTGGCTGTTTGGTCATTCAATTATATATTTACTCATTTGAATGCGTTGTGATTAAAAACTTTTTACATCTGAAGTTTTTGTTTTATATTCATTTCAATAGATTCCCTTTGTTTAGTCGACTTTCAATTTTCTGTGAGGTAAACTAAAGTATAGAAGCAAATGACATTTCTTTTCAACTAAGTGTTGAAATTGCCTGATTTGATACATCGAATATCAATAAGGTAAAAATAATGATTAGAAAGATTACAGTATAATGAATCAAATATTTACTGTGCATAATAATTAAGATGGTATAGTTTATATATTTAAATAATTTCAGTAGATTTAAAATTCTGAATCGAATTGTTATAACGAAAGTACACGTTATAATTGAATGGACATGTGCACAAAAGAATTTACGTAGTTTGTCGTCGCAAATTAATTTTTCCACCCATCAAATCATCACTCTTTAAAATAAACGTGGAAGAAGTCAGTTTAATCGGTGGTATGAGGCTAATAGTGTAGTTTCTTAAATTCCATGTAAAGGAACGTGTCAGGCGTTTGGGTTGAGGGGCGTCATGGGGTGGCACTGAAGAAATAAAGGTAGAATTTGTGGTAGAATCAAAATGTGCCGGTTTGAGATTGTGGATGTGTACCTTCAAGGGGCCAATGGGTCCTTGGGAGTATGTAATTTTTTCTTATTAAATCTTATATGGGCCCTTGTGTGGTGGCGAAAAAACTAGGGTGATTGTCTCTTTTAGAAAAACATGAGTTCAACTGTCAAACTTCGAATAAAAGTATATTTTTCAAAGTGGTTCTGGAAGTAATTAGGGTAATTGTTCATGCCAATTTGTGTGCTAAAGGATCTCTCTGGTGACAAAAAAAGTCATCTCGAAGTCACCAGGGAGTGCCATAAACAGTTTGCGCGGCAGAATTTCCTCTCTTGTCTAAGATTGTTACGCATAGCGAGCAGTGTTGCGGGAAAATGTTTTAAACAACCACTATGGCTTCCTTTGGCCAATAGGGAGCTTTTTAAACTTGTGAACCATTGCAATTTGTGCAATATTTGGGGACACTATAGCCTTTCATGGCAGTGATTTTATCCTGTTGCGGAGATATGATTTGTGAATCAACTCTATATCCAAGAAAGTCGAACGCGTCTACCGAAAGGATGCACTTTGCAATATTTATCTGCAACCGCTGACGTCAATCTTAATAAGAGTTGTTAGAGATGTTGCAAATGTTTTGTTTTTACTGGCTATGAGTAAATCGTCCAATTATGAGAGAACGAAATTCAAATCACCCCAAACTTGGTTGATATAGCTTTGAGAGGTTTGCGATTGACATTACCAGAAGTAAGACAAAGTATTCATAAAACCTTAGGGGAGTCGTCATGGCTGTCCTCTCAATGGATGCAGTCTACGGGAATTAAAAAAAAAAATGCTTCTTTAATATTAATTTTAGAGAATGTTGTGTAATTTTTAAGTTTTGCTGGGAAGTCGGTAAGATAAAGTAATGGTTATTTATCTCTAACTCACAGAATTTAGTCGTCTATAGTCACAAGTAATGGTGTAGCTGCCATCTGATTTCTGAACAAGATGAACTGCCGAAGAATAGTGATTTACTTGCTCTAATCTTCCCTTTTGACACCATAGTTTATATGGTGTCCTTAACAATTTTTAACATTTTGGAGAAAGGTGCCTTGGTCTCTCACCGACCGGTGGACCTCCCGTAACCATAAAATGATGGAAAGAGAGGGGGACGTTATGTCGACTTTGGGAATTGACACTTTTATTTGTTGGTTTGTAAACGGGACTATATTTGTTGAATTATTGGTCCATGGGGAGTCATCAGAAATAAATGAAAGGGTAGGAAGAATTGAGCTTTTACTTATGGCTCTAACCGATAAATTTGTGGTACCATCCACCAAACACGATTTTTTTAAATTAACCAATAAATTATAGTGTGCCAGGAATTGGGCACCTGATGTCACATTGAACATCACATATTGAAAACTTCTACTTGAAATTGCGCCAAGTCCTAATTATAGGTTTAAAGTTTGGGTTCAGGATGTAAGAGTAGAGGTGCCGAAAGCTGTGGTGAGGGGAATATGCGATTCCTTTTCCTGTCTTTTTACTAGTGTAGCGGGCAGAATACTAATCACGGAGCCAGTGTCAATTATAAACCGCTTATGCGTTCTGGGGGTATTGACGTATAAACGAGGGTGGGAGTACACAATGATGTTACGACATCCATCACTTGCCTGTAAAATGCGGCATAGCACTAGATTATTGGCACCCTGGAAAACAGCAATATGCCGTTCGACCAAATTCCAGGTGATACAAACGAGTAACATTCTTTAATGAGAGTTGCGAGGGCGACTGGAGTTGGTATGAAGGAGGGTAGTAAAGCGGCGTTGTATTCGACCGACGCCTCACCTGGGAGGCTCATATTCGCAGCCTTAGGATCTCTTGTACCCGCGCCATGGACAGTTAACGTTCCGTAACGTTCAGCGCTTGGGGCGCTGATAGGGCTACTGCCCTACTTTTTATCGATCCTTTGTTCGCTCGAAGCTCAACTACGGATGCGAGTTTTATGCATCTGCAGCCGAGCGTTTATTGCAGAAGGTGGATTCGATCCACCACACCGGCCTTCGCCTTGCGACCGATGCCTTCCGCACTTTCCCCATTGAGAGCCTGTTGGTCGATGCTGGGGAGATGCCACTGGCTCTGCGCCGCGTGCAGTGCATCACTCGCCTGTACGCGCAAGCGCGGCGCCTCCCTCAGTCGCCAACAGCTCACTGCATCCGCAGCTGATCTCGATGGTGCCTATGCCGCCAAGAGACGCCAGTCATACCCTAAGCCCTTTGGGTTTAGGGCCAGGAAACTCCTTCGAGAGGTAGATATAGCCCTCGGGCCGGTGGCGCCCCTGGTTCTGCCCAGAACGCCACCCTGGAGGGTACCACATTTGGCTATTTGTCGCCACGCCTCTGCTCCCAAAGCTTGTACTGCGCCGGGAGTATTGCGTTTGACCTTTTTGGAGCACACATCGTGTCACGCTGGAACCGTGCCAGTGTATACGGATGGCTCCAAGTCCCAAGAGGGGGTCGGCTTCCACGCTGTATCCCCCCTGTTTGAAGTCAGTGGGGCTCTACCAGGTGCTGCGTCTGTCTTCACGGCTGGGCTGGTGGCAATACACCAATACCTGGTGCGGGAGATTACGCGACGTGCCCGGTTCGGAGACCGGATTTTGATCTATAGCGACTCACAAAGCGCCCTGAGTGCTCTCGGGGCATTGGAATCTCCGCATTCCCTGGTTTGCGATATCCGTGACGTCACGGTTTTGGCGAGCCGGGCAGATGTCGAGATTATCTTCTGCTGGGTTCCTGGACATGTAGGAATTGCGGGGAATGAGCGCGCCAAAGAGTCTGCGAGGACTCTGCGACCGGGCCAGCGTTTTGCTCTTCCTCACACCGACTACATGGCAGGAATACGGGTAGCTCTTCGGGCTGCCTGGCAAAGAAGATGGGAGACGGTCGAAGGGAACTTAAAGTTGCGTGCCAGTGCGCCGCCACTGTTCCCATGGACCTATCCCCCAATGCCGCGGCGGCTTCAGGTTGCTTTCTGTCGTCTTCGAATCGGGCACACTCGTGTGACGCATCGCTATTTAATGAAGCGCTCGCCTGCGCCCTATTGCAACGACTGCGTCGTCCCCCAGACTGTTCGGCACATTCTTGTCGAATAATCCAGTCTGGGTGATCTTCGCGCACGATACCTGTCCCAGTACCGGGATGGGCGGGGTCGCTACCGCCTGCCCCTTGTACTCGGGACGGATTCGTGCACATTGACTTCTTGACTTTTGGGGGGAGGCCGGGCTTCTCCCCTTTATTTAAGGTTCTTTTTTTTGTTATTGTTTTGTTTGTAGGTTGCACTCTCCTGCACCGGGGTGAGGGGGACCTCCCCCTGCTGCCGGAGATTGCTTCCTGATTGTTAAGTTTTTCCAATTTATATCATTGTTAAGTTTTCATTTTTATTTTAAAGTAGCCTAGTTCTAGGCTGTCGTGTTTTTCGGTGACTTATGCCCAAGTGGGCAGTTGCCAGATGGACTCTATAGAATTAAAAAAAAAAAAATGCCCTGCCGCGATGGTGATCGTCCTCTTGATAGGTTCTTGGTGTTTCAAGGATGCTATTCGGTGGGAAATGTTTGCCAGTTCCTCTTTTATGGGAGCTAGGGGCTGCCTCCATTTATTGATAGAAATCTGGGTGAGTGACAGCCATGGCAATGGTCGTTACTCGTGTATGCGAGCTGTGGTGTACATGTGTGTCACCCCTACTAACAACTCTCATATCCTTATCTATCATATTTGCTAGTAACAAGTAAGGACCTGGCGGCTACCTCATGCACCAGAAGAGAGGCTTTGGAACCTTTATAAGTAACACCATTTGACGCTCACAGGTTGAGACTGGGACGGAGGGGTTTCATGCTGACAGGGGACGGAATAATGTGGTGAAGCTAGTATGCCCTGAAACTCCCACCATTAACGCAAAATGCCTGATCAGCCCCCGTGACTCGTCATATATTGACTTAGGTAGGGCTGTTACTGGTTACAACTTCCACGCCTAGTTGACCCCAGCTTAGCCTCTTCTCCTTCCTTCAAAACACTTGTTTCCTTGCTTTTCACACAACCTCTCCCACAACTTTCTCTGGTCAGCCTCTAATTTCACAGGGAAGATGATGACCTTCTCAGCCAACCGTCCCGGATCGGGGCTGAGGGGGAGGGGACAATGTTCCCTAACCCCTGAGCTCCGGTCTGGGGTGGCTGGTTTTTAACAACCTGCTTCATCCCCACCCATACCTTCCTCACATCCCTTTTCCTCTCCTCTTCACATTCTTTCAAATTTACGCCGTGTTCAAGGTGGAACCGCCATGCCGATAGACTGCCAGGCCACCAGGCGGGAGGGGTGGTCCCAAATGGCGGCGCCTGGCTCTGCCAGGCATGTAAGCACTTCTTGCAGTGCGGGCAACTGCGAGAGGTGATGAGATATTGCTTTCCGTAGAAAAAAGAGGGTCACCATGCCCATGTATGCAAATCTAAAAAAAAAACACATCTCTCCCCACTCCCCCTTGTACATCGACGGTTTCCCTCGGGCAGCTCCACCAAAAAAATGGGTCTTCCCCTCCTGTGCTTGCGCAGGGGACCCTCCATATTTCTTTAACCGGAGAGCAGGCTTACTCATCTCCTACGCCTACGGGTGAAGGGGACTCACCCTCACTTCCTTCTCTGGAGGTGCTTTCGGGCACCTCCCTATTTTAAGCGGCAGTCCCTCCTTTGCTTTCTAAGGCGACTGCCAAGAAAGCCAGCAGGCAGCCGATTGCCGAACGCCCCTCGTGTAAGCGGCTTGGTAGGGCAAACCCCCTTAGGGGGAGAGGGAAGCCAGGCCCCTTCAGTCGCTTCCCTCAAAAGACCTGCTGGCAAGAATACTTAACCTTGCTGGGGTCAAGGCCTGTGCCTCCCCACACCAGATGACTAATGACAATACTGCCGACGGGACCTGCGATGTCTTTGGGGGAGGGGGGAATGACCAACTGGAGGCCCCCCTGAGGTAGACATGATCCTTGAGGCAACCCAGCCTCAGACGGTAGGGCCTTCCATGGGGGGGGGGGGGAATCCGGGCTCGGCGCCAAGCGCCGAACAGAATCCGCCCAATATGCAAGGTCCTCCGCAAACGGCTTGGGTTTCTGAGGTATTACAATGAGGGGAGGGATCGCCTCCGACCGGTGCCCCTTACGACTGCCAGGACATTCTCCATTTCGGAAAAGGACCTGGCTGAGGCCAGCCCATCCGGCCTGGGGGCTCCTTCCGGCGGAGGTGAGAAGCGGGTTCATTCCCCGCCCTCCTCTCCGAAAAAGAAAAAGACATAGAAGACTCGGGGCTCCTCTCCATCTGCGGGGACGGATGGGTCTGCTGCTACGGTCAGAGAACAAGCCAAGATCGGCACATCCGGCCCCTCGGATCCCCGGGTGTGGAGCCCCTGACTATGACAAAGACCAAAAGTGCACAGGGCGGAGCCTCGATAACTTCGGGGCCCCTGATTGGGAGGTTACCTGGCGTTTTTGAGCCTGCTGGCTTCAAACGCTTCCTCGTTATTCGCTCCACTGAGGGCACCATGTTGGCTAAGGATTAGCTAGTGCAATTGGTAGAGAGGCGAAGGTGACCCGTTTCTCGGACGGGAGCCTCCTGACGAATGCGGCGAATCCCGCCGAGGCGTCCAAGATAGGTGCTCTTCGAACACTTGATGGCACCCCGGTGAGTGTGATGCCGCACTCTACCATGAACTTTGTAAAAGGAGTAGTTTATGCGATGGAACTCGTTGACTACTACATAGAGGACATCACCTTAGAGCTGGCCGACCATGGGGCGGTAAAGGTCGAACGTGTGCTGAGAAAACAGGGAGGGGCCTCGAGACCCACCCCTTCCCCTTTTCGTCACGTTCGACTGTGACAAGCTCCCTGAGTCGGTGCGTGCCGGTTGGTACTGCTACCGCGTAAAGGCATTCGTGCCACTGCCGCGGCGGTGTTATTACTGTCACCGCTTCGGCCATACGAATCTTTCTTGTAGACGTGCAAAGTCGGGGTCACCCGAAGTCTGTAAATTACTCCAAAGCCGCACACGATTAGTCTAAAAATCGTGTGTGGCCAACTGTGTCAATTGCGGAGAGCCGCACCCTGCTTCTTCGAAGCAATGTGGTGGATATCTCCTTTAGAAAGAAATCCTGGCCGTTCAGGCCCAAGATCAAATCTCATTCCGTGAGGCTAAGGACTTGGTCCTGGTGCACCCGGCTCTGCCTGGGAAGTCATATGCCTCAATAGTTAGAAAGGCACCCTCTGCTCATGGCCCATCTAGGGCAACGAGAACGGTTGTTTCCGCGCCCATTCGGAGCCTTTTGCGGGCTCTTCTCAACCCGGGCGCTCCCCTGGTAAAGCTGGCTGCAAAAAGGGTTCATACCCAGCCCCGGCTAAAACCAGGGCTCCCCCCTCTTCCCCCAGCGTGACCGTTTCCCGTAAGGCGAATCGGCCACGCGCCTCCACCTAGTCGTTAGACTCACAGGAGGCAACATTCCTAAAGATGGTCGCTAGGCCATCTTCCGGGGCTCCTAAAGCTGTCCCCCGAAAGGAGGACGGCAACAAAGGACCTTCGACTCCTTCGCCCACGCCTACTGGTGGAGCGAGTGGCTCGGAGACGGTGGTGTCTCGAAAAGAGGCCCCCCCCCCCGAAGCCGCAACGCCCGCCTAAGGTTTCGAGGCGGGGGGAGGAAAAGACTCTAATGGTGAGCCCAACCTCCCTCAATAAGTCCTCGAAGGCGTCAGCGCTTTGTCCGGCCAACAGCGCCCGAGGTTCTGCCTCCAGGAAGCGTACGGCCATTCCCGTGAGGGTCTTCTGTTCGAGGAGGGCCTCCGAGTCTCCTCCGATCTAGGCCTGGAGGGCATATTCCTTCAATGGAATTGCCGTGGACTCCGGGCCAACTGGCAGGAGCTGCGGAGGCTCGTCTCGTCCCGTTCCCCGTTAGCCATCTTTCTGCAGGAGACCATGCTAGGCGCGTGCCGCCTGCCCGCCTTCACGGGGTATAAGGGTCTTGCGACTCCACCACCGCGAGATGATCGGGCTGGGAGATGCGCGGTTTACACCCGGCATGATCTCTCCGTTCTTCCTTTCTCTTTCGATACCTCCTTTCAGGCAGTGGCTGTGCAGCTGCACCTGGATAGGAGATATAATATCATTTCTGCGTACATTCCACCATCATCTGACTTCGACGCGGGGGACATCCGCCGCGTCGTGGCACGGTTGCCGAGGCTCTTTCTCTTGCTTGGAGATCTGAACGGCAGGCATCCTCTCTGGGGAGATTACTCCATAAATACCAGGGGACAAGTCCTTGCCGATCTGATCGAAGAGCTTGAGATCGGTGTCCTAAACGTGGGTGGGTTTACTCATCACTGTCCGAGAACCGCTTCATTTTCTTGCCTTGACCTATCTTTGTGCTCTTCTGATGCGCAGCCTGATTTTGATTGGGGGGTGGTTGATGATAGCCATGGTAGTGATCACTTTTCTATTCAATTATCATTTTAAGGGCAACTGCCGCCTGAGAGACCACCTCGGTGGTGCTTGGCGCGGGCGCGGTGGCCTGCATTTCAGGAAATGACTGAATTCTCTATCTCAGTCGAGCAGTTTAGGTCGGTAGATGAGGCCGTTGAGTTCTTCTCCGGCAACCTCATCCTCGCGGGCCTAACTACTATTCCTAGAACGTCTGGCTGTTTTGCACGCCGACCATTCCCATGGTGGTCGGCCGAGTCTGAGACGGCCCTGAAACAGAAGCGTTATGCATACATGCGCTATAAGCGCCGCCCGAACGATTTCACTGTCACTGAATTTTGTCGGGCTAGGGCTAGGTTCCGGTATATTTCGAAGCACGCCCGCCGCTCTTTTTGGTGGGCATACGTGTCTTTACTTAACGGGAAGACCACTTTAGCAGAGGTGTGGAAGCGAGTCAAAAGGATTCGGGGCAAGTTCTCGCAGGACCCCCCTCCCGTTGTCCAGGAGAATGGGAGCGCAATCTCGGACCCTCCGTCCGTGGCGGAATCCCTCACGACCGCTTTTTCCGCATTCTCTAGCTGGGATGCTGCTCCGCCAGCATTCAATGCACGTCGTGATGTCGCGGAAGCCCGCCGGCTGGACATTAACTCCAGAGGCGGAGAACCCTTCAACAACAGGTTTTCTGTGAGTGAGTTGCGCTCCGCTCTCGCATCGTGCGCGGACACCGCCCATGGTCCGGACGATGTCCCGTACGCCATGCTTCGACACCTGGGTGAGAGAGGCATGGCCTTTCTGTTAGATTTGTTCAACAGGCTCTGGGTTGAAGGTCTTCTCCCAGATTCCTGGCGAATCGCTACTGTGCTCGCCTTTCGCAAGCCGGGGAGATATCACTCTACTCCGACCGGTTTCCGCCCAATCTCTCTAGCCTCTTGCTTGTGCAAGTTGATGGAGAGATTGGTAAATGTTAGACTAGCCTTTTTCCTCAACAGCGGAGTCCATCTGTCTTCTGCACAGTGCGGCTTCCGCAAGTTCCACTCCACGTCGGATGCTCTGCTCCGACTGGAAAATGCCGTCTGCTGCGAGGCTTTCCTTCGTAGACAGCACTACGCCACGGTGTTTTTCGATCTGGAGAAGGCCTATGATACCGCATGGCGATACGGTATCATGGAGACTCTCCACACGATGGGGGCGAGGGGACTCCTCCCAGTCTTTATAATCTGAATTTTTGCGAGATCGTCGATT